>CP136056.1:445170714-445476200 GCA_032464435.1 Aegilops umbellulata | reverse complement strand
TTTGATATTGATTTTCTGCGAAACAAAAAACATGCAAGAAACAGGAACTGGCACTGGGCACTGGATCAATATGTTAGTCCCAAAAATAGTATAAAAAGTTGCCAAAAGTATGTAAAAGTTGTAGAATATTGGCATGAAACAATCTAAGTTTATAGATATGACGGAGACGTATCAGCATCCCCAAGCTTAATTCCTGCTCGTCCTTGAGTAGGTAAATGATAAAAAGATAATTTTTTATGTGGAATGCTACTAGCATAATCTTGATCATATAATCTAATCATGTCATGCATATTAGGACACGAGTCATTCAAAGCAATAGTCTATCATTTGACATTAAGACAATAATACTTCAAGTATACTAATAAAGCAATCATGTCTTCTCAAAATAACATGGCCAAAGAAAGCTATCCCTGCAAAATCATATAGTCTGGCTATGCTCCATCTTCACCACACAAAATATTCAAATCATTCACAACCCCGATGACATGCCAAGCAATTGTTTCATACTTTTGATGTTCTCAAACATTTTCAACTTTCACGCAATAAATGAGCATGAGCCATGGATATATCACTATAGGTGGAATAGAATATGGTGGTGGATGTTGTGTGGAGAAGACAAAAAGGGAGAAAGTCTCACATCAACTAGGCAAATTAATGGGCTATGGAGATGCCCATCAATTGATGTCAACGCGAGGAGTAGGGATTGCCATGCAATAGATGCACTAGAGCTATAAGTGTATGAAAGCTCAAACTGAAAACTAAGTGGGTGTGCATCCAACTTGCTTGCTCATGAAGACCTCGGGCATTTGAGGAAGCCCATAATCGGAATATACAAGCCAAGTTCTATAATGAAAAATTCTCACTAGTATATGAAAGTGACAACATAGGAGACTCTCCCTATGAAGAACATGGTGCTACTTCGAATCACAAGTGTTGTAAAAGGATAGTACCATTGCCCCTTCTCTGTTTTTCTCTCTTTTTTTGGGCCCTCTCTTTTCTTTGTCCTCTTTTTTTAATTTTTTAATTTTTCGTATGGAGTCTTATCCCGACTTGTGGGGGAATCATAGTCTCCATCATCCTTTCACTACTAGGGAAAACCCTAGTAGTAGCGCGGGTTTTGAGGCTATCAGCAGCGCGTGCAGTGCTACCTCTTGAGCACTGCGTTGGATTTCCTTGAAGAGGAAAGGATGATGCAGCGAAGTAGTTTAAGTATTTCCCTCAGTTTTTGAGAACCAAGGTATCAATACAGTAAGAGGCCACGCGCGAGTCCCTCGTACCTGCACAAAGCAAATAACTCCTCGCAACCAATGCGATAAGGGGTTGTCAATCCCTTCACGGTCACTTACGAGAGTGAGATCTGATAGATATGACATGATCTAGAGGGATACATTCATGCAATATGATAAAAAAACCATCTTGTTCCTCGATGGCAACAATACAATACGTGCCTTGCTGCCCCTACTGTCACTGGGAAAGGACACCGCAAGATTGAACCCAAAGCTAAGCACTTCTCCCATTGCAAGAAAGATCAATCTAGTAGGCCAAACCAAACTGATAATTCGAAGAGACTTGCAAAGATAAACAATCACACATAAAAGAATTCAGAGAAGATTCAAATATTGTTCATAGATAATCTTGATCATAAACCCACAATTCATCGATCTCAACGAACACACCGCAAAAACAAGATTACACCGAATAGATCTCCACGAGAGAGGGGGAGAACATTGTATTGAGATCCAAAAAGGGAGAAGAAGCCATCTAGCTACTAACTATGGACCCGAAGGTCTGAGGTAAACTACTCACACTTCATCGGAGAGGCTATGGTGATGATGTAGAAGCCCTCCGTGATAGATGCCCCCTCCGGCGGAGCTCCGGAACAGGCCCCAAGATGGGATCTCGTGGGTACAGAAGGTTGCGACAGTGGAATTAGGTTTTTGCCTCCGTATCTGATCATTTGGGGGTATGTAGGTATATATAGGAGGAAGGAGTACGTCGGCGGAGCAACAGGGGGCCCACGAGGGTGGAGGGCGTGCCTGGGGGGGGGGGGGGGTAGGCGCGCCCCCTACCTCGTGGCCTCCTCTTTTGTTTCTTGACGTAGGGTCCAAGTCTCCCGGATCATAATCTTCCTAAAAATCACATTCCCGAAGGTTTCATTCCGTTTGGGCTCCATTTGATATTCCTTTTCTACGAAACTCTGAAATAGGCAAAAAACAGCAATTCAGGGCTGGGCCTACGGTTAATAGGTTAGTCCCAAAAATAATATAAAAGTGGATAATAAAGCCCAATATGGTCCAAAATAGTAGATAATATACCATGGAGCAATCAAAAATTATATATACGTTGGAGACGTATCAGGCATCCCCAAGCTTAAGCCCTGCTCGTCCTCGAGTAGGTAAATGATAAAAACAGATTTTTTTTATGCGGAGTGCTACTTGGCATAATTTCAATGTAATTCTTCTTAATTGTGATATGAATATTCATATCCGGAAGATTCAAGACAAAAGTTTAATATTGACATAAAAGATAATAATACTTCAAGCATACTAACAAAGCAATCATGTCTTCTCAAAATAACATGGCCAAAGAAAGTTATCCCTACAAAATCATATAGTATGGCTATGCTCTATCTTCACCACACAAATTATTTAAATCATGTACAACCCCGATGACAAGCCAAGCCATTGTTTCATACTTATGACATTCTCAAACTTTTTCAATCTTCACGCAATACATGAGTGTGAGCCATGGGTATAGCACTATAGGTGGAATAGAATGGTGGTTGTGGAGAAGACAAAAAGGAGAAGATAGTCTCACATCAACTAGGTGTATCAACGGGCTATGGAAATGCCATGATAGGTAGGTATGGTGGCTGTTTTGAGGAAGGTATATGGTGGGTGTGTATGACACCGCCGAAAAGTGCGCGGTTTTAGAGAGGCTAGCAATGGTGGAAGGAAGGAGGTGCGTATAATCCATGGAATCAACATTAGTCACAAAGAACTCATATAACTTTTGCAAAAATCTACAAGTTATCAAAGCAAAGTATTACGCGCATGCTCCTAGGGGGATAGATTGTTAGGAAAAGACCATCGCTTGTCCCCGACCGCCACTCATAAGGAAGACAATCAATCAATAAATCATGCTCCGACTTCATCACATAACGGTTCACCATACGTGCATGCTACGAGAATCACAAACTTTAACACAAGTATTTCGTCAAATTCACAACTACTCAACTAGAATGACTCTAATATCACCATCTTTATATCTCAAAACAATTATCAAGCATCAAACTTTTCTTAGTATTCAACACACTCATAAGGAAGTTTTACAAATCTTGAATACCAAGCATATTAAGATTATTTAAGAAAATTACCATGCTATTTAAGACTCTCAAAATAATCTAAGTGAAGCATGAGAGATCAATAGTTCCTATAAAACAAATCCACCACCGTGCTCTAAAAGATATAAGTGAAGCACTAGAGCAAAACTATATATCTCAAAAGATATAAGTGAAGCACATAGAGTGTTCTAACAATTTCCAAATCATGTATGGCTCTCTCAAAAGGTGTGTACAGAAAGTTTAATTGTGTCAAACTAACAAATAAAGACTCAAATCATACAAGACGCTCCAAGCAAAACACATATCATGTGGTGAATAAAAATATAGCTCCAAGTAAAGTTACCGATGGAAGTAGACGAAAGAGGAGATGCCTTCCGGGGGCATCCCCAAGCTTTGAATTTTTGGTATCCTTATATTATATTGGGTGTGCCATGGGCATCCCCAATCTTAGGCTCTTGCCACTCCTTGTTCCATAATCCATAAAAAAAATTCACCTAAAACTTGAAAACTTCACAACACAAAACTCAACAGAAATCTCGTGAGCTCCGTTAGGGAAAGAAAACAAAAGACCACTTCAAGGTACTGTAATGAACTAATTATTTATTTATATTGGTGTTAAACCTACTGTATTCCAACTTATCTATGGTTTATAAACTATTTTACTAGCCATAGATTCATCAAAATAAGCAAACAACACATGAAAAACAGAATTTGTCAAAAACAGAACAGCCTGTAGTAATCTGTAACTAAGCAAACTTGTGGAACTCCATAAAATCTACAAAAATAGGAAGACCTAGGCAATTTGTTTATTAATCATCAGCAATTGTAATCAGTATTTTATCATGTTCTTGTGATTTTTAACAATTGTTTTCGTGAACAGAAAGTTTCTGGAAATTACAGCACGATCAAATAACTATCATCCAAGAAGATCCTATAGGTTTAACTTGGCACAAACACTAATTAAAAGATAAAAAAATATCTAACCAGAGGCTATATCAAATATTTATTCCTAAACAGAAGCAAAAAGCAAAAAACTAAAAATAAAATTGGGTTGCCTCCCGACAAGCGCTATCGTTTAACGCCCCTAGCTAGGCATCTGAAATTTCAATCATGCTCACACGAAAGACAAGAATTGAAGCACAAAGAGAGAATCATATAGCATGTTAAAACACACATCTAAGTCTAACATACTTCCTATGAATAGGCATCTTATAGGTAAACAAATTATCAACGCAAGCAAAAACTAGCATATGCAAGGAAGTGGAAAGAAACAATAGCAATCTCAACATAATGAGAGGTAATTTAGTAACATGAAAATTTCTACAACCATATTTTCTTCTCTCATAATAATTACATGTAGGATCATAAGAGAATTCAACAATATAGCTATCACAAAACATATTCTTAACACGATCCACATGCATGCAAAGTTGACATTCTTCCAAAATAGTGGGATTAACATTAACTAAAGTCATGACCTCTCCAAACCCACTTTTATCAAAAATTTCATAAGATTGAATATTCTCCAAATATATGGGATCTAAAGTTGACACTCTTCCAAACCCACTTTCAATATTATTGCAGACAATATTATCAATCTCATATTCATAATGGGGATTAAATAAATTTTCAAGATCATAAGAAGAATCACCGCAATCATGATCATTGCAACAAGTAGTAGACATAGCAAAACTAGCATCCCCAAGCTTAGGGTTTTGCATATTATTAGCACAATTGACATCAATAGAATTTTTATAGTAAAATCATCGCGATCATGCTTTTTATTCAAAGATCTATCATGAATCGCTTCATAAAGTACTTCATCACGATTTTTAGATTCACGAATTTCACACAAAACCTCATAAAGATAATCTAGTGCACTCAATTCACTAGCAATAGGTTCATCATAATTGGACCTCTTAAAGAGATTAGCAAGTGGTTGAGGATCCATAAACTTTTAGCAAGCAAAGATGCAAGCAAAAAGAAGGCACAAGGTAACACAAGATTGAACGGAGGAAGGGCGAATAAAACGACAAGGGTGAAGTGGGGGAGATGAAAACGAGAGGCAAATGGCAAATAATGTAATGCGGGAGATAAGGGTTTGTGATGGGTACTTGGTATGTTGACTTTTGTGTAGACTCCCCGGCAACGGCGCCAGAAATTCTTCTTGCTACCTCTTGAGCACTGCGTTGGATTTCCTTGAAGAGGAAAGGATGATGCAACAAAGTAGCTGTTGGGGAACGTTGCAGAAAATTAAAATTTTTCCTACGGTTTCACCAAGATCCATCTATGAGTTCATCTAAGCAACGAGTCATGGGAGAGAGATTGCATCTACATACCACTTTGTAGATCATGAGCGGAAGCGTTCAACGAACGGGGATGAGGTAGTCGTACACGACGTGATCCAAATCACCGGAGATTCTAGCACCGAACGGACGGCACCCCCGCGTTCAACACATGTACGGTCAGCGTAACGTCTCCTTCTTGTTGATCCAGCAAGGCAAAGGAGAGGTTGAGGAAGATGGCTCCAGTAGCAGCACGACGGCGTGGTGATGGTGGAGCTGCAGTACTCCGGTAGGGCTTCGCCGAGCTCTATGGAGGAGGAGGAGGTGTTGGAGAGGGAGAGGGAGGCGCCAAGAGCAAGGGTGCGGCTGCCCCCTCCCCTCCCCTCATATATATATCCCCCTAGGGGGGGTGCCGGCCCTAGGAGATGCAATCTCCTAGGGGGGCTGCGGCCAAGGGGTGGGGGGCTTGCCCCCCAAGCAAGGGGGCGCCCCCCTTTAGGGTTTCCCCCACCCTAGGCGCGCATGGGCCCTGGGGAAGTGGTGCCCCAGCCCACTTTGGGCTGGATCCTTTCCTACTTCAGCCCATGGGGCCCTCCGGGATAGGTGGCCCCACCCGGTGGACCCCCCGGGACCCTCCGGTGGTCCCGGTACAATACCGATAACCCCGAAACTTGTCCCGATGGCCAAAACAGCACTTCTTATATATAATTATTTACCTCCGGACCATTCCGAAACTCCTCGTGGCGTCCGGGATCTCATCCGGGACTCCGAACAACATTCAGGTTACTGCATATACATATCTTCACAACCCTAGCGTCACCGAACCTTAAGTGTGTAGACCCTACGGGTTCGGGAGACATGCAGACATGACCGAGACGGCTCTCGGGCAATAACCAACAACGGGATCTGGATACCCATGTTGGCTCCCACATGCTCCACGATGATCTCATCGGATGAACCACGATGTCGAGGATTCAATCAATCCCGTATACGATTCCCTTTGTCAATCGGTATTTTACTTGCCCGAGATTCGATCGTCGGTATCCCAATACCTCGTTCAATCTCGTTACCGGCAAGTCACTTTACTCGTACCGTAATGCATGATCCCGTGATCAAACACTTTGAGCACATTGAGCTCATTATGATGATGCATTACCGAGAGGGCCCGGTGATACCTCTCCGTCAAGCGGAGTGACAAATCCCAATCTCGATCCGTGTCAACCCAACAGACACTTTCGGAGATACCCGTAGTATACCTTTATAGTCACCCGGTTACGTTGTGACGTTTGGTACACCCAAAGCACTCCTACGGTGTCCGGGAGTTACACGATCTCATGGTCTAAGGAAAGGATACTTGACATTGGAAAACTCTAGCAAACGAACTATGCGATCTTATGCTATGTTTAGGATTGGGTCTCGTCCATCACATCATTCTCCTAATGATGTGATCTCGTTATCAATGACATCCAATGTCCATAGTCAAGAAACCATGACTATCTATCGATCAACGAGCTAGTCAACTAGAGGCTTACTAGGGACATGTTGTTGTCTGTTATTCACACTTGTATTACGATTTCCGGATAACACAATTATAGCACGAATAAAGACAATTATCATGAACAAGGAAATATAATAATAATGCTTTTATTATTGCCTCTAGGGCATATTTCCAACACTCTCCCACTTGCACTAGAGTCAATAATCTAGTTACATTGTGATGAATCGAACACCCATAGAGTTCTGGTGCTGATCATGTTTTGCCTTAGGGAGAGGTTTAGTCAACGGATCTGCGACATTCAGATCCGTGTGCACTTTAGAAATTTCTATGTCTCCATCTTGAACATTTTCACGAATGGAGTTGAAGCGATGCTTGATGTGCCTGGTCTTCTTGTGAAACCTGGGCTCCTTGGCAAGTGCAATAGCTCCAGTGTTGTCACAGAAGAGTTTGATTGGCCCCGACGCATTGGGTATGACTCCGAGGTCGGTGGTGAACTCCTTCACCCAAATTGCTTCATGTGCTGCCTCCGAGGCTGCCATGTACTCCTCTTCACATGTAGATCCCGCCACGACGCTCTGCTTGCAACTGCACCAGCTTACTGCCCCACCATTCAAAATATACACGTATCCGGTTTGTGACTTAGAGTCATCCAGATCTGTGTCGAAGCTAGCGTCGACGTAACCCTTTACGACGAGCTCTTCGTCACCTCCATAAACGAGAAACATTTCCTTAGTCCTTTTCAGGTACTTCAGGATATTCTTGACCGCTGTCCAGTGTTCCTTGCCGGGATTACTTTGGTACCTTCCTACCAAACTTACGGCAAGGTTTACATCAGGTCTGGTACACAGCATGGCATACATAATAGAACCTATGGCTGAGGCATAGGGGATGACACTCATCTCTTCTATATCTTCTGCCGTGGTCGGACATTGAGCTGAGCTCAATTTCACACCTTGTAACACAGGTAAGAATCCCTTCTTAGATTGATCCATATTGAACTTCTTCAATATCTTATCAAGGTATGTGCTTTGTGAAAGACCTATGAGGCGTCTTGATCTGTCTCTATAGATCTTGATGCCTAATATATAAGCAGCTTCTCCAAGGTCCTTCATTGAAAAACTTTTATTCAAGTAGGCCTTAATGCTGTCGAAGAGTTCTATATCATTTCCCATCAAAAGTATGTCATCTACATATAGTATGAGAAATGCTACAGAGCTCCCACTCACTTTCTTGTAAATGCAGGCTTCTCCATAAGTCTGCGTAAACCCAAACGCTTTGATCATCTCATCAAAGCGAATGTTCCAACTCCGAGATGCTTGCACCACCCCATAAATCGAGCGTTGGAGCTTGCAAACCTTGTCAGCATTCTTAGGATCGACAAAACCTTCCGGCTGCATCATATACAATTCTTCCTTAAGGAAACCATTAAGGAATGCCGTTTTGACGTCCATTTGCCATATTTCATAATCGTAGAATGCGGAAATTGCTAACATGATTTGAACGGACTTCAGCTTCGCTACCGGTGAGAAAGTCTCATCATAGTCAACCCCTTGAACTTGTCGATAACCCTTAGCGACAAGCCGAGCTTTATAGATGGTCACATTACCATCCGCGTCTGTCTTCTTCTTAAAGATCCATTTATTTTCTATGGCTCGCCGCTCTACGGGCAAGTCAGTCAAAGTCCATACTTCGTTTTCATACATGGATCCTATCTCGGATTTCATGGCTTCCAGCCATTTGTCGGAATCCGGGCCCGCCATTGCTTCCTCATAGTTCGAAGGCTCACCGTTGTCTAACAACATGATTTCCAAGACAGGGTTGCCGTACCACTCTGGTGCGGAACGTGTCCTTGTGGACCTTCGAAATTCAGTAGGAGCTTGATTAGAAATATCTTGATCATCATCATTAATTTCCTCTCTAGTCGGTGCATGTACCTCAGGAACATTTTCTTGAGTTTCGCCATTTTCCGGTTCAAGAGGTAACACTTCATTAAGTTCTACTTTCCTCCCACTTACTTCTTTCGAGAGAAACTCTTTCTCTAGAAAGGATCCATTCTTGGCAACAAAGATCTTGCCTTCGGATCTGAGGTAGAAGGTATACCCAATAGTTTCTTTAGGGTATCCTATGAAGACGCATTTTTCCGACTTGGGTTCGAGATTTTCAGGTTGAAGTTTCTTGACATAAGCATCGCATCCCCAAAATTTTAGAAATGACAGCTTAGGTTTCTTCCCAAACCATAATTCATACGGTGTGGTCTCAACGGATTTCGACGGAGCCCTATTTAAAGTGAATGCGGCAGTCTCTAAAGCATAGCCCCAAAAAGATAGCGGTAAATAGGTAAGAGACATCATAGATCGCACCATATCTAATAGAGTGCGATTATGACGTTCGGACACACCATTACGCTGAGGTGTTCCAGGCGGCGTGAGTTGTGAAACTATTCCACATTTTCTTAAGTGTGTGCCAAATTCATGACTCAAGTATTCTCCTCCACGATCTGATCGTAGAAACTTGATTTTTCTGTCACGTTGATTTTCAACCTCACTCTGAAATTCCTTGAACTTTTCAAAGTTCTCAGACTTGTGTTTCATTAAGTAGATATACCCATATCTACTCAAGTCATCAGTGAGGGTGAGAACATAACGATAGCCACCGCGAGCCTCAACACTCATTGGACCGCACACATCAGTATGTATGATTTCCAATAAGTTGGTTGCTCGCTCCATTGTTCCTGAGAACGGAGTCTTGGTCATTTTACCCATGAGGCATGGTTCGCACGTGTCAAATGATTCATAATCAAGAGACTCTAAAAGTCCATCCGCATGGAGCTTCTTCATGCGTTTGACACCTATGTGACCAAGGCGGCAGTGCCACAAATATGTGGGACTATTGTTATCAACTTTAACTCTTTTGGTATTCACACTATGAATATGTGTATCATCACGTACGAGATTCATTAAGAATAAACCATTAACCATCGGAGCATGACCATAAAACATATCTCTCATATAAATAGAACAACCATTATTCTCGGATTTAAATGAGTAGCCATCTCGAATTAAACGAGATCCAGACACAATGTTCATGCTCAAACTTGGCACTAAATAACAATTATTGAGGTTTAAAACTAATCCCGTAGGTAAATGTAGAGGTAGCGTGCCAACGGCGATCACATCGACCTTGGAACCATTCCCGACGCGCATCGTCACCTCGTCCTTCGCCAGTCTCCGTTTATTCCGCAGCTCCTGTTTTGAGTTACAAATGTGAGCAACTGCACCGGTATCAAATACCCAAGAGCTACTACGAGTACTGGTAAGGTACACATCAATTACATGTATATCACATATACCTTTTGTTTTGCCGGCCTTCTTGTCCGCTAAGTATTTGGGGCAGTTTCGCTTCCAGTGACCACTTCCCTTGCAATAAAAACACTCAGTCTCAGGCTTCGGTCCATTCTTTGGCTTCTTCCCGGCAACTTGCTTACCGGGCGCGGCAACTTCCTTGACGTCCTTCTTGAAGTTCTTTTTACCCTTGCCCTTCTTGAACTTAGTGGTTTTATTCACCATCAACACTTGATGTTCCTTCTTGATTTCTACCTCTGCTGATTTCAGCATAGCATATACCTCAGGAATGGTCTTTACCATCCCCTGCATGTTGTAGTTCATCACAAAGCTCTTGTAGCTAGGTGGAAGCGACTGGAGGATTCTGTCAATGACCGCTTCATCCGGGAGATTAACTTCCAGTTGAGTCAAGCGGTTGTGCAACCCAGACATCTTGAGTATGTGTTCACTGACAGAGCTATTTTCCTCCATCTTACAGCTAAAGAATTTGTCGGAGACTTCATATCTCTTGACCCGGGCATGAGCTTGGAAAACCATTTTCAGCTCTTCGAACATCTCATATGCTCCATGTCTCTCAAAACGCTTTTGGAGCCCCGGCTCTAAGCTGTAAAGCATGCCGCACGGAACGAGGGAGTAATCATCGGAACGTGACTGCCAAGCGTTCATAACGTCTTGTTCTGCAGGGAGAACAGGTGCGTCACCCAGCGGTGCTCGTAGGACATAATCTTTCTTGGCAGCTATGAGGATGATCCTCAGGTTCCGGACCCAGTCCGTATAGTTGCTGCCATCATCTTTCAGCTTGGTTTTCTCTAGGAACGCGTTGAAGTTGAGGACTACGTTGGCCATTTGATCTACAAGACATATTGTAAATATTTTAGACTAAGTTCATGATAATAAAGTTCATCTTAATAAAATTATTTAATGAACTCCCACTTAGATAGACATCCCTCTTCTAGTCATCTAAGTATTACATGATCCAAGTCAACTAGGCCGTGTCCGATCATCACGTGAGACGGACTAGTCAACATTGGTGAACATCTTCATGTTGATCGTATCTTCTATACGACTCATGCTCGACCTTTCGGTCTTCTGTGTTCCGAGGCCATGTCTGTACATGCTAGGCTCGTCAAGTCAACCTAAGTGTTTGCATGTGTAAATCTGTCTTACACCCGTTGTATGTGAACGTTAGAATCTATCACACCCGATCATCACGTGGTGCTTCGAAACAATGAACTGTCGCAACGGTGCACAGTTAGGGGGAACACTTCTTGAAATTATTATGAGGGATCATCTTATTTACTACCGTCGTTCTAAGTAAACAAGATGCAAAACATGATAAACATCACATGCAATCAAATAATAAACGTGACATGATATGGCCAATATCACATAGCTCCTTTGATCTCCATCTTGGGGCTCCATGAGCATCTTGTCACCGGCTTGACACCACGATCTCCATAATCGTGTCTCCATGAAGTTGCTCGCCAACTATTACTTCTACTACTATGGCTAACGCGCTTAGCAATAAAGTAAAGTAATTTACATGGCGTTTCTCAATGACACGCAGGTCATACAAAAATAAAGACAACTCCTACGGCTCCTGCCGGTTGTCATACTCATCGACATGCAAGTCGTGATTCCGATTACAATAGCATGAACATCTCACACATCACATATAGATCATTAATCATTCATGACAACTTTGGCCATATCATATCACAAAGCACTTGCTGCAAAAACAAGTCAGACGTCCTCTAATTGTTGTTGCAAGTTTTACGTGGCTGAATTAGGGTTCTAGCAAGAACGCTTTCTTACCTACGTGAAAGCCACAACGTGATTTGTCAACTTCTATTTACCCTTCATAAGGACCCTTTTCATCGAATCCGCTCCAACTAAAGTGGGAGAGACAGACACCCGCCAGCCACCTTATGCAACTAGTGCATGTTAGTCGGTGGAACCGGTCTCACGTAAGCGTACGTGTAAGGTTGGTCCGGGCCGCTTCATCCCACAATACCGCTGAAGCAAGATAAGACTAGTAGCGGCAAGAAAGTTGACAACATCTACGCCCACAACAAATTGTGTTCTACTCGTGCAATAGAGAACTACGCATAGACCTAGCTCATGATGCCACTGTTGGGGAACGTTGCAGAAAATTAAAATTTTTCCTACGGTTTCACCAAGATCCATCTATGAGTTCATCTAAGCAACGAGTCATGGGAGAGAGATTGCATCTACATACCACTTTGTAGATCGCGAGCGGAAGCGTTCAACAAATGGGGATGAGGTAGTCGTACACGACGTGATCCAAATCACCGGAGATTCTAGCACCGAACGGACGGCACCTCCGCGTTCAACACACATACGGTCAGCGTAACGTCTCCTTCTTCTTGATCCAGCAAGGCAAAGGAGAGGTTGAGTAAGATGGCTCCAGCAGCAGCACGACGGCGTGGTGATGGTGGAGCTGCAGTACTCCGGTAGGGCTTCGCCGAGCTCTATGGAGGAGGAGGAGGTGTTGGAGAGGGAGAGGGAGGCGCCAAGAGCAAGGGTGCGGCTGCCCCCTCCCCTCCCCTCATATATATAGCCCCCTAGGGGGCCGCCGGCCCTAGGAGATGCAATCTCCTAGGGGGGGCGGCGGCCAAGTGGTGGGGGGCTTGCCCCCCAAGCAAGGGGGCGCCCCCCTTTAGGGTTTCCCCCACCCTAGGCGCGCATGGGCCCTGGGGAAGTGGTGCGCCAGCCCACTTTGGGCTGGATCCTTTCCTACTTCAGCCCATGGGGCCCTCCGGGATAGGTGGCCCCACCCGGTGGACCCCTCGGGACCCTCCGGTGGTCCCGGTACAATACCGATAACCCCAAAACTTGTCCCGATGGCCAAAACAGCACTTCCTATATATAATTCTTTACCTCCGGACCATTCCAAAACTCCTCGTGACGTCCGGGATCTCATCCGGGACTCCGAACAACATTCGGGTTACTGCATATACATATCTTCACAGCCCTAGCGTCACCGAACCTTAAGTGTGTAGACCCTACGGGTTCGGGAGACATGCAGACATGACCGAGACGGCTCTCGGGCAATAACCAACAGCGGGATCTGGATACCCATGTTGGCTCCCACATGCTCCACGATGATCTCATCGGATGAACCACGATGTCGAGGATTCAATCAATCCCATATACGATTCCCTTTGTCAATCGGTATTTTACTTGCCCGAGATTCGATCGTCGGTATCCCAATACCTCGTTCAATCTCGTTACCGGCAAGTCACTTTACTTGTACCGTAATGCATGATCCCGTGATCAAACACTTTGATCACATTGAGCTCATTATGATGATGCATTACCGAGAGGGCCCGGTGATACCTCTCCGTCAAGCGGAGTGACAAATCCCAGTCTCGATCCGTGTCAACCCAACAGACACTTTCGGAGATACCCGTAGTATACCTTTATAGTCACCCAGTTATGTTGTGACGTTTGGTACACCCAAAGCACTCCTACGGTGTCCGGGAGTTACACGATCTCATGGTCTAAGGAAAGGATACTTGACATTGGAAAACTCTAGCAAACGAACTATGCGATCTTATGCTATGTTTAGGATTGGGTCTCGTCCATCACATCAGTCTCCTAATGATGTGATCTCGTTATCAATGACATCCAATGTCCATAGTCAGGAAACCATGACTATCTATCGATCAACGAGCTAGTCAACTAGAGGCTTACTAGGGACATGTTGTTGTCTGTTATTCACACATGTATTACGATTTCCGGATAACACAATTATAGCACGAATAAAGAAAATTATCATGAACAAGGAAATATAATAATAATGCTTTTATTATTGCCTCTAGGGCATATTTCCAACAGTAGCATATGTATTTCCCTCAGTTTTTGAGAACCAAGGTATCAATCCAGTAGGAGGCTATGCGCGAGTCCCTCGTACCTACACAAAGCAAATAACTCCTCGCAACCAACGCGATAAGGGGTTGTCAATCCCTTCACGATCACTTACGAGAGTGAGATCTGATAGATATGATAGGATAATATTTTTGGTATATTTTTGGTAAAGATGCAAAGTAAAAAAGCAAAGGAAATAACTAAGTATTGGAAGATTGATATGATGAAGATAGACCCGGGGGCCATAGGTTTCACTAGTGGCTTCTCTCAAGAGCATAAGTATTTTACGGTGGGTGAACGAATTACTGTTGAGCAATTGACAGAATTGAGCATAGTTATGAGAGTATCTAGGTATGATCATGTATATAAGCATCACATCCGAGACAAGTAGACCGACTCCTGCCTGCATCTACTACTATTACTCCACCCATCGCCCGCTATCCAGCATGCATCTAGAGTATTAAGTTCAAGAAAACAGAGTAACGCTTTAAGCAAGATGACATGATGTAGAGGGATAGATTCATGCAATATGATAAAAACCCCATTTTGTTATCCTCGATGGCAACAATACAATATGTGCCTTGATGCCCCTACTGTCACTAGGAAAGGACACCGCAAGATTGAACCCAAAGCTAAGCACTTCTCCCACTGCAAGAAAGATCAATCTAGTAGGCCAAACCAAACTGATAATCCGAAGAGACTTGCAAAGATAACCAATCATACATAAAAGAATTCAGAGAAGATTCAAATATTGTTCATAGATAATCTTGATCATAAAGCCACAATTCATCGGTCTCAACAAACACACCGCAAAAAGAAGATTACATCGAATAGATCTCCACGAGAAAGGGGAGAACATTGTATTGAGATCCAAAAAGAGAGAAGAACCCATCTAGCTACTAACTATGGACCCAAAGGTCTGAGGTAAACTACTCACACTTCATCGGAGAGGCTATGGTGATGATGTAGAAGCCCTCCGTGATGGATGCCCCCTCCGGCGGAGCTCCGGAACAGGCCCCAAGATGGGATCTCGTGGGTACAGAAGGTTGCTGTGACGCCCTCGATTCAATCGTACACTAATCATACACCAAATATGTACGATCAAGATCAAGGACTCACGGGAAGATATCACAACACAACTCTAGACACAAATTAAAATAATACAAGCTTTATATTACAAGCCAGGGGCCTCGAGGGCTCGAATACATAAGCTCGAAAACACAAGAGTCAGCGGAAGCAAGAATATCTGAGTACAGACATGAGTTAGACAAGTTTGCCTTAAGAAGGCTAGCACAAAAGCATCTACGATCGAAAACGCAAGGCCTGCTGCCTGGGAGCCTCCTAACTACTCCTGTTCGTCGGCGGTCTCCACGTAGTAGTAGGCATCGGCGGTGACAGCTGGCTCCTGGGCTCCGACATCTGGTTGCATCAACCGGAAAGAAGAAAGGGGGAAAAGGAGGAGCAAAGCAACCGTGAGTACTCATCCAAAGTACTCGCAAGCAAGGATCTACACTACATATGCAACATTATCAAAGGAAGGCTGTATATGTGAACTCAAAGGAAGGCAATATCATCAAGGTGAATGTAAGAGGAATAACCCCCGAGGTTCACACTTGAGGGGTTGCACGACAGAGTCGTATCGGAAGTGGTTAAGTAGGAAATCACCCTCGATGACCATGACTGAATGACTACACTACAGGGTTAACACCAGAAGTGCTGAAGAGGTTCACCCTCGGTACTCGTTAGTAACCCAGTAGTGTCGAGCAACTAAGGGGAAGTGATGTGCGGTGTCGGGGCCTGGTCTTCGATCACGTAGATCGAGTCGTCGATGATGAAGCAGGGGCAACAAGGACAAGTGGGGGTCACTGATGGATCACTAATCAACCTATACTAAGCAGTTTAGGATAAGCAGATAAGGTATAACAGCAGATACAAAAGCAGGCTATGCATTAGAAAAGGAGCAAACAATAACAGTAGCAAAATCTAATGCAAGCATGAGAGAAAGGAATGGGCGATATCGGGATGATCAAAGGGGGGGCTTGCCTGGCTGCTCTGGCAAGGAGGGGTCGTCGTCGACATAGTCGATCACAGGGGCGGCATCGGTTCGGGGTCTACCGGAGAGAAGAGGGGGGAGAAACAATAAATATAAAGCAAGCATAGCATCACAAAGCATAACATGGCAACAAGCTGTGTCGGGTGTGACCTAACGTAAGGCTACACGATCTAGGAGAAGGGGAAATTTAACCGGGAATGTTTTCCCGGTTCCGGACCTGTGTCAAACATATGACCGGAGGGGGAATGTCCCATGTTCAACATGATAGGGGCATGCGACAGGTGAACGGACCGTGTATTCGGATTCGTCTCGTCGTTCTGAGCAACTTTCATGTAGAAAACATTTTCATCCGAGCTACGATTTAATTACTATGAATTTCTAAAGTTAAAAGCCTTTTCTGGAATTATTTAAATTAACAGAAAAGGAATTATGACATCAGTATGACATAGGTGTGACGTCAGCAGTCAACAGTCCGGTTGACTGGTCAAAGCTGACCAATGAGGCCACTGGGACCCACATGTCAGCCTCTGCTGGCTTAACAGTGGATTAACTAAACTAACAGGGTCAATAAGGGGAGTGGGCCCCAGTAGTCAGTGACTAGTTAGTACTAATTAACTAACTAATTTAACTAATGTTTTAATTAATCATTTCATTTATTTTTTTTAAAACGTTTTACTAGGGGGACCCACATGTCAGCGAGCCAGAGCTACCACATGGGCAGTTGACTTGGTCAACTGGGCTCGCGGGGCCCAGCGGTCAGCGGCCCAGCGCGTGGGGCCCACGGCCACGCTCGCGCCACGTCGGACGCATCGCCGGAGCTGCTCCAGCGACCCAAAGCATGGCAGCGCGCGGCAGAGCAGCTTGGAAAAGCGCTAGAGGGCACCATTTGCCGCATGGTTGGCTGCGTTCGGACGAGTCCTCGCTCGCGAGTCGAATGGTGGTGTTGGCTTCGCCGGAGTTGGCCGGGAACGGCGCCGGCGACGAGGGTGGCGGAGGCGAGGTTCGGGCGGCGACGGAACCGGCGTTGCGGTGCGCGTTTTGGCGAACGAAGGAGCTGGGCGAGGTCTACGGCGCTCCAGGAGCTCGTCGGAGCTACTAGCTCGAGCGAAGGAGCTCGGTGGTGAGCCCTACGACGGCAATGGCGGACGGCGGAGCTCGGCTTGCGGGCGAGCTAGCTACGGTGGAGGCAGAGACGCGCGAGGAGAGGGAAAAGGGGGCCGGAGCTCACCTTGGGGGCACACGGTGGCCCGTTGGGTGACTAGGAGCAGCAGTGGCGTGGATTAGGGGCGGCGACGTTCGTCGGAGCCGAGGGCAAAGGCGAGGTCGTGGCGGTGCGGCGGGGCCGTCCCGGTCTGTGTGGCTCGGCGGGGCGGATGTGGAGGTCGAGGCAGCGCCTGGGGGCATGTCGGCGATGCGAAGGCCGGCCAGTGGCCGCGATGGAGTGCGGTTAGCGGCGACGGAGAGGCGCGGCAGAGGCGGATCTGGAGGGAAGAGAGCACAGAGGACCAGGGAGGGGGAGAGAGCGAGAGAGGGGGCAAGTGGGCGAGTGGGAGGCGAGGGGGTCGAGGTGTCGGGGCGGCCTTATCCCCTCCCGTCGATGGCGAGGTGGTCCGGCGGTGATGCGCGGCACTATCGCGGTGCGGTCGGAGGAGCAGTGGAGGGAAGGCGACCCGGTGGGGGGGGTGTGGGCCACATGGCCTGTTGGGCAGCCAAGTGGGCTGAGGCCCATGGAGGGGGGCGCGGTGGCCAGCTGGGCCAGTCGGCCTAGTTGAGGGGGGGCCTTTTCCTTTTCTTTTCTTTTTAAGCTTTTGCTTTTTCTTTTAGCCAATAAAGACTTTGCAAGATTATACCACTGGCCAAAACAATTTCAAAGAATTAAAGTGCACTGCCACAAAAAGGTTGGGAGGCTTTAGAAAAAGAATGCCAATTTTATAAATTAAAAAAGGAATTTAATTTATTGCTTAGGTCATTGTTTTAAGTAGTTTAGGCCACTTAAACCTTTTGCAAAAATGTTGGTTCACCACCAATATTAGTTGTGGATTATTTGGCACATGATGAACATTTTTGTTTTCATGTCTGAGCATTTTGAATTTCACACAGAATTTGAATTTGAATTCAACTGGAATTTGAAAGAATATGAGACAATAATGATCAGGCACATGTTTAGCAAAAAGATTAACTTAACCCCAGGGGTTACTGTAGCATCATTACACCGGGGTTTTACAACTCTCCTCCTCTAAAAGAAATTCTCGTCCCGAGAATTAAGAGGTAGAAGGGAACAGGTCGGGGTATTCAGCACGGAGGTTATCCTCGCATTCCCAAGTGGCTTCATCCTTAGAATGATTTGACCATTGCACCTTGAGGAACTTGGTAACCTTCTGGCGTGTTCGACGTTCAGCTTCTTCAAGAATACAGATCGGATGCTCCTTGTATGTGAGATCATCTTGAACTTCAATCAATTCCGGATCCACTTCACGTTCTGGATCCTTGAAGATTGGACGAAGTTGCGACACGTGGAAGACATCATGAACATGAGAGAACTGAGGTGGCAACTCCAGTTGATAAGCCACCAGTCCACGACGGGCTAGAATGCGGAAAGGACCAATGTAGCGCGGAGCTAGCTTGCCCTTGACTCCGAACCGATGAGTGCCTCTCAAAGGAGTGACACGCAGGTAAGCTTGTTCACCAGGTTGATAAGTTGAGCCCTAGTGTTTTCGGTCATAGTTGCACTTCTGACGGGACTGGGCCGCCTTGAGATTATCCCGGACAATGCGAACCTGCTCTTCAGCTTGTTGAATAATGTCTGGACCAATGAGCGTCCATTCCCCAGTTTCTGACCAATTCAGAGGGGTTCGGCACTTACGTCCATATAGCACTTCGAAGGGTGCCATTTTCAAGCTGGCTTGATAATTGTTGTTATAAGAGAACGCTGCATAAGGGAGAGATTCTTCCCACTTCTTGCCGAAAGAAATAACACAAGCCCGAAGCATGTCTTCAAGAATTTGATTGACTCGCTCGACTTGGCCTTGGGATTGGGGATGATAAGCAGTGCTCCAGGTTATATGAGTTCCCATTGCCTCTTGGAAACTATCCCAAAACTTAGAAGTGAAAATACTGCCACTGTCTGAACTGATCTCCTTCGGAATGTCGTGGAGTGACACAATTCTAGAGATATACAAGTTTGCTAATTGACTAGCAGTGATAGTCTCCTTGACTGGCAGAAAGTGAGCAACCTTCGAGAATTGGTCAATGGCGACAAAGATAGCATCGTTACCTTTCTGAGACTTGGGAAGGCCAGTGACGAAGTCCATTGGGATCTTATCCCACTTACATTCATGAATCGGAAGCGGTTGTAGAAGTCCAGCCAGTTTATGATGTTCTGCTTTGATGTGACGACAAACGTCACATTCTTCAATATATGGAGCAATGTCTTGCTTCATATTAGACCACCAGTACTTCTGACGGATGTCTAGATACATCTTGGTACATCCTGGATGAATAGAGAGAGGGGTGTCATGCGCTTCTTTCATCACCTTCTCTGTCATAAGCTCGAACCAGGGCACTACAATGCGATCTCTGAAGTATAAGGTTCCATCTTCACCAAGTGAGAAATCTCTGGATTTCTCTAAGGCAAGATCCTTTTTCATCAAATCAACGTGAGCATCTTTGGCTTGAGCAGACTTAATTGCTTGCAGCAGAGTTGGTTCCAGGACAAAGTTATTCAGAGAACCCTGTGGAACTAGTTGAAGGTTCAGCTTGCATAGTTCTTCATAAAGGCGGGGTTGAGCTTTGTAGACCTGGTGATTATTGCAATAAGACTTACAGCTCAGGGCATCGGCCATTACATTAGCCTTACCAGGGGTATAGGATATACCGCAGTTGTAGTCAGCAATAGCTTCCATCCACCGCTGCCGACGGAGGTTCAGATCTGGCTGAGTAAACAGGTACTTCAGACTCTGATGATCAGTGAATATCTCGCAACGATTACCAAGAAGGTACTGTCGCCATAGCTTCAGTGCAAAGATAACTGCAACAAGCTCGAGGTCATGAACTGGGTAGTTCTCTTCGTGAGGACGCACTTGACGGGAGGCATAAGCAATCACTTTGGACTCTTGCATTAGGACACAACCTAATCCTTGACGTGAAGCGTCGCAATAGATGACAAAGTCCTTGCAAGAATCAGGGGGAGCAAGCACTGGGGCAGAAGTCAGCTTGTCCTTGAGTGCCTGGAAACTTTCCTGACATTTGTCTGTCCAATCAAACTTAACGCCTTTGTGTAGCAGATTGGTTAGTGACTTGGCGATCTTGGAGAAGTTCTCGACAAAGCGGCGACAGTAGCTGGCTAGGCCGAGAAAGCTTATGACTTGCTTGACAGTCTTCGGAGGGGTCCAGTCAAGAATAGCCTGAACTCGCTCTGGGTTGACGGCTATACCATCCTTGGAGATGACATGACCAAGGTAGGTGACTTCGGGAAGCCAAAATTCGCACTTGGAATACTTGGCATAAAGTTGATGCTCTCGAAGATGTTCAGCATGTTCTTCTTTATTCTTCGAATATACCAGGATATCATCCAGATAGACTACGACGAACTTGTCGAGGTAATCCATGAATATGTCGTTCATGAGACGAGACAATGTAGCTGGAGCATTGGTCAAACCAAAAGACATGACGGTGTACTCGTAAGAACCATAACGAGTGACGAAGGCGGTCTTTGGAATATCCTCCTCACGAACACGGATCTGATGGTAACCCAACCTCAAGTCGAGTTTAGAGAATATCGATGAACCAGCCAGTTGATCATACATATCATTGATCCGAGGAAGGGGATATTTGTTCTGGATTGTAGCTTGGTTGATTGGACGGTAGTCTTGGACCAAACGGTTCATTCCGTCCTTCTTCTTAACGAAGAGAGAAGGTGCTCCCCAAGCAGAGGCACTTGGACGAATGAAACCCTTACGAAGAGATTTGTCGATTTCCTCCTTAAGTTCAAGGAGTTCACGAGGTGGCATCTTGTAGGGTCGTTTGGCAATAGGAACGGTGCCTGGTTTCAAGTCGATGACGAACTCAACAGCCCGGGCAGGGGGTATTCCTGGAAGTTCTTCTGGAAATACGTCTTGGAAGTCGTGAACGACTGGAATCCTTTCAATTCCCTCCAGAGGTGCTGCGTTCAACGCATTCAAAGCATAAAGTCACGCTTCAACATTTTGAACCAGACGAGCATTGTAGCTTACTATCTCATCTGAAGGGTGCAGAAGGTGGACGGTTTTAGTGGCGCAAATGATAGAAGCCGTATGTGCTTTCAACCAATCCATTCCCAGAATGAGGTCAATATTGGAAGACTTCAGAATAATGGGGGATGCAAAAAATTCCAACCCTTCGATTTCAACTAAAACGTTGTGGCTAACCATGGAGGTTTGGCATTGGCCCGCAGGGGTTTTTACCACTAGTGGAGTGTGCATCTCTTCGTATTTAATGCCATGCATGAATGCAAACTCTTCTGATATGAAAGAATGTGATGCTCCTGAATCAAACAAAATAGATGCTGGTATTGAATTAACAAGAAGAGTACCCATCACAGTGGCAGGCTGGCCTTGAGCTTCATTCAGATCAATATGATTAGCCTGACCACGACCATAAGGTCTCGCATTGTTGTTATGGGGCTGATTGTTACGACCAGTTGAAGGCAGAGCCAGCTGATTCTGATTCTGAGGACATTTCCTGGAACGGTGACCTGGAAGGCCACACTTGAAGCACAGACCATCATTGGGATTGGGAGAAGAAGCTTGGGGTGTTACAGCCCGAACAGGCTGCCTCTGCGGTGAAGGAGGCAGACGAGGTGCAACATAGGACTGTCTTGGAGCAGGTGCAGATGGACGATACATGCTGTGGGGAATCCATATCCGACGCTTCTGCGCTAACGGGCCCGAAGATGAGCCAGCATCACGGCTGCGCCTGAGGGATCCCTGGTGTTCTTGAAGACCAGTCTCAACCTGAATAGCCTTGTTCACCAAGGTGGCGAAGTCGGCAAAGTCATGAACGAGCAGTGCTAGCTTTATATCAGGGTGAAGTCCATCACGAAACTTCTCTTGCTTACGAGCATCAGTTGCAATGTCTTCTTCAGCATAACGAGACAAGTCCAAGAATTCTCGCTGATAAGCATCTATAGACGTGTTGCCTTGGGTGAGGTTGCGGAACTCTCGCTTCTTCTTGTCCATGATTCCCTAAGGAATGAAGCGGGCACGAAAGGCAGCTTGGAAATCCGGCCAAGTGATGACCGTTCCAGCAGGTAGGGTATGCCTGTGGCTGTCCCACCATTGAGCAGCGGGACCCTTCAGAAAGAAAGATGCAAAGGTGACATAGCTGGCAGGGGCCACACTAGCAGACTCCATTTCATACGTGATGTCACGGAGCCAGTCATCAGCATCAAGGGGTTGAGTTGAGCTGCGGTAGATAGTTGGGTTGAGGCGCATGAAGTCTAGCAGAGTTACTGGGGTTGGTTGTTGATTCATGTTCGGACGAGGAAATTGAGCCATCATTCCTTCCATGAACTGGCGATTCAATTCAAACTGTTGCATCATTCTAGCAAAGAATTCAGACGGTGGTGGATCGTTGGCACCACGGCCACGACCAGCGGGTCTAACCATCCTGCTAACATGTAACAGGGGGTAGTTCAGCATTGAGCATTTGCAAAGACAAGGATCAATCATGATGAAACATGCATAATGAAAGAGGTACGATGGATACCACTTAGTAGTCAACACGATAGTGTGTGCACTACCCAAAATGCTATTCTAAGGAATAACTATGGCTTTATCCAACTTCGGGGTGAATGTGGTCACGGGATCCTAATGTTAAAGTTAGTAAATTCGTTTAACCCGAATGGAAGAGAGATCAGAGTCCCAGAGTACTGACGAGGAGTAAAAGATCCTAATACCACCCATTGGCGACGTGGGCCCATAAGCCACACAGACAATGTAAGTAAAAGTTTTTCAGTGACTAGACTCAACTTTGGCCAAGCAGTTGGAAAGGGGGCTACCTACAGGCAGTTGGCTCTGATACCAACTTGTGATGCCCTCAATTCAACCATACACTAATCATACACGCAAATGTGTACGATCAAGAGCAAGGACTCACAGGAAGATATCGCAACACAACTCTAGACACAAATTAAAATAATACAAGCTTTATATTACAAGCCAGGGGCCTCGAGGGCTCGAATACATAAGATCGAAAACACAAGAGTCAGCGGAAGCAAGAATATCTGAGTACAGACATGAGTTAGACAAGTTTTCCTTAAGAAGGCTAGCACAAAAGCATCTACGATCGAAAACGCAAGGCCTCCTGCCTGGGAGCCTCCTAACTACTCCTGTTCGTCGGCGGTCTCCACGTAGTAGTAGGCATCGGCGGTGACAGCTGGCTCCTGGGCTCCGACATCTGGTTGCATCAACCGGAAAGAAGAAAGGGGGAAAAGGGGGAGCACAGCAACCGTGAGTACTCATCCAAAGTACTCGCAAGCAAGGATCTACACTACATATGCAACATTATCAAAGGAAGGCTGTATATGTGGACTGGGCTACAGAAATGCCAGAATAAAGAGAAGGCCTAGCCCCATCGAAGACTTGCATCTTCTGGAAATCACCATCTCGCAGCAACATGAGGGAGTAGAGTAGCATAAAGTAAAGTAGTAGAAGAGTTATCAACCTCGGCCAGAGATCCTTTCTCGACTCCCTGCGAGAAAGAAATCCCAGAGCCATACTATCCAGTTATCATCACAATCCATTACTCATCACCATCCAGTTCTCATCACAAGTATCCCGTTCTAGTTGTATCAATCGGGATACAACTCCAAGTGTCCGTTACCATAGGACATGCTATCGATAGATGTTTTCTTCCCTGCAGGGGTGCACCAACTTACCCACCACGCTCGATTAACTCTGGCAGGACACACTTTCCTGGGTCATGCCCGGCCTCGGCCAAACAATACACCGCAACCCGACCTAGGCTTAATAGAGAGGCCAGCACGCTGGACTAAACCTATGCCCACAGGGGTCATGGGCCATCTCCCCGGGAACTCCTGCATGTTGCGAACACGACCGGTGAGCAGACCTAGCTACCTCCTTCAACAAGGCAGGCGCTTACGCAGTCCAACCCGGCGCGCGCCGCTCAGCTGCTGACGTCTATTAAGCTTCGGCTAATGCATACGACTCAGAACGCCCATACTATGCCCACGTGATGGTTAGTGCTATCAGGCCAGAGGCCCCTCGGATCAAATATCCAAATCATAGTGGATTCGGAACGCACTGTAACAAGCAGAGACTCACGAAAGATGTGACCCCGTTGCCCCGTCTCGAGGACTTGCGGCAAGGGCTAGGAATGCCCGGCCACGCCTCGTAATTATCTCGCAGGCACCCTCCAGGCCAACCCGTCTCCACATCACTCGCAATTAAGCTCGCGCGGGTACCCCTCAGGGCCGACCCGTCTTTCCAAGTAACAGTGGTAAAGTACAAGTATCCGTGTGTCCAAACATCAAGGGGAAAACCCAAGGAATCACCCCCGATGAATTCCACTAGATGTAATCATCAAGGTGAACGTAAGAGGAATCACCCCCGAGGTTCACACTTGAGGGGTTGCATGACAGAGTCGTATCAGAAGTGGTTAAGGAGGAAATCACCCTCGATGACCACGATCGAATGACTACACTACAGGGTTAACATCAGAAGTGCTGAAGAGGTCAACCTCGGTACTCGTTAGTAACCCAGTACTGTCGAGCAACTAAGGGGAAGTGATGTGCGGTGTCAGGGCCTGCTCTTCTATCACGTAGATCGAGTCTTCAATGATGAAGCAGGGGCAACAAGGACAAGTGGGGGTCACTGATGGATCACTAACCAACCTATACTAAGCAGTTTAGGATAAGCAGATAAGGTACAACAGCAGATGCAAAAGCAGGCTATGCATCAGAAAAGGAGCAAACAATAACAGTAGCAAAATCTAATGCAAGCATGAGAGAAAGGAATGGGCGATATCGGGATGATCAAAGCGGGGGCTTGCCTGGCTGCTCTAGCAAGGAGAGGTCGTCGTCGACGTAGTCGATCACAGGGGCGGAATCGGTTCGGGGTCTACCGGAGAGAAGAGGGTGGAGAAATAGTAAATATAAAGCAAGCATAGCATCACAAAGCATAACATGGCAATAAGCTGTGCCGGGTGTGACCTAACGTAAGGCTACACAATCTAGGAGAAGGGGAAATTCAACCGGGAATGTTTTCCCGGTTCCGGACCTGTGTTAGACAGATGACCGGAGGGGGAATGTCCCATGTTCAGCATGCTAGGGTCATGTGACAGATGAACGGACCATGCATTCGGATTCCTCTCGTCGTTCTGAGCAACTTTCATGTAGAAAACATTTTCATCCGAGGTACGGTTTAATTACTATGAATTTCTAAAGTAAAAAGCCTTTTCTGGAATTATTTAAATTAACAGAAAAGGAATTTTGACATCAGTATGACATAGGTTTGACGTCAGCAGTCAATAGTCCGGTTGACTGGTCAAAGCTGACCAATGGGGCCACTGGGACCCACATGTCAGCCTCTGCTGGCTTAACAGTGGATTAACTAAACTAATAGGGTCAATTAGGGGAGTGGGCCCCACCCGTCAGTGACTAGTTAGTACTAATTAACTAACTAATTTAACTAACGTTTTAATTAATCATTTTATTTATTTATTTTAAAAACGTTTTACTCGGGGGACCCACATGTCAACGAGCCACAGCTGCCACGTGGGCAGTTGATTTGGTCAACTGGGCCCGCGGGGCCCAGCGCATGGGGCCCACGGCCACGCTCGCGCCACGTCGGACGCGTCGCCGGAGCTGCTCCGGCGACCCAAAGCACAGCGGCGCGCGGCAGAGCAGCTCGGAAAGGCGCTAGAGGGCACCATTTGCCGTGCGGTTGGCTTCGTTCGGACGAGTCCTTGCCCGCGAGTCGAACGGTGGTGTTGGCTTCGCCCGAGTTGGCCGGGAACGGCACCGGCGACGAGGGTGGCGGAGGCGAGGTTCGGGCGGCGACGGACCCGGCATTGCGATGCGCGTTTTGGCGAAAGAAGGAGCTGGGTGAGGTCTACGGCGCTCCAGGAGCTCGTCGGAGCTACTAGCTCGAGCGAAGGAGCTCGGTGGCGAGCTCTACGACGGCAATGGCGGCCGGCGGAGACGCGTGAGGAGAGGGAAAAGGGGTCCGGAGCTCACCTTGGGGGCACACGGTGGCCCGTTGACTGACTAGGACCAATAGTGGTGTGGATTCGAGGCGGCGACGTTCATCGGAGCCGAGGGCGAAGGCGAGGTCGTGGCGGTCCGGTGGGGCCATCCCGGTCTGTGCGGCGCGGCGCGGCGGATGTGGAGGTCGAGGCAGCGCCTGGGGGCACGTTGGCGAGGCGAAGGCCAGCCGGTGGCCGCGGTGGAGTGCGGTGAGCAGCGATGGAGAGGCGTGGATGAGGCAGATCTAGAGGGGAGAGAGCGCAGAGGACTAGGGAGGGGGAGAGAGCGGGAGAGGGGGCAAGTGGGCGAGTGGGAGGCGAGGGGGCCGAGGCGTCAGGGCGGCCTTATCCCCTCCCGTCGACGGCGACGTGGTCCGGCGGCGACGCGCGGCACTGTCGCGGCGCGGTCGGAGGAGCAGTGGAGGGGAAGGCAACCCGGGGTGGGGGTGTGGGCCACATGGCCTGTTGGGCAGCCAGGTGGGCTGAGGCCCATGGAGGGGGGCGCGGTGGCCAGCTGGGCCAGTCGGCCCAGTTGAGGGGGGGGGCCTTTTCCTTTTCTTTTCTTTTTAAACTTTTGCTTTTTCTTTTAGCCAATAAAGACTTTGCAAAATTATACCACTGGCCAAAATAATTTCAAAGAATTAAAGTGCACTGCCACAAAAAGGTCGGGAGGCTTTAGAAAAAGAATGCCAATTTTATAAATTAAAAAAAGGCATTTAATTTATTGCTTAGGTCATTGTTTTAAGTAGTTTAGGCCACTTAAACCTTTTTGCAAAAATGTTGGTTCACCACCAATATTAGTTGTGGATTATTTGGCACATGATGAACATTTTTGTTTTTCATGTGTGAGCATTTTGAATTTCACACAGAATTTGAATTTGAATTCAACTGGAATTTGAAAGAACATGAGACAATAATGATTAGGCACATGTTTAGCAAAAGATTAACTTAACCCTAGGGGTTACTGTAGCATCATTACACCGGGGTGTTACAGTTGCGGCGGTGGAATTAGGTTTTTGGCTCCGTATCTGATCGTGTGGGGGTACGTAGGTACATATAGGAGGAAGGAGTACGTCGTTGGAGCAACAGGGGGCCCACAAGGGTGGGGGCGCACCTGGGGGGGTAGGCGCGCCCCTACCTCGTGGCCTCCTCTTTTGTTTCTTGATGTAGGGTCCAAGTCTCCCGGACCATAATCTTCCTAAAAATCACGTTCCCGAAGGTTTCATTCCGTTTGGACTCCGTTTGATATTCCTTTTCTGCGAAACTCTGAAATAGGCAAAAAAATAGCAATTCTGGGCTGGGCTTCCGGTTAATAGGTTAGTCCCAAAAATAATATTAAAGTGGATAATAAAGCCCAATATGGTCCAAAACAGTAGATAATATAGCATGGAGCAATCAAAAATTATAGATACGTTGGAGACGTATCAGGCAGACACGCTACTACTAGGGCGCTACAGCTAACTGTAAGTAGTAGCGCAGTACGTACCCGTGCTACTACTATTGACCATATCAGCAGTGCTTTTCCGGAACGCGCTACTATTAATTAGATGTAGCGTTTTCCTAGCCCCGTGCTACTGCTATATCTTTCATCATTTTCCCCCCACTTCCTACCCCATTTCAGTTTCAAGAAACTGCAATTTCCAGATACTAGGTACTACTAGATATCAATTTAATAAAGCATTATAGGAGTCAGGTAGATAACAATTTCATATATAGTCAACATGCATCCTCAAGCAGTACTAGGTGATATCGACGACGATCATCATATGTAATTCTAGATGATATCGACGACGAAAATCATATGTAGTTCTAGATGATATCGACGACGATCATCATATGTAGTTCTAGATGATATAGCCACACACACATACATGTAGTTCTAGATGATATCGACGACGATCATCATCCTCAAGCCTGGCGGTGGGTGTTCCTGATAGTAATTAGGATGGCCTGTCCAACACGAAGATTCTTGCCAACGAGGAATCTCTTCCACCCAACGGAGTTTAAGTGCGTGCGACCATCCGTGTCCATTCGGTAAGTACAAGTGGTGACGGAGCCCCTTGCGCTAAGGCGTAGTCCAGCTGAGCCTTCTTCATCAGGCTCGATACCACAACTCACAGATAGGATCTTTGGCAATTTCTGAATAAGAAAAATATATCAATTAATAAATAGCCTCGCACATACTTTTGCAAATATATTTCTATTAAGTATAGATTTCTACACTATCAAAGGACACAGTACTACACATTTGTACTAAGCATGAATTCCACTAATAAGTATATATGGATTATCTACACTATTAATAGTTCCATGGATTCTACACTAATAAGCATGTGATCGGACTCTATACTAAAGCATATCATCGACTAGATTCCACACAACATAGCATTGGACTCTACACTAAGCATATCATTGGATAATTTGCATTTGTAAGTATAACATACCATATTATGCCGATCGACCATGGTACTTGTTAGGTGGGTCACGAATAGCGCCCCGGCAAAGTCATCACGTGGCAAAATTATGTCCCATAGGTTGCACACCTCCTCCTCGCTCAGCCTCATTCTTTGAGCTACGATGGCTTCATGAAGTGGGTGGTCCTCATCATCTTTATCGAGTGGGTCCTCATTATCTTCATCATCTCCAGTAGGTTGATATAAATGATAGCCAACTTGGGTCTTTCTACTCTGAAGGAGAAGTTGATCAACTCACCAACAGTAAGACGCATGCGGGTGAGGAAACGGGCCCATCCATCTCCTCCAATCTGCGACATATTGTGTCCTTTCTCGACCTCCATAGTTTATGGCCCCCAGGAGCCTCAAATGTCACAGTGTCTCTTGTCAGCTTGTTGAATTTCAACCTCACATTGCATGGGATGATCTGTGTAAAAAAAGCAAAATGAGACAATGCAATAATGCCAACACTAAAAATAAAATAGTTGTTACATTTCATATAATTTCTTACCGCCGCATGATGAAAACTCTGTTGGGGAACGTTGCAGAAAATTAAAATTTTTCCTACGGTTTCACCAAGATCCATCTATGAGTTCATCTAAGCAACGAGTCATGGGAGAGAGATTGCATCTACATACCACTTTGTAGATCACGAGCGGAAGCATTCAACGAACGGGGATGAGGTAGTCATACACGACGTGATCCAAATCACCGGAGATCCTAGCACCGAACGGACGGCACCTCCGCGTTCAACACACGTACGGTCAGCGTAACGTCTCCTTCTTCTTGATCCAGCAAGGCAAAGGAGAAGTTGGGAAAGATTGCTCCAGCAGCAGCACGACGGCGTGGTGATGGTGCAGCTGCAGTACTCCGGCAGGGCTTTGCCGAGCTCTACGGAGGAGGAGGAGATGTTGGAGAGGAAGAGGGAGGCGCCAGGAGCAAGGGTGCGGCTGCCCCCCTCCCCTCCACCCTTTATATAGCCCCCTAGGGGGGGCGCCGGCCCTAGGAGATGCAATCTCCTAGGGGGGCGGCGGCCAAGGGGTGGGGCTTGCCCCCCAAGCAAGGGGGGCGCCCCCCCCCCTTTAGGGTTTCCCCCACCCTAGGCGCATGGGCCTCTAGGGGCTGGTTCCCCTTGGCCCATGTAGGCCAAGGCGCACCCCTAGAGCCCATGTGGCCCCCCGAGGCAGGTGGCCCCACCCGGTGAACCCCCCGGGACCCTCCGGTGGTCCCGGTACAATACCGATAACCCCGAAACTTGTCCCGATGGACAAAACAGCACTTTCTATATATAATTCTTTACCTCCGGACCATTCCGAAACTCCTCGTGACGTCCGAGATCTCGTCCGGGACTCCGAACAACATTCGGGTTACTGCATATACATATCTTCACAACCCTAGCGTCACTGAACCTTAAGTGTGTAGACCCTACGGGTTCGGGAGACATGCAGACATGACCGAGACGGCTCTCGGGCAATAACCAACAGCGGGATCTGGATACCCATGTTGGCTCCCAAATGCTCCACGATGATCTCATCGGATGAACCACGATGTTGAGGATTCAATTAATCCCGTATACGATTCCCTTTGTTAATCGGTATTTTACTTGCCCGAGATTCGATCGTCGGTATCCCAATACCTCGTTCAATCTCGTTACCGGCAAGTCACTTTACTCGTACCGTAATGCATGATCCCATGATCAAACACTTTGATCACATTGAGCTCATTATGATGATGCATTACTGACAGGGCCCGGTGATACCTCTCCGTCAAGCGGAGTGACAAATCCCAGTCTCGATCCGTGTCAACCCAACAGACACTTTCGGAGATACCCGTAGTATACCTTTATAGTCACCCAGTTACGTTGTGACGTTTGGTACACCCAAAGCACTCCTACGGTGTCCGGGAGTTACACGATCTCATGGTCTAAGGAAAGGATACTTGACATTGGAAAACTCTAGCAAACGAACTATGCGATCTTATGCTATGATTAGGATTGGGTCTCGTCCATCACATCATTCTCCTAATGATGTGATCTCGTTATCAATGACATCCAATGTCCATAGTCAGGAAACCATGACTATCTATCGATCAACGAGCTAGTCAACTAGAGGCTTACTAGGGACATGTTGTTGTCTGTTATTCACACATGTATTACGATTTCCGGATAACACAATTATAGCACGAATAAAGACAATTATCATGAACAAGGAAATATAATAATAATGCTTTTATTATTGCCTCTAGGGCATATTTCCAACACTCTCCCACTTGCACTAGAGTCAATAATCTAGTTACATTGTGATGAATCGAACACCCATAGAGTTCTGGTGCTGATCATGTTTTGCCTTAGGGAGAGGTTTAGTCAACGGATCTGCGACATTCAGATCCGTGTGCACTTTACAAATTTCTATGTCTCCATCTTGAACATTTTCACGAATGGAGTTGAAGCGACGCTTGATGTGCCTGGTCTTCTTGTGAAACCTAGGCTCCTTGGCAAGTGCAATAGCTCCAGTTTTGTCACAGAAGAGTTTGATTGGCCCCGATGCATTGGGTATGACTCCGAGGTCGGTGATGAACTCCTTCACCCAAATTGCTTCATGTGCTGCCTCCGAGGCTGCCATGTACTCCGCTTCACATGTAGATCCCGCCACAACGCTCTGCTTGCAACTGCACCAGCTTATTGCCCCACCATTCAAAATATACACGTATCCGGTTTGTGACTTAGAGTCATCCAGATCTGTGTCGAAGCTAGCGTCGACGTAACCCTTTACGACGAGCTCTTCGTCACCTCCATAAACGAGAAACATTTCCTTAGTCCTTTTCAGGTACTTCAGGATATTCTTGACCGCTGTCCAGTGTTCCTTGCCGGGATTACTTTGGTACCTTCCTACCAAACTTACGGCAAGGTTTACATCAGGTCTGGTACACAGCATGGCATACATAATAGAACCTATGGCTGAGGCATAGGGGATGACACTCATCTCTTCTATATTTTCTGCCGTGGTCGGACATTGAGCTGAGCTCAACTTCACACCTTGTAACACAGGTAAGAACCCCTTCTTAGATTGATCCATATTGAACTTCTTCAATATCTTATCAAGGTATGTTCTTTGTGAAAGACCTATGAGGAGTCTTGATCTATTTCTATAGATCTTGATGCCTAATATATAAGCAGCTTCTCCAAGGTCCTTCATTGAAAAACTTTTATTCAAGTAGGCCTTAATGCTGTCCAAGAGTTCTATATCATTTCCCATCAAAAGTATGTCGTCTACATATAGTATGAGAAATGCTACAGAGCTCCCATTTACTTTCTTGTAAACGCAGGCTTCTCCATAAGTCTGCGTAAACCCAAACGCTTTGATCATCTCATCAAAGTGAATGTTCCAACTCCGAGATGCTTGCACCAGCCCATAAATCGAGCGTTGGAGCTTGCACACCTTGTCAGCATTCTTAGGATCGACAAAACCTTCCAGCTGCATCATATACAATTCTTCCTTAAGGAAACCATTAAGGAATGCCGTTTTGACGTCCATTTGCCATATTTCATAATCGTAGAATGCGGCAATTGCTAACATGATTCGGACGGACTTCAGCTTCGCTACCGGTGAGAAAGTCTCATCGTAGTCAACCCCTTGAACTTGTCGATAACCTTTAGCGACAAGCCGAGCTTTATAGATGGTCACATTACCATCCGCGTCTGTCTTCTTCTTAAAGATCCATTTATTTTCTATGGCTCGCCGTTCAACGGGCAAGTCAGTCAAAGTCCATACTTCGTTTTCATACATGGATCCTATCTCGGATTTCATGGCTTCTAGCCATTTGTCGGAATCCGGGCCCGCCATTGCTTCCTCATAGTTCGAAGGTTCACCGTTGTCTAACAACATGATTTCTAAGACAGGGTTGCCGTACCACTCTGGTGCGGAACGTGTCCTTGTGGACCTTCGAATTTCAGTAGGAGCTTGATTAGAAGTATCTTGATCATCATCATTAGTTTCCTCTCTAGTCGGTGCAGGCACCTCAGGAACGTTTTCTTGAGTTTCGCCATTTTCCGGTTCGAGAGGTAACACTTCATCAAGTTCTACTTTCCTCCCACTTACTTCTTTCGAGAGAAACTCTTTCTCTAGAAAGGATCCATTCTTGGCAACAAAGATCTTGCCTTCGGATCTGAGGTAGAAGGTATACCCAATAGTTTCTTTAGGGTATCCTATGAAGACGCATTTTTCTGATTTGGGTTCGAGCTTTTCAGGTTGAAGTTTCTTGACATAAGCATCGCATCCCCAAACTCTTAGAAACGACAGCTTAGGTTTCTTCCCAAACCATAATTCATACGGTGTCGTCTCAACGGATTTCGACGGAACCCTATTTAAAGTGAATGCGGCAGTCTCTAAAGCATAGCCCCAAAAAGATAGCGGTAAATCGGTAAGAGACATCATAGATCGTACCATATCTAATAGAGTGCGATTACGACGTTCGGACACACATTACGCTGAGGTGTTCCAGGCGGCGTGAGTTGTGAAACTATTCCACATTTTCTTAAGTGTGTGCCAAATTCGTGACTCAAGTATTCTCCTCCACGATCTGATCGTAGAAACTTGATCTTTCTATCACGTTGATTTTCAACCTCATCTGAAATTCCTTGAACTTTTCAAAGGTCTCAGACTTGTGTTTCATTAAGTAGATATACCCATATCTACTCAAGTCATCAGTGAGGGTGAGAACATAACGATAGCCACCGCGAGCCTCAACACTCATTGGACCGCATACATCGGTATGTATGATTTCCAATAAGTTGGTTACTCGCTCCATTGTTCCTGAGAACGGAGTCTTGGTCATTTTACCCATGAGGCATGGTTCGCACGTGTCAAATGATTCATAATCAAGAGACTCTAAAAGTCCATCTGCATGGAGCTTCTTCATGCGTTTGACACCTATGTGACCAAGGCGGCAGTGCCACAAATATGTGGGACTATTGTTATCAACTTTAACTCTTTTGGTATTCACACTATGAATATGTGTATCATCACGTACGAGATTCATTAAGAATAAACCATTAACCATCGGAGCATGACCATAAAACATATCTCTCATATAAATAGAACAACCATTATTCTCGGATTTAAATGAGTAGCTATCTCGAATTAAACGAGATCCAGACACAATGTTCATGCTCAAACTTGGTACTAAATAACAATTATTGAGGTTTAAAACTAATCCCGTAGGTAAATGTAGAGGTAGCGTGCCGACGGCGATCACATCGACCTTGGAACCATTCCCGACGCGCATCGTCACCTCGTCCTTTGCCAGTCTCCGTTTATTCCGCAGCTCCTGCTTTGAGTTACAAATGTGAGCAACTGCACCGGTATCAAATACCCAAGAGCTACTACGAGTACTGGTAAGGTACACATCGATTACATGTATATCACATATACCTTTTGTTTTGCCGGCCTTCTTGTCCGCTAAGTATTTGGGGCAGTTCTGCTTCCAGTGACCACTTCCCTTGCAATAAAAACACTCAGTCTCGGGCTTGGGTCCATTCTTTGGCTTCTTCCCGGCAACTTGCTTACTGGGCGTGGCAACTTCCTTGCCGTCCTTCTTGAAGTTCTTCTTACCCTTGCCCTTCTTGAACTTAGTGGTTTTATTCACCATCAACACTTGATGTTCCTTCTTGATTTCTACCTCTGCTGATTTCAGCATAGCATATACCTCAGGAATGGTCTTTACCATCCCCTGCATGTTGTAGTTCATCACAAAGCTCTTGTAGCTAGGTGGAAGCGACTGGAGGATTCTGTCAATGACCGCTTCATCCGGGAGATTAACTTCCAGTTGAGTCAAGCGGTTGTGCAACCCAGACATCTTGAGTATGTGTTCACTGACAGAGCTATTTTCCTCCATCTTACAGCTAAAGAATTTGTCGAAGACTTCATATCTCTCGACCCGGGCATGAGCTTGGAAAACCATTTTCAGCTCTTCGAACATCTCATATGCTCCATGTCTCTCAAAACGCTTTTGGAGCCCCGGCTCTAAGCTGTAAAGCATGCCGCACGGAACGAGGGAGTAATCATCGGAACGTGACTGCCAAGCGTTCATAACGTCTTGTTCTGCAGGGAGAACAGTTGCGTCACCCAGCGGTGCTCGTAGGACATAATCTTTCTTGGCAGCTATGAGGATGATCCTCAAGTTCCGGACCCAGTCCGTATAGTTGCTACCATCGTCTTTCAGCTTGGTTTTCTCTAGGAACGCGTTGAAGTTGAGGACTACGTTGGCCATTTGATCTACAAGACATATTGTAAATATTTTAGACTAAGTTCATGATAATAAAGTTCATTTAATCAAATTATTTAGTGAACTCCCACTTAGATAGACATCCCTCTTCTAGTCATCTAAGTATTACATGATCCAAGTCAACTAGGCCGTGTCCGATCATCACGTGAGACGGACTAGTCAACATTGGTGAACATCTTCATGTTGATCGTATCTTCTATACGACTCATGCTCGACCTTTCGGTCTTCTGTGTTCCGAGGCCATGTCTGTACATGCTAGGCTCGTCAAGTCAACCTAAGTGTTTGCATGTGTAAATCTGTCTTACACCCATTGTATGTGAACGTTAGAATCTATCACACCCGATCATCATGTGGTGCTTCGAAACAACAAACTGTCGCAACGGTGCACAGTTAGGGGGAACACTTCTTGAAATTATTATGAGGGATCATCTTATTTACTACCGTCGTTCTAAGTAAACAATATGCAAAACATGATAAACATCACATGCAATCAAATAATAAACGTGACATGATATGGCCAATATCACATAGCTCCTTTGATCTCCATCTTGGGGCTCCATGATCATCTTGTCACCGGCTTGACACCATGATCTCCATCATCATGATCTCCATCATCGTGTCTCCATGAAGTTGCTCGCCAACTATTACTTCTACTACTATGGCTAACGCGTTTAGCAATAAAGTAAAGTAATTTACATGGCGTTTCTCAATGACACGCAGGTCATACAAAAAATAAAGACAACTCCTATGGCTCCTGCCGGTTGTCATACTCATCGACATGCAAGTCGTGATTCCTATTACAATAGCATGAACATCTCATACATCACATATAGATCATTCATCATTCATCACAACTTTGGCCATATCATATCACAAAGCACTTGCTGCAAAAACAAGTTAGACGTCCTCTAATTGTTGTTGCAAGTTTTACGTGGCTGAATTAGGGTTCTAGCAAGAACGTTTTCTTACCTACGTAAAAGCCACAACGTGATTTGTCAACTTCTATTTACCCTTCATAAGGACCCTTTTCATCGAATCCGCTCCAACTAAAGTGGGAGAGACAGACACCCGCCAGCCACCTTATGCAACTAGTGCATGTTAGTCGGTGGTACCGGTCTCATGTAAGAGTGCGTGTAAGGTTGGTCCGGGCCGCTTCATCCCACAATACCGCTGAAGCAAGATAAGACTAGTAGCGGCAAGAAAGTTGACAACATCTACGCCCACAACAAATTGTGTTCTACTCGTGCATTAGAGAACTACGCATAGACCTAGCTCTGATACCACTGTTGGGGAACGTTGCAGAAAATTAAAATTTTTCCTACGGTTTCACCAAGATCCATCTATGAGTTCATCTAAGCAACGAGTCATGGGAGAGAGATTGCATCTACATACCACTTTGTAGATCACGAGCGGAAGCGTTCAACGAACGGGGATGAGGTAGTCGTACACGACGTGATCCAAATCACCGGAGATCCTAGCACCGAACGGACGGCACCTCCGCGTTCAACACACGTACGGTCAGCGTAACGTCTCCTTCTTCTTGATCCAGCAAGGCAAAGGAGAAGTTGGGGAAGATTGCTCCAGCAGCAGCACGACGGCGTGGTGATGGTGCAGCTGCAGTACTCCGGCAGGGCTTTGCCGAGCTCTACGGAGGAGGAGGAGATGTTGGAGAGGAAGAGGGAGGCGCCAGGAGCAAGGGTGCGGCTGCCCCCCTCCCCTCCCCCCTTTATATAGCCCCCTAGGGGGGGCGCCGGCCCTAGGAGATGCAATCTCCTAGGGGGGCGGCGGCCAAGGGGTGGGGCTTGCCCCCAGAGCAAGGGGGGCGCCCACCCCCCTTTAGGGTTTCCCCCACCCTAGGCGCATGGGCCTCTAGGGGCTGGTTCCCCTTGGCCCATGTAGTTCAAGGCGCACCCCTAGAGCCCATGTGGCCCCCCGAGGCAGGTGGTCCCACCCGGTGGACCCCCCGGGACCCTCCGGTGGTCCTGGTACAATACCGATAACCCCGAAACTTGTCCCGATGGCCAAAACAGCACTTTCTATATATAATTCTTTACCTCAGGACCATTCCGAAACTCCTCGTGACGTCCGGGATCTCATCCAGGACTCCGAAAAACATTCGGGTTACTGCATATACATATCTTCACAACCCTAGCGTCACCGAACCTTAAGTGTGTAGACCCTACGGGTTCGGGAGACATGCAGACATGACCGAGACGGCTCTCGGGCAATAACCAACAGCGGGATCTGGATACCCATGTTGGCTCCCACATGCTCCATGATGATCTCATCGGATGAACCACGATGTCGAGGATTCAATCAATCCCGTATACGATTCCCTTTGTCAATCGGTATTTTACTTGCCCGAGATTCGATCGTTGGTATCCCAATACCTCGGTCAATCTCGTTACCGGCAAGTCACTTTACTCGTACCGTAATGCATGATCCCGTGATCAAACACTTTGATCACATTGAGCTCATTATGATGATGCATTACCGAGAGGGCCCGGTGATACCTCTCCGTCAAGCGGAGTGACAAATCCCAGTCTCGATCCGTGTCAACCCAACAGACACTGTCGGAGATACCCGTAGTATACCTTTATAGTCACCCAGTTATGTTGTGACGTTTGGTACACCCAAAGCACTCCTACGGTTTCCGGGAGTTACACGATCTCATGGTCTAAGGAAAGGATACTTGACATTGGAAAACTCTAGCAAACGAACTATGCGATCTTATGCTATGTTTAGGATTGGGTCTCGTCCATCACATCATTCTCCTAATGATGTGATCTCGTTATCAATGACATCCAATGTCCATAGTCAGGAAACCATGACTATCTATCGATCAACGAGCTAGTCAACTATAGGCTTACTAGGGACATGTTGTTGTCTGTTATTCACACATGTATTATGATTTCCGGATAACACAATTATAGCATGAATAAAGACAATTATCATGAACAAGGAAATATAATAATAATGCTTTTATTATTGCCTCTAGGGCATATTTCCAACAAACTCGGCTGGAAGTAGATGTCGAATAGCTTGCCAGTTGCAAGGCTGCTGTCGCACCTTGAGTTGCACAGTTGACATGGTGGTGGAGGTGGCGCCATTTTCCTAAAGCAATATGAACAAAGGATTAACGATCCACTTCACAGGAAAGAAAAACAGTAGGATGTGATATTTTTGGTTCTTCTTCAGTTATATTTTCATAGCTTACTAACACCTTCTAGAATAATAGAACCAACAGCTAGCAAGCAAATGCCAAATCTTGTGTATATATCACCGATATCCCTAGATGAAGAGATTCTTTCGCGAGAAGCAATTTGATGCACAATTATAATCCTAAGATCTAGTAACATATAAGATGACAAGGTACCACCTACCAAAGCATTTTAGTGGCACATTTTGCCAAAAAATAACTTATTACAGAAAAACAAAAGCATCTAGCTCTCCATGTATAGAAAAAATAACAATAAAATGGTGCATTTCTTTCCAAGCATCTAGCTAGGTGGTGCCAAATCTTCAGAGCTATCAACTAGCGTACTAAATTAACTAAATCAAAATGTTCTACAAATCAACTAGCCTACTAAATCAACTAAATCAAAATGTTCTAAATCAACTAAATCAACTAGCCTACTAAATCAACTAAATCAAAATGTTGCATATGAACTAGCCTACTAAATCAAAATGTAGCAGGGAGGAGGGGTTGTGGATGAAGGAGGGAGGAGGGAGAAGGAGGGGCGACTGGAGGAGGGAGGAGAGAGTAGGACAGAGGAGGAAGGTGGAGCGAGGAGGGGAGGATGGAGGAGGAGGGCGGTACCGAGTCCAGCAAGGAGGAGGAGGTGACAGCGGCGCAAAGGGAGGAGGGGTAGGCGAGGGCGGCTGGCGGGGGTGAGGGCGGTCAGCAGGGGAGGACCGGCGCGGGGGGTTGAGGGGGAGATCGAGTGAGTGTGAGCGTGAGTGGATCGGAGAGAGGAGAGGGGGGGTTGGAGATAGAATGGCTTAGCAGTAGCGCGCTATAGGGAAAGGCGCTACTGCTACACGACCTAGCAATAGCGCCTTTCGCACATAACGGGCTACTGCTATGTGCCAGCATGTAAAAATAGACATCAAAAATACATTGATCATCAATGATCTTTTTGTGTACAATCTGATTTGTCAACATGAGTCCTCAACGGTTTAGGAACCGGTGAAGACTCATCTTGCGGCCACAAATTTTACACATATAGTTCAATGAAGGCCAAGTGCTTGTGATAGTTTGAGAAGTAACATATTTAAGGTGGTAGAAACCCTCTTCGCGGAGCGAGGTGGGACTAAATTTTTGTAGTAAACTTAGCAGTAGCGGGTATTACGGGAATGCGTTGCTGCTATGATCTGTAGCAGTAGCACTCTTCGTGCTAACCCGCTGCTGCTAAAACTAGCTTCGCCATGGGATCATGGCAATTATAGCAGTAGTGCTGCTTACAAGGGGCGCGCTACTGCTACTATTATTTCAGCAGCGAGTTCTGCTGGAGCGCCCTGCGTCTATATAGCAGCAGCGCCTTATTTTAAAACATGCTGCTGATAAGATTCTGTGTATAGGATTTTCCCTAGTAGTGTTTCCTCAGTGGGACAATGCTCTAATAATGATGATCTTCACACTTTTATTTACTTACAACTCAATATTACAACTCGATACTAGTACAAAGATATGACTCTATATGAATGCCTCCGGCAGTGTACCGGGATGTGCAATGATCTAGCGTAGCAATGACATCAAAATACGGACAAGCCATGAAAACATCATGCTAGATATCTTACGATCATGCAAAGCAATATGACAATGAATGCTCAAGTCATGTATATGATGATGATGATGGAAGTTGCATGGCAATATATCTCGGAATGGCTATGGAAATGCCATGATAGGTAGGTATGGTGGCTGTTTGAGGAAGATATAAGGAGGCTTATGTGTGATAGAGCGTATCGTATCACGGGGTTTGGATGCATCGGCGCAGTTTGCACCAACTCTAGAGGTGAGAAAGGGCAATGCACGGTACAGAAGAGGCTAGCAATGATGGAAGGGTGAGAGTGTGTATAATCCATGGACTCAACATTAGTCATAAAGAACTCACAAACTTATTGAAAAAGTCTAGAATCTATCAAAACAAAGCATTAGACGCATGCTCCTAGGGGGATAGATTGGTAGGAAAAGACCACCGCTCGTCCCCGGACGCCACTCAGAAGGAAGACAATCAATAATAAATCATGTTCCGACTTCGTTACATAACGGTTCACCATACGTGCATGCTACGGGAATCACAAACTTCAACACAAGTATTTCTACAATCCACAATTAACCACTAGCATGACTCTAATATCACCATCTTTATATCGCAAAACTATTGCAAGGAATCAAACATATCATATTCAGTGATCTACAAGTTTTATGTAGGATTTTATGACTAACCATGTGAATGACCAATTCCTGTCAACTCTCTAAATAGATATAACTGAAGCATGAGAGTTTAATTCTTTCTACAAAAGATATGCACATTCTCTAACAAATATAAGTGAAGCAAAAGAGCATTCTACAAATGGCGGTTTTCTATGTAAAGAGAAACAGGCAATCCAAACTTCAAATGATATAAGCAAAGCACATGAAGCATTCTATAAAGCCATACTCAAAAGATATAAGTGAAGTGCAAAGAGCATTCTATAAATCAACCAAGGACTATCTCATACCAGGATGGTGCATTATTAAAAGAAAAATAAAAATCACACGACGCTCCAACATCTACGCATATCATGTGAAGAATAAAAATATAGCTCCAAGTAAAATTACCGATGATTGTTAGAAGAAATAGGGGATGCCTTCCAGGGCATCCCCAAGCTTAGTTGCTTGGGAGTCCTTGAATATTACCTTGGGGTGCCTCGGGCATCCCCAAGCTTAGGATCTTGCCACTCCTTATTCCTTCATCCATTGTGATCTCACCCAAAACTTGAAAACTTCAATCAAACAAAACTTAACAAAACCCTCGTGAGATCCGTTAGTATAATAAAACAAATCACCACTTTAAGTACTGTAGAAAACTCATTCATATTTTATTTTTGCATTGTAGCTACTGTAATATAACTTTTCCATGGCTTATACCACCAATACAATCGATAGTTTCTTCAAAACGAGCAAAGCAATGCATCAAAAACAGAATATGTCTTAAACAGAACAGTATGTAGTAATCTGAACATCAACCATACTTATGTAACTCCAAAAAATCTGAAAAAATAGGAAAATATAAACAATTTGTATATAAGTACTATGCAAAACGTTTCAGAAGCGTTTGACTTTCCAGTAAAAAAATGTAAAATCACGCACCACAGCCAAAGTTTCTGTTTTTACACCGCACATACCAAACAAGCAATCTAATCATCCTAAAGGCAAATCTTGGCACATTATTTTTATAATACAATGGAATTGTACAAGGGGATAATTATTTTTGTTGAAAATTTTCTGTAATCAAGGTTCTCAAAGTTTCCATGGGCATGAACAAAGTTCAAGGACGTCGCCCACTTCAACGATGTTCGTCTTTCTCACTTTCACTTTTCTTTTTGAAAAGTTTTAGGTTCCCCTCTATATTGTTTTGTTTTTAAAATTTATAAAAGCACACAACAGAATAAAATGACTCTCTAAAACTTCCGGGTTGTCTCCCTGGCAGCGCTTTCTTTAAAGCCATTAAGCTAGGCATAAAGTGCTCAATTAATGGATCCACGCGAATCCCAAGGTATATCAAAGCCAATTTTAATTAACAATGATTTGCAATTTAGTAGTGAGCACAAAGTAATATATATCATGCAACAACAAAGTCTAACTCTCTTCCTATGCATCGACATGTCATAAAAGAACAATTCATGCACACAAAGTAAAGGCCAATGAATAGTATAAATAGTTTCTTGCAATTTTATTATTTTGGAAACATAGAGAGGCGGAGATGTAGTTCCTCTATCATAATGATTGCAAGTAGGAGCAGCAAACACATGCATATTATATACATCAAAGTCATCATGTGCAATAGTAGAACGCAACCCATCAATATAGTCCTTAACAAGCGCAAACTTCTCCGATATAGTGTAGTTGGGAAAACTCAAAAAGATAATAGGACTATCATGCATGGGTGCAATCGCAAAAAATTCATTCTTAACATAAGGAACCATAGCAAGTTCATGTCCATAAGCATAATTCATATTGGCATCATGGCCACAAGCATAGCAAGCATCAAGTTCATCAAAAAGGGATATTTCAAACAAATCAAAAAGATCATAGCAATTATCATAGCAATCATCCTTCGGTAAGCACGAAGGGAAATTAAACAATGTATGAGTTGAAGAGTTACTCTCATTAGAAGGTGGGCACTGGGGATCAATCCTCTCTTCCTCCTTTTGTTCTTCGCTCTCCTCGTCATCGTTTTCATCTAATGAGCTCACAGTTTAGGCAATTTCTCTTCCATAGATTCCTGCAAAATATTAGTCTCTTCTTGGACAGTGGAGACTTTCTCAATAAACGCGTCAATATCGGAATTATATTCATAATTCTCATAGCAATATTTAAGTATAGCAAAATTTTCAGGCCTATAAACATCATCATCAAAAGCTTCATACTTTTCAAACAAAGATTCAATTTCATAAGCACCCTTAAAAGCAACAAATTCTTCTATTCGTTCCACATCATAGTAATAATATATACCATTAGCATAAGAAGCTAAGATTTCATTACCGCTAAGTTTGCAAGAAAAGGGAAGGTGTGGAGCCTTCATTCTAGAGCAACAAGTATAATCATATCTCAAGCATAGTTGTCGAGCATACCAATGCAACATATTAATTTGATCCCATAATAGTTTACCTTTCTTAGTCAAGCGATAATCCCTAAAGTATTCACATTGATCCAACGTGTCTCCCATTATATAATTGAATGGGGTTTTCTCAGGAATGTTAAAGTAGTGCATAATATCTTTCACATAATGAGCATCGAGGGTTTTAGGAGGTTCCCCATCTCCATGAGTAGCAAGTACACCTAATTGTTTTGGTATTTCGTGTTCCATATCCATAAGTAAAGATAGAGAATAACTAAGAACAGCAAATAAAATCTACTTGGTGATAAAGCAAACAAGCACACACGAGAATATTCACCCCACGCTATTGAAGGAAATATGCCCTAGAGGCAATAATAAAGTTATTATTTATTTCCTCATATCATGATAAATGTTTATTATTCATGCTAGAATTGTATTAACCAGAAACATAATACATGTGTGAATACATAGACAAACATAGTGCCACTAGTATGCCTCTACTTGACTAGCTCGTTGATCAAAGATGGTTGAGTTTCCTAGCCATAGACATGAGTTGTCATTTGATTAACAGGATCACATCATTAGGAGAATGATGTGATTGACATGACCCATTCCGTTAGCTTAGCACTTGATCGTTTAGTATTGCTTTCTTCATGACTTATACATGTTCCTATGACTATGAGATTATGCAACTCCTGAATACCGGAGGAACACTTTGTGTGCTACCAAACATCACAACGTAACTGGGTGATTATAAAGGTGCTCTACAGGTGTCTTCGAAGGTACGTGTTGAGTTGGCATAGATCGAGATTAGGATTTGTCACTCCGATTATCGGAGAGGTATCTCTGGGCCCTCTCGATAATGCACATCATAATAAGCCTTGCAAGCAATGCGACTACTGAGTTAGTTGCGGGATGATGTATTACGGAACGAGTAAAGGGACTTGCCGGTAACGATATTGAACTAGGTATTGAGATACCAACGATCGAATCTCGGGCAAGTAACATGCCGATGACAAAGCGAACAACATATGTTGTTATGCGGTTTGACCGATAAAGATCTTCATAGAATATGTGGGAACCAATATGAACATCCAGGTTCCGCTATTGGTTATTGAATGGAGACGTGTCTTGGTCATGTCTACATAGTTCTCGAACCCGTAGGGTCCGCACGCTTAAAGTTCTACGACGATCGTTATTATGAGTTTTTGTGTTTTGATATACCGAAGGTAGTTCGGAGTCCCGGATGTGATCACTGACATGAAGAGAAGTCTCGAAATGGTCGAGGCATAAAGATTGATATATTGGACGACTATATTCGGATATCGGAAGTGTTCCGGGTGGTTTCGGAGAAACCGGAGTGACGGAGGGGTTGCCGGAACCCCCCGGGGAGTATATTGGGCCTAATGGGCCCTAGGGGGAGAAGAGCAGGGGCGACCAGGGCAGCGGCGCGCCACCTCCCCCTCTAGTCCGAATTGGACAAGGAGGGGGGCGGCGCCCCCCTTTTTCCCTCAATCATTCTCTCCCTTCCTTCCTCTCTCCTACTCCTACTTGGAAGGGGGAGTCCTACTCCCGGTGGGAGTAGGACTCCTCATGGGGCGCGCCATAGGAGGCCGGCCCCCTCCCCCTCCTCCACTCCTTTATATACGGGGAGGGGGCACCCCTTGGAAACACAACAATTGATCATCGATCTTTTAGCCGTGTGCGGTGCCCCCCCCCCCACCAGAATCCACCTTGGTCATATCGTAGCGGTGCTTAGGTGAAGCCCTGTGTTGGTAGCTTCATAAATGCCGTCACCACACTGTCGTGCTAATGAAGCTCTTCCCGGAAGCTCTACTGGATCATGAGTTCGCGGGACGTCACCGAGCTAAGCGCGGAGGTGCCGTACGTTCCGTACTGAGGATCGGTCGATCGTAAAGACGTACGACTACATCAACCGCGTTGTCATAACGCTTCCGCTTAAGATCTAGCAGGGTACGTAGATGACACTCTCCCCTCTCATTTCTATGCATCACCATGATCTTGCGTGTGCGTAGGATTTTTTTAAAAATTACTACGTTCCCCAACAGTGGCATCCGAGACAAGTTTATGCGTAGATGTTATATGCACGAGTAGAACACAAGTGAGTTGTGGGCGATACAAGTCATACTGCTTACCAGCATGTCATGCTTTGGTTCGGCGGTATTGTTGGATGAAGCAGCCCAGACCGACATTACGCCTACGCTTACACGAGACTGGTTCTACTGACGTGCTTTGCACACAGGTGGTTGGCGGTCAGTTTCTCCAACTTTAGTTGAACCGAGTGTGACTACGCTGTCGCGACCGGCTTTTCCGGGTATTAATTTCCAGAAAGCGGCCGTTGTGCTCACCAGCCCCAGGATTACTGTTAGCTAATGAGGCACCAACTTGTTACAGAAATTCTAAGCACAAGTACAAAATATGTAGTACAAGACCATTCGGGTCTGTGAGTACAACAATTGGTTTCTAGTGGTTGACGGCGGAAGCGGTTTGTGGTTCACCACGGTCTATGGGACTCCATTTCCCACAGGAACAGCTGACCAGGTTAACTCCTATCTTCGTGAGGCTGCTATCACCATTGCTTAGTTTCCGGGGCTGTCATCACAACGCTCCTCTCCAAGCAAGCAATCTGGCTAAGACAATAGCCAGGGTCAAGCCAATGAGTACTTTGAATGTACTCGCAAACATTAAGAACACAGGTATAATATAGCCACTGAAAATCATGCTTTGAAAGTATTCTATGCTCACTTCGTCAGTCATGAAAATAAAATAAAATAAAATCTTGATGCATGCAAGCAGGTTATTTATATGCAACCAGAATATGTAATGACAGAATAGTAATAAAATGCACCGATCGGATGTCTGAAGCGACGTCTCGAAAGGATAGTAAAAGTGAGCATGCCATAGTCGGGCGTCTTAGCGACGCCACATAAAGGGCCTATAAAGTAAATAAAATAACAAGCATGCCACAGTCGGGCGTCTGAGCGACGCCACAGAAAGGGCTTATAAAGTAAATAAACTAACAAGCATGCCACAGTCGGGCGTCTGAGCGACACCATAGAAAGGGCTTATAAAGTAAATAAAATAACAAGAATGCCACAGTCGGGCGTCTGAGCGACACCATAGAAAGGGCTTATAAAGTAAATAAAATAACAAGCATGCCACAGTCGGGCGTCTGAGCAACACCACAGAAAGGGCTTATAAAGTAAATGAAATAACAAGCATGCCACAGTCGAGCGTCTAAGCGACGCCACATAAGGGGCTTATATGAAAACATAATCATAGTGAATATCCAGGAGGTGGTACCGTCCCAGGGATATTCCTTATTTCAAACAATGCAAACCGTTAGTCCATAATGATAATAACCATAACCATCATATATCACAAGTCATAATCAAAATTCGGGTTTAGTAGTTTCTCCTCCGAAGACCGACACTAAGACCAACACTTGACCCATCCCAGACTGTAGTCCTTAACCATGGACACGCCTATTCAAATAGGTTTAATATCTCTGCAGAGGGTGTACTCTTTACCCACGAGTAACGGATTCCTTTAGTCCATCGGGACTAATTCCGTCTACGGTCTTTTAATTGAAAACACACCTGACTTGCACACACCAGCTTTCACTCGTGTCTGGAATCACCCATGACACCTGTTAAGCAAAACTCTAAGTGGGGAGGCTACAACCTCGCGTAGCATGGGATCAAATTTCTATCGCGCGCTCTAAGGGGTGCCCCCCTCTCGGTCCCAACCGGATACACCCATGCCCCCGGACCAGGTGGCATGCCTACCGGATGCAGCCGCTATCTTCCACCATGGCCTCTCTGTACGGTGTGTGCCAAGACAAGGGTTAACAACTTACTGAACCATACCCTACCTACGGCAGGGACAAGTGGTAGTACAAGGCAAGTATGGGGGTTACTGGAACAAGACTCGACCTGTGGTCAACTCAGGAGGTTTATAAGTTTCCTGCATGACATGTGTAACAAAATTATTTCAGCCAACAAATCAACACTCATTATACCTTACCATGCCATACCGGATATAACCGTCCCGACGGAGACCGGCGACAAGCTCACGCCTACCCAAGGCAGAGGCTTTCCCGGATTCCTTTCCGGCATGCATGCAAGGCACATGAGGATGATTACCATCACAAGTATATTCATTTCCAACAGCAAGGAAATCACAAAAATGCATCCATGCAAATGATCATATCACATGAAATAACAATACTCCGGAATAAGGTGGTGTTATAAACGTGTCAACTATCACACTAAAAATATTATTCTGGGGTTTAGAATGCTTCCCTTCATGGTGTGGAAAGGCAGGGTGCGCTCCAAATCTTTTGAAAGCTTCCTTCTCTTCCGAAAATCCTATTTTCAAAAATATGCAAATAACACATACTTCAAAAACAGTACAAAAAAGTTGTTTGGAAAATTTTCAAATAAATCTTAAAATAAACTAGACATAATTTGAGAGATGTAGGAAAAAGAATCAACTCATTTGGAGTTATACTTAAAAAGATATAACCAGTCAAAGTTTTGGTCAAAATCTGTTTTTAAATAAAATCAGAAAAAGAAAACGGTTCAAAAGAGATTACGCTTTCGGGCAGAGAAAACGTACTACGGGTTTTACGCCTCCACTTATCCAGCGTGGATCGTGCGGGGAGTCACTGACAGTGGGCCCGCCTGGCCCACTGGTCAGGTTTGACTGGTCTTCCCTCCCCTCCTTTCTCTCTGCCCGAGCGGGGCGGAACTCCGGCGACGCTCGCCGGCGAACGGCGGCACCGTTCGGGTAACAGAGGTCACCCGCGGGTTCAGGGGGCCGAGGCGGTCACTCCGGTGGTCGCTTTGGTCTCTGGGGTGGACGGAGCTGCCGGCGGCGAGCTCCGCAGCGGACGGTGGTCGTTGGGCGAAGTGAGTTTGGGGCTACGGTGGTTCCTGACCAAAATCGTGTAGGGGGATGGACTCACGAGCGGGAGAAGGGGTTCCTGGTGAAGAGAATAGAGAGGGGGAGGCCTTGGTGGTGCCGGAATGGCCGGGGCAGTGGCGGCGGCTGGAGTTGCCGGAGAGGAAGAAGACGACCTCCTCGGGTCGATTGGCTGCCATGGGGGGAACTGGAGAAGTGCAATGAGGTTGCATGAGTGCGGGGACGAGCTCGGCCTTCCTTTTATAGGCGAGGCAAGGCAGTTCCGCGGCGGCCGTGGATAAGTTCACCGGCGAACCGCCTCTCTGTAGCTAGAGCGACGTGGCGGCGACGAGCGCTTGCAGACGAGCGAGGGGATAATCTCGCGAAGCTCCAGGGGGCAGGTGGCGAGCCGGGGGTGGCTCGGGCGGCGCCGACCGTGGCAGAGGCGTAATGCGGACGCCGGTGTGCTGCCAAGAGGGCTCTAGTGGTGGCGCTGTAGGGCGCCAGGGCGGGCTGGCGTGTTGTGGCGAGAAGGGGAGCGCGTGGCGTGGTTCTGCAGTGTGGGCCAAAACAGGGGCGTGACGCGGCGGATCGTGTGCGCGGCTGTAGTTGGCGCGCTCTGGGCGCGTCCAGTGCATGCCCACCATCTGTTCGGCGAAATGTCGTGGCCTGCTAGGTGGCTTGGTTGGAGCTGGGGATTAGCAGTTCTAGTCTAGGGGTAGTCGGGCTGCTAGTGGACATGCTAGTTTGATCAGAGGTGCAAGTTCACAGTGCAATGTCAAAATACATGTCAAAGCTGATCATGCCCATAAGGTGTTTGACAAAATGCCAAGGGCACTTAGGCATTTCTTGGAGTGGCCAAAATCTCCAGATGGTGGTCTCATTAGATGCCTAAGGAGGTGGTGTAGTTAGTTTGTCAAAAGCAGAAACTTGTTAGTGCAAGTTTTGCAAAACTACAATTCTGGACAGAAAGGAGAGGGCATGGTTTCAAGCACTTGGCATCATCCAATGGGTCCACTCTCCTAGACTTAAGAGTTTAGCATGGAGGACTATAAATAGAAGAAAACACAAGGTCACTAGAGCAAGAATAAATAGGGTTGCAGTAGAATCACAAGATTTGGTCAGAATGCAAAGGAGGTTGATTCACTCAAGATTTTCAAAGAACACCACTGGGTTATTGCATAAAGTTGAATCATATGCTACTACTAACATCCCATAATTTTGGTGGAGGCTAGAAAGAAATATTTAAATGAGTTGTAGTGGAAAATTGCACTCTGGACCAGAGAAGAAAATTTGGTGTAGATCTCAAAATATTTCATGAATAAAAGATATTTTTGCACAAAATTGATTTTAAAACATCACCTAACATCTCCAAATTTTGGTGGGAATTATGAAAGAATTTATCAAAAGGTTGCAGTTCAAAAATGGCCATAAAACCATGGAAAAACCATTTTTCAAGACATAAAGGTCAAGCAAATTAATTATGTAATTAGTTCTATTAATAAAAGAAGAGTTTTTCTTGAGGGGTTAAACAAGTCCAACAACATATCTGAAAAGTTTTCTTCTTTGGGGGAAAAACTCCATAATGACAAGGGAGAAAAATGGTTCAAAAATCAAAAGGTAGCCCAGAAAATAAAAGTTTTAATTTCCTGGCAAAATTTTAATTAATAAAACAAGGTCAAAAAAATTTTGGGTGTCACAACACTACCCCCCTTAAGAAAAATCTCGTCCTCGAGATTTGCTAAGGGTTGTTTTGAAAAACAAATACTCCACGGTTACGCGTTTTTGCAAGCCGGGTATGTGCTCGAGCGGTTGTGAGTCTGCTGCTGTGGTGCTGTGTGAAACTAAATAATCCACATCGTGAAAAGGTGTATGATGCAGTCGCTCCGGGAAAAGTAATCTTACTCCGGGATTTTTCGCGAGAGAAAACAGTTAAGTTAAAGGAGCATAAACCATAACAAAACTACACACATTAGTAGAAGCCAAATAATTTATTCGTCGCGCAAGCTCAGGATATTACGCATAAGTTATAACTCATGGGTAAGTGTTGCAATAATGAACACAGCAACGACGTCTAGAATGGAAATGGTAACTGGACGGGGTCCCGAGAAAACGTCTCTGGTACTGGGATACACTCCTCTTCTATCGGGGAAAGAGGATTGACCAGTCGATGAATGCGTCTCTCCTGGTCGGGCCTTAGTGATCTGTCGATGGCGATCTGAGGATTGAAATTTGCGAGGATCTGGAGATAACCCATCACGCAGTGGGTTAAACGCTCTTGAGCGATGACGTACTGGACAAGGTTGGCCAGGACTGGGTCTCTCTCAATTCGTCCACCGGGAAAAGATGTTACTCCACCGGGTGCTGCACGGCTCGGAAAGTAATAATACCCCTGTTCGCTGGCATAGGGTACCGCGAATCGAAGGCGAGCAAGCGCTTCGTATGCAGCAGCTTCGACGGTCGTTTGCGGGGTCGGCATAGATTTCCCCACGAAGGAGACCTCCGTTGGGTCTTGGTTTGAGTTTACGGGAGGGATGTGTACTGCTGTCCAATATCTCGAGGTGGAAAGGGTGATTCTCGAGTTGAACAGCTCGTACTGGGGTGGCTGGGTAGCACCCATGGTACTGCAGGTAAAATCCCACAATATCTTGACAAAACTACCCGAGGTTGCATCTGGGGTTCTCAGATAAATGCTGGGGCTCGGCATGGCAAAAAAAATGGTTGTGAGGATGGTGCACAAGGTGAGGGGTGCTTGGCAAAGTCATGCGGTGGCCTTTTATAGCACTGGAGCTGGGTCATTTTTACCGTGGTGAATGGTAAAGAATTGTCAGCTCTGCTCCAAGGGTCGGAGTCAAGTCACAGATACACATATTTCACTAAAGTGACGTGTTACTGTGGGGGTTGTCGGGGAGGTTTTTGGTAACTTTGCCTGGGATAGAAATGCTGGCATATCCATGCAAGGCTACAGGGGAACAACGACAGGCGATGTTCATTTACAAGGTCACACGATTACAAAGCGAGGATACACTGGGACTCGACACTACTCGAGTGACTTAGTCTACCTCGTTTACATCCAAGCGAGCGTGCCTTGTGGATGTCGAGGCTTCTCCACGGTTCTCACTGTTGGAATAAGCTGGAGTGGGTTGAGGGGCTGCAGGTTCATGGTAGTGATGATGACCATCTCGGGGATTGTTGGCCACAACCCCGTTGGAGTGTGTTCCCAAAAGGTGACGAAGCACTTCTGGGGTCATCAAAGCACCTTGGTTGGTGGCTGGGGCTAATCTCAGGGACTCGATCGGTTGTCCGAACAGTACGACTGGATTGTCGGCGTCGGGTTCGTTCTCTTCTCTCGCCGGGGCTCGACGAACCAGCTCTCCACGAGCTGCGATCAGATCAATGGTGATTTGATTGAACAGTTCCTCTAGTGCACCAACATAGCGCACTAGGTGCAACAATGCAGGATCCGTTTCGTGATCTCCGCTGGCAACTTGGGGTGGTCTACCATACCCTTCACGTCTGGGATAGTAGTGGAACAAGCGACAGTTAACTCTGGGCGACAAGTGCCGGAGATGAACTATAGCTTCTCGAGCAGCTAGTTGAATGGCTTGTGGCTCAAAGGAAGTCGTCCTTCCAGTGAACTTGTAGGGGCGCTCGAGTGCTAGACCCCTACCATAGAGGTGCACAGTGGCCCAGAATTGACAGCTCTCACCGCTCATGGACCCTTGGTACACAACATATTCTGGGGGCTCTTCTAACGCATAGGCACGACGGGTGAGGTTTGCGAGTATGGTCACAAAGCCTCCAAGGTTGGTTGCTATGGTCTCATTGTGGACGATGGGTCCTGGCATTTCAGCTCGGTTTGGGTAGAGGCTGTGTTGTGTTGGGTTGAGGCTAGCGTGCCCTTTTATAGAAAAGGGAACGGAGTCTTCCTTCACACACTTGCGAGAAAGACTATTCAGGATTCGGTCACTGGCGTATGAGCGACAGGTTGGGTTGATAGGTTGGCACCGACTGCCAAAAGGTGTCGGGTCGCTGTGTGGCTATCTTGCAAGGGAAGCTTGGCTGGGGTTTGGCTGAGGTCTGATGGGTTGGTTTACCTAAGTTTATTGACCTGGCTAAGATAGGATTAGCCAATGGTCAGCCTGGCTCTGATACCAAGTTTGTCGCGACTGGTTTTTTCGGGTATTAATTTTCAGAAAGCGACCGTTGTGCTCACCAGCCCCAGGATTACTGTTAGCTGATGAGGCACCAACTTGTTACAGAAATTCCAAGCACAAGTACAAAATATGTAGTACAAGACCATTCGGGTCTGTGAGTACAACAATTGGTTTCTAGTGGTTGATGGCGGAAGCGGTTTGTGGTTCACCATGGTCTATGGGACTCCATTTCCCACAGGAACAGCTGACCAGGTTAACTCCTATCTTCGCGAGGCTGCTATCACCGTTGTTTAGTTTCCGGGGCTGTCATCGCAACGCTCCTCTCCAAGCAAGCAATCTGGCCAAGACAATAGCCAGGGACAAGCCAGTGAGTACTTTGAATGTACTCGCAAACATTAAGAACACAGGTATAATATAGCCACTGAAAATCATGCTTTGAAAGTATTCTATGCTCACTTCGTCAGTCATGAAAATAAAATAAAATAAAATCTTGATGCATGCAAGCAGGTTATTTATATGCAACCGGAATATGTAATGACAGAATAGTAATAAAATGCACCGATCGGATATCTGAAGCGACGTCTCGAAAGGATAGTAAAAGTGAGCGTGCCACAGTCGGGCGTCTTAGCGATGCCACATAAAGGGCTTATAAAGTAAATAAAATAACAAGCATGCCACAATCGGGCGTCTGAGCGACGCCACAGAAAGGGCTTATAAAGCAAATAAAATAACAAGCATGCCACAGTCGGCGTCTGAGCGACACCACAGAAAGGGATTATAAAGTAAATAAAATAACAAGCATGCCACAGTCGGGCGTCTGAGCAACACCACAGAAAGGGCTTATAAAGTAAATGAAATAACAAGCATGCCACAGTCGAGCGTCTAAGCGACGCCACATAAGGGGCTTATATGAAAACATAATCATAGTGAATATCCAGGAGGTGGTACCGTCCCAGGGATATTCCTTATTTCAAACAATGCAAACCGTTAGTCCATAATGATAATAACCATAACCATCATATATCACAAGTCATAATCAAAATTCGGGTTTAGTAGTTTCTCCTCCGAAGACCGACACTAAGACCAACACTTGACCCATCCCAGACTGTAGTCCTTAACCATGGACACGCCTATTCAAATAGGTTTAATATCTCTGCAGAGGGTGTACTCTTTACCCACGAGTAACGGATTCCTTTAGTCCATCGGGACTAATTCCGTCTACGGTCTTTTAATTGAAAACACACCTGACTTGCACACACCAGCTTTCACTCGTGTCTGGAATCACCCATGACACCTGTTAAGCAAAACTCTAAGTGGGGAGGCTACAACCTCGCGTAGCATGGGATCAAATTTCTATCGCGCGCTCTAAGGGGTGCCCCCCTCTCGGTCCCAACCGGATACACCCATGCCCCCGGACCAGGTGGCATGCCTACCGGATGCAGCCGGTATCTTCCACCATGGCCTCTCTGTACGGTGTGTGCCAAGACAAGGGTTAACAACTTACTGAACCATACCCTACCTACGGCAGGGACAAGTGGTAGTACAAGGCAAGTATGGGGGTTACTGGAACAAGACTCGATCCATGGTCGACTCAGGAGGTTTATAAGTTTCCTGCATGACATGTGTAACAAAATTATTTCAACCAACAAATCAACACTCATTATACCTTACCATGCCATACCGGATATAACCGTCCCGACGGAGACTGGCGACAAGCTCACGCCTACCCAAGGCAGAGGCTTTCCCGGATTCCTTTCCGGCATGCATGCAAGGCACATGAGGATGATTACCATCACAAGTATGTTCATTTCCAACAGCAAGGAAATCAAAAAAATGCATCCATGCAAATGATCATATCACATGAAATAACAATACTCCGGAATAAGGTGGTGTTATAAACGTGTCAACTATCACACTAAAAATATTATTCCGGGGTTCAGAATGCTTGCCTTCATGGTGTGGAAAGGCAGGGTGCGCTCCAAATCTTTTGAAAGCTTCATTCTCTTCCAAAAATCCTATTTTCAAAAATATGCAAATAACACATATTTCAAAAACAGTACAAAAAAGTTGTTTGGAATATTTTCAAACAAATCATAAAATAAACTAGACATAATTTGAGAGATGTAGGAAAAAGAATCAACTCATTTGGAGTTATACTTAAAAAGATATAACCAATCAAATTTCTGGTCAAAATCTGTTTTAAATAAAATCAGAAAAAGAAAACGGTTCAAAAGAGATTACGCTTTAGGGCAGAGAAAACGTACTACGGGTTTTATGCCTCCACTTATCCAGTATGGATCGCGCGGGGAGTCACTGACAGTGGGCCCGCCTGGCCCACTGGTCAGGTTTGACTGGTCTTCCCTCCCCTCCTTTCTCTCTGCCCGAGCGGGGCGGAACTCCGGCGACACTCGCCGGCGAACGGCGGCACCGTTCGGGAAACAGAGGTCACCCGTGGGTTCAGGGGCTGAGGCGGTCACTTCGGTGGTCGCTTTGGTGGTCGCTTTGGTCTCTGGGGTGGACGGAGCTGCTCCACAGCGGACGATGGTCGTCGGGCGAAGTGAGTTTGGGGCTACGGTGGTTCCTGACCAAAATCGTGTAGGGGGATGGACTCACGAGCGCGATAAGGGGTTCCTGGTGAAGAGAATGGAGAGGGGGAGGCCTTGGTGGTGCCGGAATGGCCAGGGCAGTGGCGGCGGCTGGAGTTACCGGAGAGGAAGAAGACGACCTCCTCGGGTCGATTGGGTGCCATGGGGGGAACTGGAAAAGTGCACTGAGGTTGCATGAGTGCGGGGACGAGCTCGGGCTTCCTTTTATAGGCGAGGCAAGGCGGTTCCGCGGCGGCCGTGGATAAGTTCACCGGCGAACCGCCTCTCTGTTGCTAGAGCGACGTGGCGGCGACGAGCGCTTGCAGACGAGCGAGGGGATAAGCTCGCGAAGCTCCAGGGGGCAGGTGGCGAGCCGGGGGTGGCTCGGGCGGCGCCGACCGTGGCAGAGGTGAAGGAAATATGCCCTAGAGGCAATAATAAAGTTATTATTTATTTCCTTATTTCATGATAAATGTTTATTATTCATGCTAGAATTGTATTAACCGGAAACATAATACATGTGTGAATACATAGACAAACAGAGTGTCACTAGTATGCCTCTACTTGACTAGCTCGTTAATCAAAGATGGTTATGTTTCCTAACCATAGACAAAGAGTTGTTATTTGATTAACGAGGTCACATCATTAGTTGAATGATCTGATTGACATGACCCATTCCATTAGCTTAGCACCCGATCGTTTAGTATGTTGCTATTGCTTTCTTCATGACTTATACATGTTCCTTTGACTATGAGATTATGCAACTCCCGTTTGCCGGAGGAACACTTTGGGTGCTACCAAACGTCACAACGTAACTGGGTGATTATAAAGGAGTACTACAGGTGTCACGAAAGGTAGATGTTGGGTTGGCGTATTTCGAGATTAGGATTTGTCACTCCGATCGTCGGAGAGGTATCTCTGGGCCCTCTCGGTAATGCACATTACTTAAGCTTTGCAAGCATTGCAACTAATGAGTTAGTTGCGGGATGATGTATTACGGAACGAGTAAAGAGACTTGCCGGTAACGAGATTGAACTAGGTATTGGATACCGACGATCGAATCTCGGGCAAGTAACATACCGATGGACAAAGGGAACAACGTATGTTGTTATGCGGTCTGACCGATAAAGATCTTCGTAGAATATATAGGAGCCAATATGGGCATCCAGGTCCCGCTATTGGTTATTGACCGGAGACGTGTCTCGGTCATGTCTACATTGTTCTCGAACCATAGGGTCCGCACGCTTAAGGTTACGATGACAGTTATTATGAGTTTATGCATTTTGATGTACCGAAGGAGTTCGGAGTCCCGGATGTGATCATGGACATGACGAGGAGTCTCGGAATGGTCGAGACATAAAGATTGATATATTGGACGACTATATTCGGACATCGGAATGGTTCCGAATGGTTTCGGATAATAACGGAGTACCAGGGGGGTTACCGGAACCCCCCGGGGGTTTAATGGGCCACTATGGGCCTTAAGAGAGAAGGGAGAAAGGGGAAGGAAGGGGCCGCGCGCCCCTCCCCCTCCTTGTCCGAATAGGACAAGGGAAGGGGGCGGCGCCCCCCCCCCTTTCCTTTTCCCCCTCCTCCTCTTTCCCCCCTTCTCCTACTCCGAATAGGAAAAAGAGGGAGTCCTACTCCCGATGGGAGTAGGACTCCCCCCCTGGCGCGCCCAACCCTGGCCGGCCGCCCCTCCTCCTTGCTCCTTTATATACGGGGGCAGGGGGCACCCCATTACACACAAGTTGATCTTCGTGATCGTTCCTTAGCCGTGTGCGGTGCCCCCCTCCACCATATTCCACCTCGGTCATATTGTAGCGGTGCTTAGGCGAAGCCCTGCGACAGTAGTGCATCAAGATCGTCACCACGCCGTCGTGCTGACGGAACTCCTCCCCGACGCCTTGCTGGATCGGAGCCCGGGGATCGTCATCGAGCTGAACGTGTGCCAAGAACTCGGAGGTGCCGGAGTAACGGTGCTTGGATCGGTCGGATCGTGAAGACGTACGACTACATCAACCGCGTTGATATAACGCTTCCGCTTTCGGTCTACGAGGGTATGTAGACAACACTCTCCCCTCTCGTTGCTATGCATCACCATGATCTTGCGTGTGCGTAGGAAATTTTTTGAAATTACTACGTTCCCCAACAAGAGGCGTAATGCGGACGCCGGCGTGCCGCCAAGAGGGCTCTGGTGGTGGCGCTGTAGGGCGCTAGGGCGGGCTGGCGTGTTGTGGCGAGAAGGGGAGCGCGTGGCGTGGTTCTGCAGTGTGGGCCAAAACAGGGGCGTGATGTGGCGGCTCGTGTGCGCGGCTGCAGTTGGCGCGCTCTGGGCGCGCCCAGTGCACGCCCACCATCTATTCGGCGAAATGCCGTGGCCTGCTAGGTGGCTTGGTTGGAGCTGGGGATTAGCAGTTCTAGTCTAGGGGTAGTTGGTCTGCTAGTGGACATGCTAGTTTGATCATAGGTGCAAGTTCACAGTGCAATGTCAAAATACATGTCAAAGTTGATCATGCCCATAAGGTGTTTGACAAAATGCCAAGGGCACTTAGGCATTTCTTGGAGTGGCCAAAATCTCCAGATGGTGGTCTCATTAGATGCCTAAGGAGGTGGTGAAGTTAGTTTGTCAAAAGTAGAAACTTGTTAGTGCAAGTTTTGCAAAACTACAATTCTGGACAGAAAGGAGAGGGCATGCTTGCAAGCACTTAGCATCATCCAATGGGTCCACTCTCCTGGACTTAAGAGTTTAGCAGGGAGGACTATAAATAGAAGAAAAGACAAGGTCACTGGAGCAAGAATAAATAGGGTTGTAGTAGAATCACAAGATTTGGTCAGAATGGAAAGGAGGATGATTCACTCAAGATTTTCAAAGAACACCCCTAGGTTATTGCATAAAGTTGAATCATATGCTACTACTAACATCCCATAATTTTGGTGGAGGCTAGAAAGAAATATTTAAATGAGTTGTAGTGCAAAATTGCACTGTGGACCAGAGAAGAAAATTTGGTGTAGAGCTCAAAATATTTCATGAATAAAAGATATTTTTGCACAAAAGTGATTTAAAAACATCACATGACATCTCCAAATTTTGGTGGGAATTATGAAAGAATTTATCAAAAGGTTGTAGTTCAAAAATGGCCATAAAACCATGGAAAAACCATTTTTCAAGAAATAAAGGTCAAGCAAATTAATTATGTAATTAGTTCTATTAATAAAAGAAGAGTTTTTCTTGAGGGGTTAAACTAGTCCAACAACATATCTGAAAAGTTTTCTTCTTTGGTGGAAAAACTCCATAATGACAAGGGAGAAAAATGGTTCAAAAATCAAAAGGGAGCCCAGAAAATAAAAGTTTTAATTTCCTCGCAAAATTTTAATTAGTAAAACAAGGTCAAAAAAAATTTGGGTGTCACATACGCCCGGTCCTTGTGAAGGTTAAAACAGCACTAACTTGACAAAATATCGTTGTGGTTTTGATGCGTAGGTAAGAACGGTTCTTGCTCAGCCTGTAGCAGCCACGTAAAACTTGCAACAACAAAGTAGAGGACGTCTAACTTGTTTTTGCAGGGCATGCTGTGATGTGATATGGTCAAGACATGATACTAAATTTTATGGTATGAGATGATCATGTTTTGTAACCAAGTTATCAGCAACTGGCGGGAGCCATATGGTTGTCGCTTTGTTGTATGCAAGGCAACCACCCTGTAATTGCTTTACTTTATCACTAAGCGGTAGCGATAGTCGTAGAAGCAATAGTTGGTGAGACGACAACGATGCTACGATGGAGATCAAGGTGTCGCGCCGATGACGATGGTGATCATGACGGTGCTTTGCAGATGGAGATCAAAGGCACAAGATGATGATGGCCATATCATATCACTTTTATTGATTGCATGTTATGTTCATCTTTTATGCATCTTATTCTGCTTTGATTGACAGTAGCATTATAAGATGATCTCTCACTAAATTTCAAGGTACAAGTGTTCTCCCTGAGTATGCACCATTGCCAAAGTTCGTCGTGCCGAGACACCACGCGATGATCGGGTGTGATAAGCTCTACGTTCATATACAATGGGTGCAAGCCAGTTTTGCACACGCAGAATACTCGGGTTAAACTTGACGAGCCTAGCATATGCAGATATGGCCTCAGAACACTGAGACCGAAAGGTCGAGCGTGAATCATTTAGTAGATATGATCAACATAGTGATGTTCACCATTGAAAACTACTCCATCTCACGTGATGATCGGACATGGTTTAGTTAATATGGATCACGTGATCACTTAGATGATTAAAGGGATGTCTATCTAAGTGGGAGTTCTTAAGTAATTTGATTAATTGAACTTTAATTTATCATGAACTTAGTACCTGGTAGTATTTTGCATGTCTATGTTGTTGTAGATAGATAGCTCGTGCTGTTGTTCCGTTGAATTTAATGCGTTCCTTGAGAAAGCATAGTTGAAAGATGATGGTAGCAATTACATGGACTGGGTCCATAACTTGAGGATTATCCTCATTGCTGCACAGAAGAATTATGTCCTAGAAGCACCACTGGGTGCCAAGCCTGCTGCAGGAGCAACACCAGATGTTATGAACGTCTGGCAGAGCAAAGCTAATGACTACTCGATAGTTCAGTGTGCCATGCTTTACGGCTTAGAACCGGGACTTCAACGACATTTTGAACGTCATGGAGCATATGAGATGTTCCAGTAGTTGAAGTTAATATTTCAAGAAAATGCCCGGATTGAGAGATATGAAGTCTCCAATAAGTTCTACAGCTGCAAGATGGAGGAGAATAGTTCCGTCAATGAACATACACTCAAAATGTCTGGGTATAACAATCACTTGATTCAACTGGGAGTTAATCTTTCGGATGATGGTGTCATTGACAAAATTCTTCAATCACTGCCACCAAGCTACAAAAGCTTCATGATGAACTATAACAAACAAGAGATGGATAAGACTATTCCCGAGCTCTTCGCAATGCTAAAGGCTGCGGAGGTAGAAATCAAGAAGGAGCATCAAGTGTTGATGGTCAATAAGACCACCAATTTCAAGAAATAGGGTAAAGGGAAAAAGAAGGGGAACTTCAAGAAGAACGGAAAACAAGTTGCTGCTCAGGAGAAGAAACCCAAGTTTGGACCTAAGCCTGAGACTGAGTGCTTCTACTGCAAAGGAACTGGCCATTGGAAGCAGAACTGCCCCAAGTATTTGGCGGATAAGAAGGATGGCAAGATGAGCAACGGTATATGTGATATACATGTTATTGATGTGTACCTTACTAAAGCTCGCAGTAGCACCTGGGTATTTGATACTGGTTCTGTTGCTAATATTTGCAACTCGAAACAGGGACTACGGATTAAGCGAAGATTGGCTAAGGATGAGGTAACGATGCGCGTGGGAAATGGTTCCAAAGTCGATGTGATCGTCGTCGGCACGCTACCTCTACATCTACCTTCGGGATTAGTTTTAGACCTAAATAATTGTTATTTGGTGCCAGCGTTGAGCATGGACATTATATCTCGATCTTGTTTGATTATTCACTTAAATCTGAGAATAATGGTTGTTCTATTTATATGAGTAATATCTTTTATGGTCATGCACCCTTAAAGAGTGGCCTATTTCTGATGAATCTCGATACTAGTGATACACATATTCATAATGAAACCAAAAGATGCAGAGTTGATAATGATAGTGCAACTTATTTGTGGCACTGTCGTTTGGGTCATATTGGTGTAAAGCGCATGAAGAAACTCCATTCTGATGGACTTTTGGAATCACTTGGTACTTGTGAACCATGCCTCATGGGCAAGATGACTAAAACGCTGTTCTCGGGAATAACGGAGCGAGCAACAGACTTGTTGGAAATCATACATACTGATGTATATGGTCCGATGAATATTGAGGCTCGCGGCGGGTATCGTTATTTTCTCACCTTCACAGATGATTTAAGCAGATATGGGTATATCTACTTAATAAAACATAAGTCTAAAACATTTGAGAAGTTCAAAGAATTTCAGAGTGAAGTGGAAAATCATCGTAACAAAAAAATAAATCTAATCATGGAGGAGAATATTTGAGTTACGAGTTTGGTCTTCATTTGAAACAATGCGGAATAGTTTCGCAACTCACGCCACCCGGAACACTACAGCGTAATGGTGTGTCCGAACGTCATAATCATACTTTACTAGATATGGTGCGATCTATGGTGTCTCTTACTGATTTACCGCTATCGTTTTGGGGTTATGCTTTAGAGACGGTTGCATTCATGTTAAATAGGGCACCATCTAAATCCATTGAGACGGCGCCTTATGAACTGTGGTTTGGCAAGAAACCAAAGTTGTCGTTTCTTAAAGTTTGGGGCTGCGCTGCTTATGTGAAAAAGCTTCAACTTGATAAGCTCGAACTCAAAATCGGAGAAATGTGTCTTCATAGGATACCCAAAGGAGACTGTTGGGTACATCTCCTATCACAGATCCGAAGGCAAGACATTCGTTGCTAAGAATGGATCCTTTCTAGAGAAGGAGTTTCTCTCGAAAGAAGTGAGTGCGAGGAAAGTAGAACTTGATGAGGTAATTGTACCTGCTCCCTTATTGGAAAGTAGTTCATCACAGAAACCGGTTCCTGTGATACCTACACCAATTAGTGAGGAAGCTAATGATGATGATCATGAAACTTCAGATCAAGTTACTACCGAACCTCGTAGGTCAACCAGAGTAAGATCCACACTAGAGTGGTACGGTAATCCTGTTCTGGAAGTCATGTTACTTGAACATGGTGAGCCTGCGAACTATGAAGAAGCGATGGTGAGCCCAGATTCCGCAAAATGGCTTGAGGCCATGAAATCTCAGATGGGATCCATGTATGAGAACAAAGTGTGGACTTTGGTTGACTTGCCCAATGATCGGCAAGCCATCGAGAATAAATGGATCTTCAAGAAGAAGACTGGCGCTGATGGTAATATTACTGTCTACAAAGCTTGACTTATTGCAAAAGGTTTTCGACAAGTTCAAGGGGTTGACTACGATGAGACTTTCTCACCCTTAGCGATGCTTAAGTCTGTCTGAATCATGTTAGCAATTGCTGCATTTTATGATTATGAAATTTGGCAAATGGATGTCAAAACTGCATTCCTGAATGGATTTCTGGAAGAATAGTTGTATATGATGCAACCAGAAGGTTTTGTCGATCCAGAGGGTGCTAACAAGGTGTGCAAGCTCCAGTGATCCATTTATGGACTAGTGCAAGCCTCTCGGAGTTGGAATAAACATTTTGATAGTGTGATCAAAGCATACGGTTTTATACAGACTTTTGGAGAAGCCTGTATTTACAAGAAAGTAAGTGGGAGCTCTGTAGCATTTCTAATATTATATGTGGATGACATATTGTTGATTGGAAATGATATAGAATTTCTGGGTAGCATAAAAGGATACTTGAATAAGAGTTTTTCAATGAAAGACCTCGGAGAAGCTGCTTATATATTGGGCATCAAGATCTATAGAGATAGATCAAGTCACTTAATTGGACTTTCACAAAGCACATACCTTGATAAAGTTTTGAAGAAGTTCAAAATGGATCAAGCAAAGAAAGGGTTCTAGCCTGTGTTACAAGGTGTGAAGTTGAGTAAGACTCAATGCCCGACCACTGCTGAAGATAGAGAGAAGATAAAAAGTATTCCCTATGCTTCAGCCATAGGCTCTATCATGTATGCAATGTTGTGTACCAGACCTGATGTGTGCCTTGCTATTAGTTTAGCAGGGTGGTACCAAAGTAATCCAGGAGTGGATCACTGGACAGCGGTTAAGAACATCCTGAAATACCTGAAAAGGACTAAGGATATGTTTCTCTTTTATGGAGGTGACAAAGGGCTCGTCGTAAATTGTTACGTCGATGCAAGCTTTGACACTGATCCAGATAATTCTATATCACAAATCGGATACGTGTTTATATTGAACGATGGAGCTGTTAGTTGGAGCAGTTCTAAACAAACCATTGTGGCGAGATCTACGTGTGAAGCAGAGTACATAGCTGCTTCGGAAGCAGCAAATGAAGGAGTCTGGATGAAGGAGTTCATATCCGATCTAGGTGTCATATCTAGTGCATCGGTTCCAATGAAAATCTTTTGTGACAATACTGGTGTTATTGCCTTGGCAAAGAATCCCGATTTCACAAGAAAATCAAGCACATCAAGAGATGCTTCAATTCCATCCGGGATGAAGTCCAGGAGGGAGACATAGAAATTTGCAAGATGCATACGGATCTGAATGTTGCAGACCCGTTGACTAAGCCACTTCCACGAGCAAAACATGATCAGCACCAAGACTCCATGGGTGTTAGAGTCATTACTGTGTAATCTGGATTATTGACTCTAGTGCAAGTGGGAGACTGAAGGAAATATGCCCTAGAGGCAATAATAAAGTTATTAATTATTTCCTCATATCATGATAAATGTTTATTATTCATGCTAGAATTGTATTAACCGGAAACATAATACATGTGTGAATACATAGACAAACATAGTGTCACTAGTATGCCTCTACTTGACTAGCTCAATGATCAAAGGTGGTTGAGTTTCCTAGCCATAGACATGAGTTGTCATTTTATTAACGGGATCACATCATTAGGAGAATGATGTGATTGACATGACCCAATCCGTTAGCTTAGCACTTGATCGTTTAGTATGTTGCTATTGCTTTCTTCATGACTTATACATGTTCCTATGACTATGAGATTATGCAACTCCCGAATACCGGAGGAACACTTTGTGTGCTACCAAACGTCACAACGTAACTGGGTGATTATAAAGGTGCTCTATAGGTGTCTCCGAAGGTACTTGTAGAGTTGGCATAGATCAAGATTAGGATTTGTCTCCGATTGTCAGAGAGGTACCTCTGGGCCCTCTCGGTAATGCACATCATAATAAGCCTTGCAAGCAAAGCAACTAATGAGTTAGTTGCGGGATATGTATTACGGAATGAGTAAAGAGACTTGCCGGTAACGAGATTGAACTAGGTATTGAGATAACGACGATCGAATCTCGGGCAAGTAACGTACCGATGACAAAGGCAACAACGTATGTTGTTATGCGGATTGACCGATAAAGATCTTCGTAGAATATGGGGGAACCAATATGAACATCCAGGTTCCGCTATTGGTTAGTGACCGGAGACGTGTCTCGATCATGTCTACATTGTTCTCGAACCAGTAGGGTCCGCATGCTTGAAGTTCTGTGATGATCGTTATTATGAGTTTTTGTGTTTTGATGTACTAAAGGAAGTTCGGAGTCCCGGATGTGATCACGGACATGACGAGGAGTCCCGAAATGGTCTAGACGTAAAGATTGATATATTGGACGACTATATTTGGACACTGGAAGTGTTTCGGGTGGTTTCAGAGAAAACCCCCCGGGAAGTATATTGGGCCTAATGGGCCCTAGTGCGAGAAGAGGAGGGGCATCCAGGGCATCCGCGCCCCCCTTTTTCCTTCTCTCCTTCTCTCCCCTCCTTCCCCTCTCCTACTCCTACTTGGAAGGGGGGAGTCCTACTCCCGGTGGGAGTAGGACTCCTCATGGGGCACGCCATAGGAGGCCGGCCCCCTCCCCCTCCTCCACTCCTTTATATACGGGGAGGGAGGCACCCCTTGGAGACACAACAATTGATCATTCATCTTTTAGGCATGTGCGGTACCCCCCTCCACCATAATCCACCTCGGTCATATCATAGTTGTGCTTAGGCGAAGCCCTACGTCGGTAGATTCATCAACACCGCCACCACGCCGTCGTGCTGACGAAGCTCTTCCCGGAAGCTCTACTGGATCGTGAGTTCACAGGACATCACCGAGCTGAACGTGTGCTGAACGCGGAGGTGTCGTACGTTCGGTACAGTGGATCAGTCTATCGTGAAGACGTACGACTACATCAACCACGTTGTCATAATGCTTCCTCTTACGGTCTAAGAGGGTGCGTAGACGACACTCTCCCCTCTCGTTGCTATGCATCACCATGATCTTGCATGTGCATAGGATTTTTTTTAAAATTACTACGTTCCCCAACAGCTGTTGCTCCCCAGCAACAGCGCCAGAAAAAGGTCTTGATAACCCACAAGTATAGGGGATCAATTGTAGCCTCTTTCAATAAGTAAGAGTGTCGAACCCAACGAGGAGCTAAAGGTAGAACAAATATTCCCTCAAGTTCTATCGACCACCGATACAACTCTACGCACGCTTAACATTCGCTTTACCTAGAACAAGTATGAAACTAGAAGTACTTTGTAGGTGTGATAGGATAGGTTTGCAAGATAATAAAGAGAACGTAAATAAAAACTAGGGGTTGTTTAGATAAAGAAACAACTAAGTTAGTTTTAGTAGAGAGCTTTTTGTCACAGGAAAGTTATTTGTCCCTAGGCAATCGATAACTAGACCGGTAATCATTATTGCAATTTTATATGAGGGAGAGGCATAAGCTAACATACTTTCTCTTCTTGGATCATATGCGCTTATGAATGGAACTATAGAAAGCATCCACAACTACTAAAGATCATTAAGTTAAAACACAACCATAGCATTAAAGTATCAAGTCCTCTTTATTCCCATACGCAAACAACCTACTTACTCGGGTCTATGCTTCTGTCACTCACGCCACCCACCATGAGAAAATCATGAACATATTGCAAACCCTAGAGCGGGGATCCCTCACTCTTGCGCGACACGGAGAGCACCATAGGACAGCACCAATAATAAAACATGCAACTCAAACCAATCACGATCATCAATGAACCCATAGGACAAAACAAATCTACTCAAACATCATAGGATAGCCATACATCATTGGGAAATAATATATAGCGTTGAGCACCATGTTTAAGTAGAGATTACAGCGGGTAAAAGAGGGGTTACACCGCTGCATAGAGGGGGAGAGAGTTGGTGATGACGGCGGTGAAGTTGTTGGTGTAGATCGTTGTCGCGATGATGGCCCCGGCGGCGTTCCGGCGCCACCGGGGGAGATGGGGAGAGAGCCCCCCTTCTTCTTCTTCTTCTTCTTCCTTGACCTTCCCCCTAGATGGTAGAAGGATTTCTCCTCTGGTCCTTGGCTTCCATGGCGGCGGAGGGGCGGGAGCCCCTCTGAGATTCGATCTCTCTCTCTTTCCTTATGTTTCGGCGCTTCTAGATTCTGGCCTTTCACCGTTTCTTAAATTCTCGGAGATCCGTAACTCCGATTGGGCTGAAAATTTAACACAATTTTTATCCGGATATTAGCTTTCTTGCGCTAGAAGAAGGGCACCAACCGCCTTATGAGTGGCCACAAGGACCAGGGGCGCACCCTCCATCCTTGTGGGCCCCTCGAGCATCGTCTCGCATTTATTATTTTTACCAAAAATCAAATATATTCCAAAAAATTATGTGTAAGTTTTTATCGCGTTTGTACTTCGTTTGATATTGATTTTCTGCGAAACAAAAACATGCAACAAACAGGAACTGGCATTGGGCAGTGGATCAATATGTTAGTCCCAAAAATAGTATAAAAGTTGCCAAAAGTATGTAAAAGTTGTAGAATATTGGCATGAAACAATCAAAAATTGTAGATACGATGGAGACGTATCAAGTACCGAACGTGCGACACATCCGAGTTCTGCACACGTTCAGTGCGATGACGTCCCTCGCCTTCTTGATCCGGCAAGGTTTCGAGGAAGTAGATGAGTTCCGTCAGCACGACAGCGTGGTGACGGTGATGGTGGTGTGATCCGTGCAGGGCTTCGCCTAAGAACTACAAAATATGACCGGAGGCGTAAACTGTGGAGGGGCGCCGCACATGGCTAAAGATTGTTTTTGTGTGTTCTAGGCGCCTCCCCTCCTCATATATATATATATAGGTGGGAGGGAGAGGGGAGAGGCCAATGGGTGCCCCAAGTGGGGTCGAATCCCACTTGGGCTCCTGCCCTGGTCCCCCCCTTCCTTGTATAGGCGCCAGGGGAAGGAAGGGGAGGTGGCGCCCCCCCCCCATTTCCTTTCTCCCTTGAGGAGGGGAAGGAAGGAGGGACTTGTCCTCCCCCGTTTCCTTTCCCTAGGGCGGGCCGGCCTGGTGGAGGGGCGCACTAATACGTTTTCATCGTATCTATAATTTTTGGTTGTTTCATGCCAATATTATACAACTTTCACATACTTTTGGCAACATTTTATATGATTTATTGGACTAACCTATTGATCCAGTGCCCAGTGTCAGTTCTTGTTTGTTGCATATTTTTTGTTTCGCGGAAAATCCATATCAAACAAAGTCCAAACGCGATAAAAATTTATGGAGAATTATTTTGGAATATTTATGATTTTTGAGAGGTGGAATCAATGCAAACGGGGGCCCACAGTGACCACAACCCACCAGGGCGCGCCCAGGTATCTTGTGCCCTTCTCAAACATCGGTTGAGTTCTTCTTCTGGCGCAAGAAAGATAATTTATGGAATACAATCGTGTAAATATTTCAGCACAATCGGAGTTACGGATCTACGGGAATTTAAGAAACGGTGAAGGGCCAGATCTGGGGAACGTGAAACATAAGAGAACAGAGAGGGAGGTCCAATCTCGGAGGGGCTCCCGCCCCTCTGCCGCCATGGAGGCCATGGACTAGAGGGGGAACTCTCCTCCCATCTAGGGGGCAGGACAAGGAAGAAGAAGAAGGAGGGGGCTCTCTCCCCTCTCTCTCGGTGGCGCTGGAGTGTGATACGTCTCCAACGTATCTATAATTTTTGATTGCTCCATGCTATATTATCTACTGTTTTGGACTATATTGGGCTTTATTTTCCACTTTTATATTATTTTTGGGACTAACCTATTAATTGGAGGCCCAGCCCAGAATTGCTGTTTTTTACATATTTCAGTATTTCAATGAAACAAAATATCAAACGGAGTCCAAACGGAATAAAATCTTCGGGAACATGATTTTCTCACCGAACGTGATCCAGAGGACTTGGACCCTACTACAAGAAGTATCGAAGGCGGTCACGAGGGTGGGGGCGCCCCCCTCCTACAGGGTGCGCCCCCTACCTCGTGGGCCCCTCGGTGCTCCACCGACATACTCCTTCCTCCTATATATACCTACGTACCCCCAAACGATCAGAATAGGAGCCAAAAACCAAATTCCACCGCCGCAACCTTCTGTATCCACGAGATCCCATCTTGGGGCCTATTCTGGAGCTCCGCCGGAGAGGGCCGTCATCATGGAGGGCTTCTACATCATCATAGCCTCTCCGATGAAGTGTGAGTAGTTTATCTCAGACCTTCGGGTCCACAGTTAGTAGCTAGATGGCTTCTTCTCTCTTTTTGGATCTCAATACAAAGTTCTCCCCCTCTCTTGTGGAGATCTATTTGATGTAATATTCTTTTTGCGGTGTGTTTGTTGAGAACGATGAATTGTGGGTTTATGATCAAGTCTATCTTTGAATAATACTTGAATCTTCTCTGAATTCTTTTATGTATGATTGGTTATCTTTGCAAGTCTCTTCGAATTATCAGTTTGGTTTGGCCTACTAGATTGGTTCCTCTTGCCATGGGAGAAGTGCTTAGCTTTGGGTTCGATCTTGCGGTGTCCTTTCCTAGTGACACAAGGGGCAGCAAGGCATGTATTGCATCGTTTCCATCGAGGGTAACAAGATGGGGTTTATTTCATATTGCATGAATTTATATCTCTACATCATGTCATCTTGCTTAAAGCGTTACTCTGATCTGGATAGCGGTCGATGAGTGGAGTAATAGTAGTAGATGCAGGCAGGAGTCGGTCTACTTGTCACGGACGTGATGCCTATATACATGATCATACCCTAAATATTCTCATAACTATGCTCAATTCTTTCAATTGCTCAACGGTAATTTTTTCACCCACCGTAGAATACTTATGCTCTTGAGAGAAGCCACTAGTGAAACCTATGGCCCCCGGGTCTATTCTCAACATATCAATCTCCATCATTTTAATCTTGCTTTCCTTTTTACTTTGCCTTTTACTTTTTACTTTGCATCTCTATACCAAAGATACCAAAAACATTATCTATCAGTTCTCACTCTCGTAAGTGATCGTGAAGGGATTGACAACCCCTAATCGCGTTGGTTGCGAGTTGCTATCGATTTGTGCAGGTACGAGGGACTTGAGTGTGGCCTCCTAGTGGATTGATACCTTGGTTCTCAAAAACTGAGGGAAATACTTACGCTACTCTGCTGCATCATCCTCTCCTCTTCGGGGAAAACCAACTCAAGCTCAAGAGGTAGCAAGAAGAATTTCTGGCGCCGTTGTCGGGGACTCTACGCAAAAAGTCAACATACCAAGTACCCATCACAATCCCTATCTCTCGCATTACATTAGTTGCCATTTGCCTCTCGTTTTCCTCTCCCCCACTTCACCCTTGCCATTTTATTTGCCCTCTCCTTCTCCTTCTCCTTCTCCTTCTCCTTCTTATTTTTCCGTTTGCCTTCCCGTTGCCATGAATGAATCAAAAATAATAAAGGGTCCTTTCCAGGGTCTTACCTTGGATGACTCCTCTATCCTCTCTAAGCTCAAAAATAATGATGCTATTGAAAGACCCACCGGGGTCATCAATGAGAGTTTAAATGATCTTGATGAAGATGACTCTGGAATTTTTCGTTATTTAATTGATGAGTCTTTAAAAGATGCTTGGGATAGGTTATTGAGGATTAGGGCTAGCTACATACCACAATATCAAATTGCGGTTTACTTAAAGGGTTTCTATATTGGTTTACCTGCCTCTTTCAAACAAGTGCTAGATTCTATTTTTGAAGAGGGTTTTCTTGAAGGAGATGCCATAGATACCTATGAAAGAATGAAAACTATATTTGGGCACCCCATGAATGATAAGGTTGAATCTACCACCCTCTTATGCTTTTATCAAAATGAAATTATCAAAGAGATGAAATCTAGTTTAGATGCAAACTTCCGTAATGTGCTTAATCTTACTTCATACATTAATGGCCATGTGCTTTCCCAAAATAGGAGAATGAATGCCATAGAAAGGAAATTTGCTCTTCTCTTCCCTACCACCAAAGATGGCAATACCTAAATCTATCCTCGCTTTTATGCCTAGCTAGGGGCGTTAAACGATAGCGCTTGTTGGGAGGCAACCCAATTTTATTTTGAGTTTTTTGTCTTTGCTTCTGTTTAGGAATAAATAACCCATATACCTTCTGTTTAGATGTCGTTTTGTGTTTTAATTAGTGTTTGTGCCAAGCTAGACCTATTGGATCTTCTTGGATGATAGTTATTTGATCTTGCTGTAATTTCCAGAAACTTTGCACTTAGTGCCTGAATTATTAAAAATCACCAGAACGTGATAAAATTCTGATTCCAATTGCTGCTGATCAATAAACAAATTTTATAGGTCTTCTAAGTTTGGTAGATTTTTTGGAGTTCCATAAGTTTGCGTTAGTTACAGATTACTACAGACTGTTCTGTTTTTGACAGATTCTTTTTTTTTGCATGTTGTTTGCTTATTTTGATGAATCTATGGCTAGTATTGGAGGGTATGATCCATAGAGAACTTGGAATACAGTAGGTTTAACACCAATATAAATAAAGAATGAGTTCATTACAGTACTTTGAAGTGGTTTTATGTTTTCTTTCTCTAACGGAGCTCACAAGATTTCTATTGAGTTTTGTGTTGTGAAGTTTTCAAGTTTTGGGTGAATTCTTTTGATGGATTATGGAACAAGGAGTTGCAAGAGCCTAAGCTTGGGTATGCCCCGGAAGTCATCCCCTCCTTCGTCTACTTCCATCGGTATTTTACTTGGAGCTATATTTTTATTCACCAACATGATATGTGTTTTGCTTGGAGCGTCTTGTATTATTTGTGTCTTTGTTTGTTAGTGTGCCACAATCATCCTTGCTGTAAACACCTTTGAGAGAGCCATCTATGAATTAAAATTTGTTAGAATACTCTTTGAGCTTCACTTATATCTTTTGAGCTAGGAAGTTTTTGCTCTATGTGCTTCACTTATATCTTTTGAGTGTGATAATTTTGCTCTATGTGCTTCGCTTAAAATTTTTCGAGCACGGTGGTGGACTTGTTTTAAAGAAACTATTGATCTATCATGATTCACTTAGATCATTTTGAGAGTCTTAATAGCAAGGTAAATTGCTTGATATTAATATGCTTGGTATTCATGATTTGTGAAATTTTCTTTTGTGTGTGTTGAATACTAAGAAAAGATTGAAGCATGATAATTGTTTTGAGATATGGAGGTGATAATATTAGAGTCATGCTAGTCGAAGTAGTTGTGAATTTAAAGAATACTTGCGTTGAAGTTTGTGATTCCCGTAGCATGCACGTATGGTGAACCGTTATGTAACGAAGTCGGAGCATGAAGTGTTTATTGATTGTCCTCCTTATGAGTGGCGGTCTCGGGGACGAGCGATGGTCTTTTCCTACCAATATATCCCCCTAGGAGCATGCGCGTAATACTTTTCTTTGATAACTTCTTTGGCCATGTTCTTTTGAGAAGACATAATTGCTTTATTAGTATGCTTGAAGTATTATTATTTTTATGTCAATATGAACTTTTGCCTTGAATCTTTCGAATCTGAATATTCATACCACATTTAAGAAGTTTTACATTGAAATTATGCCAAGTAGCACTCCGCATCAAAAATTCTCTTTTTATCATTTACCTACTCGAGCACGAGCAGGAATTAAGCTTGGGGATGCCTGATACGTCTCCAACGTATCTATAATTTTTGATTGCTCCATGCTATATTATCTACTATTTTGGACTATATTGGGCTTTATTTTCCACTTTTATATTATTTTTGGGACTAACCTATTAACCGGAGGCCCGGCCCAGAATTGCTGTTTTTTGCCTATTTCAGTATTTCGGAGAAACAGAATATCAAACGGAGTACAAACAGAATAAAATCTTCGGGAACATGATTTTCTCACCGAACATGATCTAGAGGACTTGGACCCTACTCCAAGAAGTACCCGAGGCGGTCACGAGGGTGGGGGGCGCGCCCCCCCTACAGGGCGCGCCCCTGCCTCGTGGGCCCCTCGGTGCTCCACCGACGTACTCCTTCCTCCTATATATACCTACGTACCCCCAAACGATCAGAACAGGAGCCAAAACATAATTACACCGCCGCAACCTTCTGTATCCACGAGATCCCATCTTGGGGCCTGTTCCGGAGCTCCGCCGGAGAGGGCCGTCATCACGGAGGGCTTCTACATCATGATAGCCTCTCCGATGAAGTGTGAGTAGTTTATCTCAGACCTTCGGGTCCATAGTTAGTAGCTAGATGGCTTCTTCTCTCTTTTTGGATCTCAATACAAAGTTCTCCCCCTCTCTTGTGGAGATCTATTCGATGTAATCTTCTTTTTGCGGTGTGTTTGTTGAGACCGATGAATTGTGGGTTTATGATCAAGTCTATCTTTGAATAATATTTGAATCTTCTCTGAATTCTTTTATGTATGATTGGTTATCTTTGCAAGTCTCTTCGAATTATCAGTTTGGTTTGGCCTACTAGATTGGTTCCTCTTGCCATGGGAGAAGTGCTTAGCTTTGGGTTCGATCTTGCGGTGTCCTTTCCTAGTGACACAAGGGGCAGCAAGGCATGTATTGCATCGTTGCCATCTAGGGTAACAAGATGGGGTTTATTTCATATTGCATGAATTTATATCTCTACATCATGTCATCTTGCTTAAAGCGTTACTCTGTTCTGGATAGCGGTCGATGAGTGGAGTAATAGTAGTAGATGCTGGCAGGAGTCGGTCTACTTGTCACGGACGTGATGCCTATATACATGATCATACCCTAAATATTCTCATAACTATGCTCAATTCTTTCAATTGCTCAACGGTAATTTTTTCACCCACCGTAGAATACTTATGCTCTTGAGAGAAGCCACTAGTGAAACCTATGGCCCCCGGGTCTATTCTCATCATATCAATCTCCATCATTTTAATCTTGCTTTGCTTTTTTACTTTGCCTTTTACTTTTTACTTTGCATCTCTATACCAAAAATACCAAAAACATTATCTATCAGTTCTCACTCTCGTAAGTGACAGTGAAGGGATTGACAACCCCTAATCGCGTTGGTTGCGAGTTGCTATCGATTTGTGTAGGTACGAGGGACTTGAGCGTGGCCTCCTACTAGATTGATACCTTGGTTCTAAAAAACTGAGGGAAATACTTACGCTACTCTGCTGCATCATCCTCTCCTCTTTGGGGAAAACCAACGCAAGCTCAAGAGGTAGTAGAGTGCCACCGGGGCTAGGATCGTGACGGCGATCTACATCAACAATATTGCTACCGTCAACACCAACTTTCTCCCCCTCTATGCAGTGGTGTAACACCCCTTCTCCCCACTATAATCTCTACTTAAACATGGTGCTCAACTCCATATATTATTTCCCAATGATCTATGGTTATCCTATGATGTTTGAGTAGATCCGTTTTGTCGTATGGGTTAATCGTGATCTTGGTTCGTATGATTGTATATTTTATTTATGGTGCTGTCCTATGGTGCCCTCTGTCTCATGCAAATGTGAGGGCCCCCACTGCAGGGTGTTGCAATTTGTTCATGATTCGCTTATGGTGGGTTGCGAGAGTGACATCAGCTTAAACCCGAGTAGGTGGGTTGTTGTGTATGGGATAAAGAGGACTTGATACTTAATGCTATGGTTCGTTTCATGACCTTAATGATATTTAGTAGGTGCGGATGCTTGCTAGGGGCCCAATCATAGGTGCATATGATCCAAGTAGAGAAACTATGTTAGCTCATGCCTCTCCCTCATATAAAATTACAAGAATGATTATCGGTACTTGTTATCGATTGCCTAGGGACAAATGACTTTCTTGTTGAGAAAAGCTATCCACTTTTATTACCTTGCAATTTATTCGTAGTAGTATTCTCGCAAAGTACTCGTAGTTTTATTCTTGCAAAATAGTTTCATACTTGTTCTAGGTAAAGCAAACGTCAAGTGTGCATAGACTTGTATCAGTGGTCGATAGAACTTGAGGGAATATTCGTTCTGCCTTTAGCTCCTCGTTGGGTTCGACACTCTTATTTATTGTAGAAGGCTACAAACGATCCCCTATACTTGGGTTATCAAGACCTTTTTATGGCACCATTGCCGGGAGCAATAGCGTGGGGTGAACATTCTCGTGTGTGCTTGTTTGCTTTATCACTAAGTAGTTTTTATTTCTTGTTCTAAGTTGTTCTCTATCTTTAGTTATGGATATGGAACACGAAACACCAAAAAAATAGTTGTACTTGCTACTCATGGATATGGGGAACCACCTAAAACCCTTTATGCTCGTTATGTGAAAGATATTATGCACTACTTTGATAATCCTTAGAAAAACACATTCAACTATATAATGGGAGTAACGTTGGATCAATGTGAATACTTTAGGGATTATCGCTTGATTCATAAAGGGAATTTGCTATGGGATCAAATTCATAAGTTGCATTGGTATTCTCAGGAGCTATGCTTGAGATATGATTATACTTGTTGCTCTAGGATGAACGCTCCATATCTTCCCTTTTCATGCAAATTTAATGATAATGAAACCTTAGATTCTTATGCTAATGGTAGATATGATTATTATGATGTGGAAAGAACAGAAGAATTTGTTGCTTTTAAGGGTGCTTATGAAATTGAATCTTTGTTTGAAAGGTTTGAAGATTTTGATGATTCAATTTATAGACCTGAAAATTTTGCTATACTTAAATTTTGCTATAATAATTATAAATTCAATTCTGATATTGATGCATTTATTGAGAAAGTCTCCGCTTTCCAAGAAGAGACTAATATTTTGCAGGAGTCTATGGAAGAAGGAATTGATGAAACTGTGAGCTCATTGGATAAAAAATAGGATGAGGAGAGCGAAGAACAAACGGAGGAAGAGCAGATTAGCTACTCGTGCCCACCTTCTAATGAGAGTAACTCTCCAACTCATACCTTGTTTAATGTCCCTTCGTTCTTACCGAAGGATGAATGCTATGATAATTGCTATGATCCCGTTGATTCGTTTGAAATATCCCTTTTTGATGAACTTGATGATTGCTATGTTTGTGGCCAAGATGCCAATATGAATTATGCTTATGGAGATGAACTTGCTATAGTTCCGTATATTAAGAATGAAATTGTTGTTGTTGCACCCACACATGATAGTCCTATTATCTTTTTGAATTCTCCCAACTACACTATATCGGAGAAGTTTGCACTTATTAAGGATTACATTGATGGGTTGTCTTTTACCATTGCACATGATAATTTTGATGAATGTAATATGCATATGCTAGCTTCTCCTACTTGCAATTATTATGAGAGAGGAACTACATCCCCGCCTCTCTATGTTTCCAACATGAAAAAATTGCGAGAAACTTCTTATGCTATGTATTGGCCTTTACTTGATGTGCATGAATTGTTCTTGTATGACATGCCAATGCATAGGAAGAGAGTTAGACTTCATCATTGCATGATATATGTTGCTTTGTGCTCACTACTAAATGCCAAATCATTGTTAATTAAAATTTGCTTTGATATACATTGGGATCCGGGTGGATTCATTACTTGAGCACTTTATGCCTAGCTTAATGGCTTTAAATAAAGCGCTGCAAGGGAGACAACCCAGAAGTTGTAGAGAGTCATTTTTTCCCTATTGAGTGCTTTTATAAAGTTTTAAAACAAAAAATATGAGGGAAACTTAAAAATCTTTTCACAAAAGAGAAGCGATTGGAAGTTATGCATCAGAGAAGTGAGGGTCGACCTTGAACACGTGTGTTCTTGCTCATGGAAACAATGTAGAATTTTTCATGAAGATTCTCACAAAAATAATTATCCCCTTGTACAATTCCATTGTATTATAAAAAAAATTGCCAAGATTTGCCTTTGGGATGAGTAGAGTGCTTGTTGGTATGTGCGGTGCAAAAAACAGAAACTTTGGCTGTAGTGCGCGATTTTACATTTTTTACTGGAATGTCGAAAGTTTTTGAAACTTTTTGCACAGTCTTTCTATACAATTTTTTTATTTTGTCCTAATGTTTTATAATTTTTGGAGTACCAGAAGTATGGTGAATGTTCAGATTACTACAGACTGTCCTGTTTAAGACATGTTCTGTTTTTGATGCATTGGTTTGCTTGTTTTGATGAAACTATTGATTCTATCAGTGGAATAAGCCATGAAATGTTATATTACAGTAGATACAATGCAAAAACAAAATATGAATTGGTCTGCAACAGTAATTAGAGTAGTTATTTGCTTTATTATACTGACGGATCTTACCGAGCTTTCTGTTGAGTTTTGTGTGGATGAAGTGATCAAAGATCGAGAATGTCTTGATATGAGGAGAAGGAGGAGAGGAAAGAGCTCAATCTTGGGGATTCCCAAGGCACCCCCAAGTAAATATTCAAGGAGACTCAAGCGTCTAAGCTTGGGTATGCCCCGGAAGGCATCCCATCTTTCTTTGACAAGTATCGGTATATTTTCGTCTTCGTTTCATTCATGTGATATGCGTAAATCTTGGAGCGTCTTTTGTATTTATTTTTCACTTTTCTTTCATGCACCATGCTGGTATGATATAGTCCATGGTTGATTTATAGAATGCTCATTGCACTTCACTTATATCTTTTGAGTATAGCTTTATAGAATGCTTCATGTGCTTCACTTATATCATTTGAAGTTTGGATTGCCTATTTCTCTTCACATACAAAACCGTTATTTGAAGAATGCTCTTTTGCTTCACTTATATTTGTTAGAGCATGATATTTTGTACAAAGAATTAAACTCTCTTGCTTCACTTATATCTATTTAGAGAGTCAAAAGGAATTGGTCAATTGTATGCTTAGTCATAAAATCCTACATAAAACTTGTGGATCACTGAATATGATATGTTTGATTCCTTGCAATAGTTTTGCGATATAGAGATGGAATATGTGGGAGGTACTAGTAAATGGTTGTGGTTAGTAAGAATATTTGTGTTAAGGTTTGTGATTCCCTAACATGCACGTATAGTCTCTTGTTATGCCATAAAGTTGGAGCATGGTTTATTATTGATTGTCTTCCTTATGAGTGGCGGTCGGGGACGAGCGATGGTCGTTTCCTACCAATCTATCCCCCTAGGGGCATGCGTAGTAGTACTTTGCTTCGAGGGCTAATAAACTTTTGCAATAAGTATATGAGTTCTTTATGACTAATGTGAGTCCATGGAATATACACACTCTTACCGTTCCGCAATTTGCTAGCCTCTACGGTACCGTGCATTGCCCTTTCTCACCTCGAGAGTCGGTGCAAAATTCGCAGGTGCATCCAAACCCCGTGATATAATACGCTCTATCACACATAAGCCTTATTATATCTTCCTCAAAACAGCCACCATACCTACCTATTATGCCCTTTCCATAGCCATTCCAAGATATATTGCCATGCAACTTCCACCTCTTCCATTTTGATGACTTGAGCATTCATTGTCATATTGCTTTGCATGATCATATAGCTGACATAGTAGTTGTGGCTCAGCCATGCTACCTCTTGAGCACTGCGTTGGTTTTCCCTTGAAGAGGAAAGGGTGATGCAGCAAAGTAGCGTAAGTATTTCCCTCGGTTTTTGAGAACCAAGGTATCAATCCAGTAGGAGGCTACGCACGAGTCCCTCGCACCTATACAAACAAATAAATCCTCGCAACCAACGCGATAAGGGGTTGTCAATCCCTACACGGTCACTTACGAGAGTGAGATCTGATAGATATGATAAGATAATATTTTTGGTATTTTTATGATAAAGATGCAAAGTAAAGAAAGTAAAATAAAAACGGCGCAAGAAATATCTAAGTGTTGGAAGATTAATATGATGGAAAATAGACCCGGGGGCCATAGGTTTCACTAGTGGCTTCTCTCAAGAGCATAAGTATTTTACGATGGGTGAACAAATTACTGTTGAGCAATTGACAGAATTGAGCATAGTTATGAGAATATCTAGGTATGATCATATATATAGGCATCACGTCCGAGACAAGTAGACCGACTCCTGCCTGCATCTACTACTATTACTCCACACATCGACCGCTATCCAACATGCATCTAGAGTATTAAGTTCATAAGAACAGAGTAACGCTTTAAGCAAGATGACATGGTGTAGAGGGATAAATTCATGCAATATGATAAAAAAAAAACCATCTTGTTATCCTCGATGGCAACAATACAATACGTGCCTTGCTGCCCCTACTGTCACTGGGAAAGGACACTCCAAGATTGAACCCAAAGCTAAGCACTTCTCCCATTGCAAGAAAGATCAATCTAGTAGGCCAAACCAAACTGATAATTCGAAGAGACTTGCAAAGATAATCAATCATACATAAAAGAATTTAGAAGATTCAAATATAGTTCATAGATAAACTTGATCATAAACCCACAATTCATCGGTCTCAACAAACACACCGCAAAGGAAGATTACATCGAATAGATCTCCACGAGAGAGGGGGAGAACATTGTATTGAGATCTAAAAAGAGAGAAGAAGTCATCTAGCTAATAACTATGGACCCGAAGGTCTGAGATAAACTACTCACATCATTGGAGAGGCTATGGTGTTGATGTAGAAGCCCTCTGTGACCGATGCCCCCTCTGGCGAAGCTCCGAAACAGGCCCCAAGATGGGATCTCGTGGGTACAGAAGGTTGCGGCAGTGAAATTAGGTTTTTGGCTCCGTATCTGATCGTTTGGGGGTACGTAGGTATATATAGGAGGAAGGAGTACGTCGGTGGAGCAACGTGGGGCCCACGAGGTTGGAGGGCGCGCCTGGGGGGGTAGGCACGCCCCCTACCTCGTGGATTCCTCTTTGATTTATTGATGTAGGGTCCAAGTCCTCTGGATCATGTTCATTCCCAAAATCACATTCCCGAAGGTTTCATTCCGTTTGGACTCCGTTTGATATTCTTTTTCTGCGAAACTCTGGAATAGGAAAAAACAGCAATTCTGGGCTGGGCCTCCGGTTAATAGGTTAGTCCCAAAAATAATATAAAAGTGAATAATAAAGCCCAGTAATATCCAAAACATAAGATAATATAGCATGGAGCAATAAAAAATTATAGATACATTGGATACGTATCAAGCATCACCAAGCTTAATTCACGAGTAGGTAAATGATAAAAACAGAATTTTTGATGTGGAATGCTACTAGGCTTAATTTCAATGTAATCCTTCTTAATTGTGGTATGAATATTCAGATCCGAAAGATTCAATATAAAAGTTCAATATTGACATAGAAATAATAATACTTCAAGCATACTAACTAAGCAATTATGTCCTCTCAAAATAACATGGCCAAAGAAAGTTCATCCCTAGTCATGCTCCATTTTCGTCACACAAGAATGCTCTCATCATGCACAACCCTGATGACAAGCCAAGCAATTGTTTCATACTTTAGTAATCTCAAACTTTTTCAACCTTCACGCAATACATGAGCATGAGCCATGGATATAGCACTATGGGTGGAATAGAGTATAATGATGGGGGTTATGTGGAGAAGAAAAAAAAAGGAGAAAGTCTCACATCAACGAGGCTAATCAATGAGCTATGGAGATGCCCATCGATTGATGTTAATGCAAGGAGTAGGGATTGTCATGCAATGGATGCACTAGAGCTATAAATGTATGAAAGCTCAACAAAAGAAACTAAGTGGGTGTGCATCCAACTTTCTTGCTCATGAAGACCTAGGGCACTTGAGGAGGCCCATTGTTGTAATATACAAGCCAAGTTCTATAATGAAAAATTTACACTAGTATATGAAAGTGACAAAACAAGAGACTCTCTATCCTGAAGATCATGGTGCTACTTTAAGCACAAGTGTGGTAAAAGGATAGTAACATTGTCCTTTTTCTCTTTTTCTCTCATTTTTTTGGGCCTTCTCTTTTTTTATGGCCTTTCTCTTTTTTTATTCCTCACTTTGGACAATGCTCTAGAAAATGATGATCATCACACTTCTATTTATTTACAACTCAATGATTACAACTCGATACTAGAACAAATTATGATTATATGAATGCCTCCGGCGGTGTACCGGGATATGCAATGAACCAAGGGTGACATGTATGAAAGAATTATGAACGGTGGATTTGCCACAAATACTATGTCAACTACATGATCATGCTAAGCAATATGACAATGATGAACGTGTCATGATAAACGAAACGGTGGAAAGTTGCATGGCAATATATCTCGGAAATGCTATGGAAATGCCATAATAGGTAGGTATGGTGGCTGTTTTGAGGAAGATATAAGAAGGCTTATGTGTGAAAGTGCGTATCATATCATGGGGTTTGGATGCACCGGTGAAGTTTGCACCAACTCTCAATGTGAGAAAGGGCAATGCACAGTACCGAAGAGGCTAGCAATGATGGAAATGTGAGAGTGTGTATAATCCATGGACTCAACATTAGTCATAAAAAAATCACATACTTATTGCAAAAATCTACAAGTCATCAAAAACCAAGCACTATGCGCATGCTCCTAGGGGGATAGATTGGTAGGAAAAGACCATCGCTCGTCCCTGACCGCCACTCATAAGAAGGACAATCAAAGAACACCTCATATTTCAAATTTGTTACATAACGTTTACCATACGTGCATGCTATGGGACTTGCAAACTTCAACACAAGTATTTCTCAAATTCACAACTAATCAACTAGCACAACTTTAATATCACTACCTCCATATCTCAAAACAATCATCAAGCATCAAACTTCTCTTAGTATTCAAAACACTCATAAGAAAGTTTTTACTAATCTTGAATACCTAGCATATTAGATTATTTAAGAAAATTACCATGCTATTTAAGACTCTCAAAATAATCTAAGTGAAGCATGAGATATCAATAGTTTCTATAAAACAAATCCACCACCGTGCTCTAAAAGATATAATTAAGTGAAGTACTAGAGCAAAAACTATATAACTCAAAAGATATAAGTGAAGCACATAGAGTATTCTAATAATTTCCGAATCATGTGTGTCTCTCTCAAAAGGTGTGTACAGCAAGGATTATTGTGGTAAACTAAAAAGCAAAGACTCAAATCATACAAGACGCTCCAAGCAAAACACATATCATGTGATGAATAAAAATATAGCTCCAAGTAAAGTTACCGATGGAAGTAGACGGAAGAGGGGATGCCTTCAGGGGCATCCCCAAGCTTTGGCTTTTAGGTGTCCTTAGATTATCTTGGGGGTAACATGGGCATCCCAAAGCTTAGGCTCTTGCCACTCCTTGTTCCATAATCCATCAAATCTTTCACCCAGAACTTGAAAACTTCACAACACAAAACTCAGTAGAAAATCTCGTGAGCTCCGTTAGCGAAAGAAAACAAAAGACCACTTCAAGGTACTGTAATGAACTCATTCTTTATTTATATTGGTGTTAAACCTACTGTATTCCAACTTCTATATGGTTTATAAACTCTTTTACTAGCCATAGATTCATCAAAATAAGCAAACAACAGACGAAAAACAGAATCTGTCAAAAACAGAACAGTCCGTAGTAATCTGTAACTAACGCAAACTTCTGGAACTCCAAAAAATCAGAAAAAATAGGACGACCTAGACAATTTGTTTATTGATCAGCAGCAATTGGAATCAATATTTTATCACGTTTTGGTGATTTTTAACAATTATTTTCGTGAACAGAAAGTTTCCGGAAATTTATGCAAGATCAAATAACTATCATCCAAGAAGATCCTATAGGTTTAACTTGGCGCAAACACTAATTAAGACATAAAAACACATCTAACCATAGGATAGAAAAAAGATTTATTCCTAAACAGAAGCAAAAAGTAAAAAAAACTAAAAATAAAATCGGGTTGCCTCCCAACAAGCGCTATTGTTTAACGCCCCTAGCTAGGCATAAAAAGCAAGGATGGATCTAGGTACTGCCATCTTTGGTAGGCAATCCATAAGTGGCTCTCATAATAGATTCATAAGGTAATTTTATTTTCTTCCTAGGGAAGTGTTCCATGCCTTTCTTTAATGGAAATTGGAATCTAATATTCCCTTCCTTCATATCAATAATTGCACCAATCGTTCTAAGGAAAGGTCTACCAAGAATAATAGGACATGAAGGATTGCAATATATATCAAGAACAATAAAATCTACGGGCACATAATTCCTATTTGCAACAATAAGAACATCATTAATTCTTCCCATAGGTTTCTTAATAGTGAAATCCGCAAGGTGCAAGTTTAGAGAGCAATCATCAAAATCACAGAAACCTAGCAAATCACATAAAGTCTTTGGAATCGTGGAAACACTAGCACCCAAATCACACAAAGCATAGCATTCATGATATTTAATCTTAATTTTAATAGTAGGTTCCCACTCATCATAAAGTTTTCTAGGGATAGAAACTTCCAACTCAAGTTTTTCTTCATAAGATTGCATCAAAGCATCAACGATATGTTTGGTAGAAGCTTTATTTTGACTATAAGCATGAGGAGATTTTAGCACGGATTGCAACAAGGAAATACAATCTATCAAAGAGCAACTATCACAATTAAATTCCTTGAAATCCAAAATAGTAGGTTCATTAACATCTAGAGTTTTGATCTCTTCAATCCCACTTTTATCAATTTTAGCATCAAGATCTAAAAACTCCAAATTTTTGGAACGCCTTCTAGGTAAAGGTGGATCATATTCAGTCCCATCATTATCAAGATTCATATTGCAAAACAAAGATTTAATAGGGGACACATCAAAAAACTTTTAGATCTTCATCTTTATTTTCATAGTTTTCCGGTTTAGCGGCCATCTTATTAACTAAGGTGGCCTGCTTATCCGAAATTTCAGCTATTAACTTCTCAAGACAAGCAATTTGGGATCTCAAACCATCAAATTCTTTAGACATATCATCGAGCTCTTTATTCATATAACTCATAAAGCTTTTTTGTTCCTTAAGCTCATTTCTAAAGAAATTATTATGCTCAAATTGTAAGACCATAAAACTCCTAACGTTGCTTTCGATTTCTTCTAACCTTTTGAGGTGAAGATCACCAAATCTGGGAAGAGCCATCGTGACAAACAAGCAATCCAACACACGAGCAAACAAGAAGCAAGCGAAAAAGGCGAACGAAAAAGAGAGGCGAATAAAACGGCAAGGGTGAAGTGGGGGAGAGGAAAATGAGAGGCAAATGGAAAATAATGTAATGCGGGAGATAAGGGTTTGCGATGGGTACTTGGTATGTTGACTTTTGCATAGACCTCCCCGGCAATGGCGCCAGAAATCCTTCTCGCTACCTCTTGAGCACTGCTTTGGTTTTCCCTTGAAGAGGAAAGGGTGATGCAGCAAAGTAGCGTAAGTATTTCCCTCAGTTTTTGAGAACCAAGGTATCAATCCAGTAGGAGGCTACGCGCGAGTCCCTCGCACCTACACAAACAAATAAATCCTCGCAACCAACGCGATAAGGGGTTGTCAATCCCTACACGGTCACTTACGAGAGTGAGATCTGATAGATATGATAAGATAATATTTTTGGTATTTTTATGATAAAGATGCAAAGTAAAGAAAGTAAAATAAAAACGGCGCAAGAAATAGCTAAGTGTTGGAAGATTAATATGATGGAAAATAGACCCGGGGGCCATAGGTTTCACTAGTGGCTTCTCTCAAGAGCATAAGTACTTTACGATGGGTGAACAAATTACTGTTGAGCAATTGACAGAATTGAGCATAGTTATGAGAATATCTAGGTATGATCATATATATAGGCATCACATCCGAGACAAGTAGACCGACTCCTGCTGGCATCTACTACTATTACTCCACACATCGACCGCTATCCAGCATGCATCTAGAGTATTAAGTTCATAAGAACAGAGTAACGCTTTAAGCAAGATGACATGATGTAGAGGGATAAATTCATGCAATATGATAAAAAAACCATCTTGTTATCCTCGATGGCAACAATACAATACGTGCCTTGCTGCCCCTACTGTCACTGGGAAAGGACACCGTTAGATTGAACCCAAAGCTAAGCACTTCTCCCATTGCAAGAAAGATCATTCTAGTAGGCCAAACCAAACTAATAATTCGAAGAGACTTGCAAAGATAACCAATCATACATAAAAGAATTCAGAAGATTCAAATATTGTTCATAGATAAACTTGATCATAAACCCAAAATTCATCGGTCTCAACAAACACACCGCAAAGGAAGATTACATCGAATAGATCTCCACGAGAGAGGGGGAGAACAGTGTATTGAGATCCAAAAAGAGAGAAGAAGCCATCTAGCTAATAACTATGGACCCGAAGGTCTGAGGTAAACTACTCACACATCATCGGAGAGGCTATGGTGTTGATGTAGAAGCCCTCCGTGATCGATGCCCCCTCCAGCGGAGCTCCGAAACGAGCCCCAAGATGGGATCTCATGGGTATAGAAGGTTGCAGCAGTGGAATTAGGTTTTTGGCTCCGTATCTGCTCGTTTGGGGGTACATAGGTATATATAGGAGGAAGGAGTATGTTGGTGGAGCAACGTGGGGCCCACGAGGGTGGAGGTCGCGCCTGGGGGGTAGGCGCGCCCCCTACCTCGTGGCTTCCTCTTTGATTTCTTGACATAGGGTCCAAGTCCTCTGGATCATGTTCGTTCCGAAAATCACGTTCCCGAAGGTTTCATTCCGTTTGGACTCCGTTTGATATTCTTTTTCTGCGAAACTCTGAAATAGGCAAAAAACAGCAATTCTGGGCTGGGCCTCCGGTTAATAGGTTAGTCCCAAAAATAATATAAAAGTGAATAATAAAGCCCAGTAATGTCCAAAACAGAAGATAATATAGCATGGAGCAATCAAAAATTATAGATACATTGGAGACGTATCAATCTACTGTTCATCATTTTCTATACATGTTACGCTAGATCATTGCACATCCTGGTACACTACTAGAGGCATTCATATAGAGTCATACTTTGTTATAGCTGTCGAGTTGTAATTTTCATTTCTTTTGAGTTATAAGTAAATAGAAGTGTGATGATCATCATTATTCATTTTTAGAGCATTGCCCCAGTGAGGAAAGGATGATGGAAACTATGATTCCCCCACAAGTCGGGATGAGACTCCGGACAATGAAAGTAAAAAATATAAAAGAAAAGAAAAAAAAGAAAAAAGAGAAGGGGCATGCTAGTTCCACACTTGTGCTTCAAAGTAGCACCATTTTCTTCATATGAAGAGTCTCCTATGTTGTCACTTTCACATACTAGTGGCAATTTTTCATTATAGGATTAGATGCACACCCACTTAGTTTTCATATTGAGCATTCATACACTTATAGCTCTTAATGCATATGTTGCAAGGCAATCCCTACTCCTCACGTTGATATCAGTTGATGGGCATCTCCATAGCCCATTGGTTAGCCGCGTCGATGTGAGAATTTCTTAATTTTTTGTCTTCTGTATATTTACCCCTATCATCATACTCTATTCCACCCATAGTGTTATATCCATGGCTCACGCTCATGCAGTGCGTGAGGGTTGAAAAAGGTGAAGCGCGTTAAAAAGTATGAACCAATTGCTCGGCTTGTCATCGGGATTGTGCATGGTAAATACTTTGTGTTAAGAAGACGGAGCATGACAAGACTATATGATTTTGTAGGTATAGCTTTCTTTAGCGTTGATATTTTGAAAGACATGATTGTTTGTCGGGATGCCTGAGTATTGATGTCTTTATGTCAAATTATAGAATATTGATTTGAATCACTCGTGTCTTAATATTGATGCCATGATTAGATATATGATCAAGTTTATGCTAGGTAGCATTCCACATCAAAAATTAACTTTTTATCATTTACCTACTCGAGGACGAGCAGGAATTAAGCTTGGGGATGCTGATACATCTCCATCGTATCTATAATTTTTGATTGTTTCATGCCAATATTATACAACTTTCACATACTTTTGACAACATTTTATATGATATATTGGACTAACCTATTGATCCAGTGCCCAATGCCAGTTCATGTTTGGTGCATGTTTTTTGTTTCGCAGAAAATCCATATCAAACAAAGTCCAAACACGATAAAAATTTATGGAGAATTATTTTGGAATATTTATGATTTTGGGGAGGTGGAATCAACGCAAACGGGGGCCCATAGTGACCACAACCCACCAGGGCGCGCCAGGCACCCCCTGGCGCGCCCAGGTATCTTGTGCCCTCCTCGAACATCGGTTGGGGCCCTTCTTATGGCGCAAGAAAGATAGTATATAGAAAAAAATCGCGTAAAAATTTCAGCACAATCGGAGTTACGGATCTCCGGGAATTTAAGAAACGGTGAAGGGCCAGATTTGGGGAACGCGAAACAGAAGAGAACGGAGAGGGAGATCCAATCTAGGGGGAGGGGGAACTCTCCGCCACCATGGACGCCATGGACTAGAGGGGGAACTCTCCTCCCATCTTGGGGGGAGGCCAAGGAAGAAGAAGAAGGAGGGGGGCTCTCTCCCCCTCTCTCCCGGTGGCGCCGGAGTGCCACCGGGGCTAGGATCATGACGGCGATCTACATCAACAATCTTGCTAACGTCAACACCAACTTTCTCCCCCTCTATGCAGCAGTGTAACACCCCTTCTCCCCACTGTAATCTCTACTTAAACATGGTGCTCAACTTCATATACTATTTCCCAATGATCTATGGTTATCCTATGATGTTTGAGTAGATCCGTTTTGTCCTATGGGTTAATCGTGATCTTGGTTGGTATGATTGTATATTTTATTTATGGTTTATTCCTACGGTGCCCTCCGTCTCGCGCAAACGCGAGGGCCCCCCGTTGTAGGGTGTTGCAATATGTTCATGATTCTCTTATGGTGGGTTGCGAGAGTGACAGAAGCTTAAACCCGAGTAGGTGGGTTGTTGCGTATGGGATAAAGAGGACTTGATACTTAATGCTATGGTTGGATTTCATGACCATAATGATCTTTAGTAGTTGTGGATGCTTTCTAGGGGTCCAATCATAAGTGCATATGATCCAAGTAGAGAAAGTAAGTTAGCTCATGCCTCTCCCTCATATAAAATTACAAGAATGATTACCGGTACTTGTTATCGATTACCTAGGGGCAAATGACATTCTTGTTGACAAAAGTTATCCACTTTTATTACCTTGCAATTTATTCGTAGTTTTATACTCGTAAAGTACTCGTAGTTTTATTCTTGCAAAATAGTTTCATACTTGTTCTAGGTAAAGCAAATGTCAAGTGTGCTTAGAGTTGTATCGGTGGTCGATAGAACTTGAGGGAATATTCGTTCTGCCTTTAGCTCCTCGTTGGGTTCGACACTCTTATTTATCAAATAAGCCTACAAAAAATCCCCTATACTTGTGGGTTATCATGAACCAGCCCCTTTGTGGGCTGGTCTGTCCCTCCCTTGGCCCATTAAGCCCATATCTTTGTCGGGGGTGCCCGGAACCCCCCAGTGACCCTATATGTACCCGGTACCCTCCGGAATACTTCCGGTGTCCAAATACCATCGACATATATATCAATCTTTACCTCTAGACCATTTTGAGACTCCTCATCATGTCTGTGATCTCATCTGGGACTCCGAACAACATTCGGTCACCAAATCACATAACTCATATAATACTAAATCATCATCGGACGTTAAGCGTGCGGACCCTACGGGTTCGTGAACTATGTAGACATGACCGAGACAGCTCTTCGGTCAATAACCAATAGCGGAACCTGGATGCTCACATTGGCTCCTACATATTCTATGAAGATCTTTATCGGTCGGACCGTTATGACAACATACGTTATTCCCTTTGTCCATCGGTATGTTACTTGCCCGAGATTCGATCATCGATATCCACATACCTAGTTCAGTCTTGTTACCGGCAAGTCTTTTTACTCGTTCCTTAATACATCATCTTGTAACTAACTCATTAGTCACTTTGCTTGCAAGGCTTCTTATGATGTGCATTACCGAGAGGGCCCTAAGATACCTCGTCGATACCCGGAGTGACAAATCCTAATCTCGATCTATGCCAACCCAACAAACACCTTCAGAGATACCTGTAGAGCATCTTTATAATCATCCAGTTACGTTGTGACGTTTGATAGCACACAAGGTATTCCTCCGGTATCCGGGAGTTGCATAATCTCATAGTCGAAGAAATATATATTTGACATGAAGAAAGCAATAGCAATAAAACTGAATGACCAATATGCTAAGCTAACGGATGGGTCTTGTCCATCACATCATTCTCCTAATGATGTGATCCCGTTCATTACATGACAACACGTGTCTATGGTAAGGAAACTTAACCATCTTTGATTAACGAGCTAGTCTAGTAGAGGCTTACTAGGGACACGGTGTTTTTATCTATACATCTGCGCATGTATCAAGTTTCCGGTTAATACAATTCTAGCATGAATAATAAACATTTATAATGATATAAGGAAATATAAAATGACAACCTTATTATTGCCTCTAGGGCATATTTCCTTCATTCAGTTACGAACAAGTGTTGATAGACCCTAAGAAGGCCTATTCAGTATTCACATCCCAAGAATGTATGGTGAGCTCAGGTGTAGATCAAGGCGTATACACTATACTTTAGACCAACAAATGACAATTCGCACTACATCTCAAAGTAGGTATGTCACACACTATGTTCTACCAACGCAAGTCTTATTATCATAGTGACATCACATATACTAACGACCTACGAAACAAGGTCATCGACAAATGATATGCTAATCTTCGAATATGTGCGCTCATATCCTCAATTGCTAGCAATTGTTATCATAACATCATACAACAAAGAGTTTCACAAAAACTAAAGTATTCACCAATCTATGTCAAGATGATATTGAAGGACAATATTAGTAAATCATGGATACATGGGAGCATAATCATCACTATAATTGCCTCTAGATCATAATCCCAACCGAACATGTGACGTAAGGCCAAGGTTTGATAAATGAAGATGAGGCAACCTATTCTGTCTATGCTATGCAAATAACTTTCTCATATGGTAAAACAACCACTCATGTTCTCTTATGTTATGTACCTCTATAAAAAATTGTTGTTTGAATAGTGTTTTGGCCTTTGTTGGCTAGTTCAGTTGTATTGTAAACTTTGTACTCCGGAAATTTTGGAAAATAAATCTGGCCGGTTGTTCTCCCTTCACCGTCCCACAAAATATTAGAGTCTCTTTTGTCTCTTGAGATATGCAAATGACTTGTTGATGCCCTGCAAGTGCATAGGAATAATTGAATCAAAATTCCAGGGAAATATTTTCCAAAAACTTACTATTCTTAAAAAAGTATAATAACTTTCTTCCAGTTCTAGTTGTAGCTCTAGTCCTAGTTCAGCATCATCTATAAAATTTCTTCTAGTTGCAAGATGGCGAAAGTTATTATTCTTAAAAAGTCGACAAGTCATGTTGTCGGTTAATGGTATCCAAATTGACCAATATTGAACTAGAACCACAGTTGATTGACCAGATATTGTACACTTACTTTTCTATAGAATCAAAAGTAGTGTAGTGCATGATGAAAAATATGGAGTTCAAAATTTGATGTAATATAGTACTTGGTTCAAAGAAACTATACTGTGTTCTTATTCATATATTCACATATGGCAATATCAGATGTCATCTCAAACAATTAACACATGATCCTAGATACATAACACAAGACACACAATAATAACAACTCAACCAAACCAAATAGACTAGAGAGAGCTATCACACATCGCTCTTGATGGCAGAGCTATAGCCGGTTTGGTCATCATAGAACTTGGACCATAGCATGACACCACCGTACTTTGAAGAGCCCTTGATGAGTGGCAGCACACGCGAAGTGAGCTCGCTGGCAGGGAAGAACCCCGTGCCCGCCGCGTCCTTGGAGGCCGGAAGCCCCAAGAAGATCTTCCCCGCCGGCACCGACTCCCACTTCTTCCACGCGTCCATGAATGCCCCCCGCCCCGCACTGAACTGACATTCTTCGTTGTTGTAGAACTGCACCCACACGTAGTCGAACAGCCCTGTGCTGATAGCACCACCGTCCCATTCATCCGGGAACGGGCACTGCGGTGCCGCGCTCAACAGTACGGTCTTGCCTCCGTTCTTTCCCAAATTCTTTAGGTCAGTGGCGAGATCGTTCCAGAACTTGGCGCTGCCTTGCTCGATGTCAAAGTCAATGCCGTCCAGCACGACGTCGCCGAGGGGACCGGACGAGGACGCACCGCCCAGGTAGTTGTTCCAGAGGTACAAGGCAACCTGTCGTGCGTCGCCGGGAGAAGAGAGGCCATAACTACCATCGCCGCCTCCGATGGAGAGGAAGACTTTCACGCCACGGCTCTGGCACATTTTGATGTCCTTGCTCTGGCCTCTGCAGCCACCGGACGAAGGGTCGCAGTGGCTGGCAAGGTCGAGCTGTGGCGTTTGGCTCTTGCCGAACTTTGGGAGAAAAGCGAGGATGACGAACTCGTAGTTTCCGGAGACGCACGTCTCTGCTAGCGACGCCTCGCCGTCGTTCTGGCCCCAGTAGACGGCGATGCTGCCGGCATGGCACGTCGCGAGTAGCGCCACCAAGAGGGTGGCAGTGAGCTGGAGGAGAGGGGGAGCTCGGCTTGCCATGGCTGGGATCAAGCGGAGCGTACCTAGCTAGCTGCTTCCGAGGCAGTAGTGAGAAGGTGCGCTCTGTATTTTGGGTTGTGATGGATATTGGGTATGTTTGGATTTTATAGTGTCTCGATGGAGCGTCATGGACGCTTTCTTAAGTGGATTTCGTTTCGTGCCGTCGCTTGTCCGTTCCTGCGTCTAAATCTACCGGCAATGTTCGCGGTTAAAGTAAGGCCGAGATGCTGAACAAATTTCTTTGCAGCAGGTATGTTTCCATGCTAAATAGTTTTATACTAGGACTGATCAACGGTTCATCAAAGATTAATGAAAGAGAGTGCGTCTCCTAAAAAAAAGAGTGCGTCCAAATCACAAACGCTCTGCCGTACTCAACCAAAATATCAACAATACGTGCGATAAAAACTGTACCTTCTCCTCTTTTTTCTGGCGTACATATGAAATCTTACTCTGGTCTTTTTTAGTCCAATTCGTCTAAAGTAAAATTTCAGAAAGTTGGACCAACTTTATAGAAAAAATATCAACATTCACAACGCGAAATCAAGATCATTAGATGCATCATGAATTTGACATTTCCATTGTATAACTTTAGATTTGTAGATGCTGATATATTTTAATATAAATGTGATCAAACACTACGAAAATTGGCTCCTGACAAATCTTACATATGAAGTAAAAAGAACCGCAGGAAGTATGAGGGAGTACTAAGTATGAACTATTTTATTGTGACACGGATACACATAGTTTAATTATTATGGAGCAGTCAAAATGTTCCTGCCGAACCTTTTGATATCTTCAAGCGCACAAGTGTGACGTGTGTTACTCGAATAGAGAAAACATCAATCCTACCATCCGGCCACGACCGCATGAAGGCTCAACTCTGATTGTGTGAAGCGCCAAGCTGGGCACGTCTATATCTCATTTAGAGCATCTCTAACAGCCGCCCGACATGTTGCGCGCTAAAAATTATTTTTTCATCTTCCTCTTCTTCAAAGCCACCTTCCTCTCCTCGGCCGCGGCATCTTGATTCCTTGCCATTTTCCTCATCTCGTTGGCTTCTTTTCTTGCCTTCACAATAGCTTCCATTGCATTTTTTAGCTCATCATCTCCTTTCCTCTTCTTCTTTTCTTTTGCGTCTTTCTTGCACCCATCCGGTCGTTTTGGCTTCGAGTATGAAACCGAGTTGGGTGTGGGGCTTCTCTTGCCGTCATCAATTGATGCATCCTCTTCCTCATCATCATCCAACTCAATTGTTCGCTTGTGTTTGTTGCTCAAATCCAAATCATCCAAATCATCACGCTTTTTCCATTTCTCATCATCCTTCAACACGTCATAGCATGAGGCAAGGTAAATGGCCTTCCTTTCTTGATCTTCCCCTTCTTGGTTCTCTTCTCCTCTCCTTTGAACAAGATTTGTGCAATATTGTACTGCATGAAAACAAAACAAGTTAGCACTCAAACACCAACAACAAGTATGATGAACATGGATGAAATGACACTTACTCTATCGTCCTCATTAGTGCCACTTGGGTTCAACTTGTCAACCGCCTTTTGTGCGGCCGCCCACTTTTAACAATCCTTATTGATTGTCGACCATCGGGACCGAAGAGATCGGTCGGAGCGGTCAATTCCACTCCCGTTGCGAACATCAAAGTGTTCCTTCATCCGAAGCCAATAAGCATCTCTACTTTGATCACCTCCAACAGATGGACCCTCGACACTTGCAACCAAGTATTGCATAGTACTCTGTGACTTTTTGTCCTCCTTGATGCGGGTTAGGTGAATTGCGACTGTCTCTCTCCTGAAACCAACCAGAGGCGATTCTCCCTTCTCCTCTAGAAATCGCCGATGGATAATCCCTGAAAACAGAATCCCCACGAAAACCAATCCCGGAATCCTCTTCTACAATCCTACCCAATCATTTCCTAATTCCTTAGCCAATTTCAGAAACCGCATCAAAGACACCGTCACTACCATCGAAAGCTTGAAGATCCAGCTCGCATCATTGAGAGTTTAGTTGGAAAATCTAAAAGCCATACACCCTGCTTTCAATCTCCTTGATGATGAGAGAAAGGAGCCGCCTGACCCAGGACGTGGGCAATCAACGGAGACAAGTACTAACTCCTGCATTAAGGGACATGAAGAGCAGTATGAATCGTGGGGGGCGTTTCTGCCGAAGGAGATGGAAGGGTTCTCATTTACAGGGAGTAATTCAGAGCATAAAGAAGGTATTAACAAGGCCATGGATGTTTTGCTATATAGAGAGAGCCTTTTTCTGCAGAATCCTTCCCCAGCATCTCCTTCTCAGGTTTGTGCTCTCCACTCGCACAGAAAGTGTTTGTCGATTTGCCTAATAGCAGCGATGAACGTCCACCTGAAAAATGGGCTTGGGGAGGCGTCAGGGGCTGTTGGTGTTGGGACGAATGGTGTTCAGGGGTCGGGGTCTGCTGCTGGAAGCTCGGCTGGCCTGTTCGTCGACCATGGCCTCTCCTCCAAGCTCCAGCGGCCGGGGAAGGAGGTTGCCAAGGCTGAGCAGAGTCCTATGAAGAAGACTCTGGTCATCAACATGTCAGGCGCCCGGAAGGCTATGCAGGCACGTTTCCTGGCAGTCGGACTCTTCCTGTCCGTACTGCTAGTGAACTCCAGACAAGTGATCGACCACATGAAGAAGGTATGGAAGGTCCGTGGGGAGCTGTGTGACCATGAAATGGCTACGGAGGAAGGGCGGAAATTCGTCCTTGAGTTTTCTGAGGATGGAGACCGGCAACACTTCATCAAGGGGGGCCGTGGCAGTACAAGGGAGACGTTTTCCTGGTGGTCGGCTTGGAGGATGGAGTTGATCCTGCATCGATATCATTTTCTCATATGCCAATGTGGGTTCAGTTTAGGCGTATCCCCTTCTATCTCCTCACTAAGGAGCTTGCTCGCAGTCTGGGTGAGCAGGTTGGTCCAGTGGTGATGATCGACCAGCATGCGAGGGGCAATGTTTGTGACAAGTTTCTCAGAGTAAGAGTCCAGCTGCCCTTGTACTCTGCTTTGCAAAAGGAGATTACGCTTGCCGATGAGATTACTGAAGAGGAGGTGACAGTTTTCTTGCGGTATGAGAGATTGCCAAATTTCTGTTTATTCTGCGGCTACATTGGACATATGGAAGCGAGGTGTGATTTCTCAAATGCAGAAAAGAAGTTGAGGTACAATAAGGAGCTTGGGGTGTTACCGGTGCACTTTGATGACCCCCGCGCTTGGTTCCTGCCTGAGAAAATGGGACAAGGAAGGGGCCCTCAGTCTCCAACTACCCTGTGGCGTGCTCCCAAGCCTGTCAACCAGGCCATGGTGCTGTCGGCCGTGGAGCAAGTGCGGGGTGGTGTTGATCGGCTCTCGATGGGCGATGGGATGGAAACTGACACAATCCAGAAGGAGCGAGATGAAGGTACACAAGCGAACACAGAGGCAATTGCAACACCCGTGAGCAATGTTGATGAAACAAATGCTGCGGAATCTCCAACACCTCCGAAGACCCTACCCACGCCGATGGGGAATATGCCTATACCTATCGACACCAGCTCCGAGCACTTGCAGGATAAGGCCGAGGGGGTGGTGCATGACCCCAAGATAGTGTCTGGGGCAGCAGCAGGAGGGGATATGCCGCCCTTCACCAACACTAGCGGCCCCGCTCCACCTGCTGTTGGTGCCCAGAACCCAAACACTAACACTCTTTCCGCCCTAGGTGATGATGGAAGACCCCTGGAAATTGGTGCAGTGGAAAAACCGCTGTTGGAGGACTCAAAGGTTGATCCTGACGATACTAAGAAAGCCCTGAACAATGTCAAAGACAAGAATCCAGCTTCAGGGAGTACACCACCAAGTAATGTCAACACTAAGGATGGTGGAAGAGGTATGCTTGGGTTAGGAGTTACAAACACTGGACGTAGGGGTCATAGTCGCTATGAATCCATTGTAAATGTTACTGAAAGTAGGGCTGTAAAAATTGTGAAATCTTCTCTAGGCAAAAGGCAGGATAGAGCTCTAGATGGTGAGAAAGTAGAGAGTGAGAGTAGCTCAGGCAAACTTGTAATCAGAAAGAAGTTATGTAGCGGTCAGGAGGAGAAGCAATGCATAGGTCAGCAAGGTGGAAAGGCGGCAACCGATCCTGGGGCCATCGGTACTCTGACGGGCGCGAACGGCGATGCCCGTCAGGAGACATGAGTCTCCTCAACTGGAACTGCCGGGGTTTGGGGCAACCCCGGACAGTTCAGGAACTAGTGTGCCTTGTGCACACATACAAGCCCAAGCTTGTGTTCCTCTCTGAGACGCAGCAAAGCAATTCCTTGGTCAATAAGTTAAAGTGGAGGCTTGGCCTCAGGCATTGTATCACGCAACCCGGCATAGGAAAAGGTGATGGTATTGTGCTCTTCTATGATGAAAGTGTGGAAGTAATAAAGCTTGCCGTTGGCCCGAGGTACATCGATGTGTTAGTGCGTTTTCACTCTTCGAGTTTGCAATGGCGTTGTACTTTTGTCTATGGTGAACCGAAAGCAAGTGATAGGCATCTCATGTGGGAATTGCTGAGGAGATTAAAAAGTAACTCAAATGCTCCATGGCTGATGATGGGGGATTTTAATGAGGCGATGTGGCAATCGGAGCACTTCTCAGCTACAAAAAGATCGGAACGACTCATGGAAAATTTTCGAAATGCTTTATCTGATTGTAACCTGTTTGACCTTGGTTTTAAAGGCCCGAGTTGGACCTTTGACAACAAACAAGAGGGATGGAGGAATGTCAAAACCAGACTGGACAGGGGGGTCGCCTCACCGGAATGGTCAGATTACTTCAGAGATGCTTCGATTGAGCACATCTGCTCTTCCAGATCAGACCACTTGCCTGTGTTGATGCGTGTAGGAAAAAGGAAGGAGTGGAGACCCAAAGGGGAAAGAAAGAGCAGGCAGTTCCGTTACGAGCAGATGTGGGAGCGACTGGATACCTTGCAGAACACCATTAACGCAGCTTGGAGTAGGAATGGATCGGCTACAAACCTTCAGGACGTGGGAGCTAAACTAAAGTTGATGCAGTCCGCTTTGGCTTCCTGGGCTGACAGAGATTTTGGCTCTGTGATCAAACAAACAACAGTGATAAGGAGTAAACTTTATGCCCTCTGGAGCGGACCCAGGTCAGTTGAAAAACAAGAAAACATCAAGAAATACTCGAAGGAATTGGATGAGTTGCTTCTGAGAGAAGAGCTCATGTGGAGAGAGCGGTCGCGGGCTACGTATCTTAGAGAGGGTGATAGAAATACAAAATGGTTTCAGAGAAAAGAAACATGGAGAAAGAAAAAGAATGAGATTACGAAGCTGAAAGATAGCACAGGTGTTTGGAAGGAGAACAGAGAGGAAATCAAGATGATGGCGCGACAGTTTTTTCAAAGCCTATATGAAAAAGAAGCAGAAGTGAGGCCACATGAAATTATGCAGCTTGTTCAAAAGAGGGTGACTGAGGACATGAACAAAGAGCTAACAAAAAACTTCACAACAGAGGAAATTAGTGATGCTCTATTTCAGATCGGTCCCCTTAAAGCTCCTTGGCCGGACGGATTTCCTGCGAGATTCTATCAAAGAAACTGGGAAGTTCTCAGAGATGACGTTATCAAAGGCGTTCTGAGTTTTTTTGATAGTGGCCACTTACCGGAAGGGATTAATGACACAGTGATTGTACTCATTCCCAAGAGTAAAGACCCTCAATCACTGAGAGATTACCGGCCTATAAGCTTATGCAATGTCCTGTACAAGGTGATCTCAAAGTGCCTTGTGAACCAGTTACGCCCCTTGCTAGATGGTATCATTTCAGAGACCCAGAGTGTGTTCATCCCCGGCAGGATTATAACAGATAACGCCACCATTGCTTTTGAGTGCTTCCATAAGATACAACACAACAGGAACACCCATAATACACATTGTGCGTATAAACTGGACCTCGCCAAGGCATATGACAGGGTTGATTGGTGCTTCCTCGAGGAGGTGCTGCTGAAAACCGGTTTTAATAAGAGGTGGACGAGCTGGGTTATGAAGTGTGTACGGTCAGTTAGATACTCGGTCAGGTGCAATGGAGAGCTGCTAGAACCTTTCACGCCATCTAGAGATCTTAGACAGGGAGATCCCCTCAGCCCGTACTTATTCCTTTTTGTTGTTGATGGCTTGGTTAATCTGCTATGTAAGGAAATTAACGATGGGAACCTAACACCTCTTAAAATCGCGAGGAATAGTCTGGGCATCTCAAACCTCCTTTTTGCTGATGATAGCCTTCTCTTGTTTAAGGCAACAGTGGATCAAGCAAGAGTCATCCGAAGAGTCTTGGAAAACTTTCAGAAGGGTACAGGCCAACTTCTTAGTGAGAGCAAATGCTCTATTCTATTCAGTGAGAGTTGCCCAGCTGAAACTAGGGAAGAAATCAAGAGCACATTGGGAGTTATCTCTTCGTCCTTTGAGAGCAAGTACTTGGGACTCCCGACCCCAGAAGGGAGAATGAAGGATGATAATTTTCAGCCGATCATGGATAGATTTCGGAAAAGATGTAATGATTGGTCGAAAAAGTATATGGCGTATGCTGCAAAGGAAGTTCATGTCAAATCAATCGTCAAGCTCTACCGTGCTACATGATGGGTGTTTTCCTCCTTTCAAAAGGTTTTTGCGATAAATACGAGAAGCTGATTCGAGATTTCTGGTGGGGGGATGAGAATGGACACCGTAAGGTTCACTGGATGTCATGGGAACGCATGACGATGCCGAAGAGAGCGGGTGGAATAGGTTTTAGGGGCATGCACCTATTTAACATTGCTCTACTTGCCAAACAGAGCTGGAGGCTGGTCCAGAACCCAAATAGTCTTTGTGCTAGGATACTCAAGTCAAAATACTACCCGAATGGCAACCATTTGGACACTGTATTTGCGTCTGATGCATCACCCGTGTGGAAGGGGATCGAGGCTGGTTTAGAACTCCTTAAAAAGGGTATTATTTGGCTAGTGGGAGATGGTAGGAGTATCCAAATCAAACGAGACCAGTGGATTCCAAGAGATGAGGGACTGAAAACAGCTACATTCATAAGGAGGTCGAGGTTAAGATGGGTAAACCAACTCATGTGCTCGGACAGGAAAGAATGGAACCAGCCACTAGTAAGGCAAATTTTTCACTCCTTTGATGCGGATGAGATTTGCAAAATCCCCATCCCGAGGGTGGATGCCACGGACTGCATCGCGTGGCATTATGAAAAGAGTGGCAATTTTTTAGTCAGGAGTGCTTACAAACTTGCGGCTGCCATCGAAGGTCATACGAACTTGGCTCCCTCCAGCTCGTCTAGCGACAGCAATGACCGCAGCATATGGGACTTGATCTGGAAGGCGAAAGTACCCCCCAAAGTCAGGATTTTTGGTTGGAGGGTAGCAACTAATACCCTGGCAACCCAGCGCAATAAGTTCAGATGAACCATCATTCAGGATGGTACCTGCATCATTTGTGGTACAGCAGCAGAGGACGAGCATCATGCGGTGATTAACTGTACTAAAAGTAGAGCTCTCAGGCAGGCCATGAGGGATGTTTGGGATCTCCCTCCAGAGAAAAGCTTCGCTACACTGGTCGCGACTGGTTACAGATACTTTTGGACACGGCGTCAGATGATCTACATGCAAAAATACTCTTTCTCCTTTGGAGATGTTGGCACTTGCGAGATGATTGTGTCCATGCAGGGGGCAAGGAGTCAATATTGGGATCAGTGGGCTTCCTTCAGAGATATGAGGAGGAATGGAAATCTGCTTCGGTCCAGGAACTTTCAGTTTCAGGAAAAACTACTGGGATTCTGTCCAAACCAGGGGTGAGCAGCCTCGTTGTTCAACGCTTACTATGGTCGACTCTGGCAGTTGGCTGGGCTAAGTGTAATACTGACGCGGCGTTTTTCAAGAAAATGGCAATAGCTGGGCGGGAGCGGTGAACCGTGATCATGCCGGTTTGGTCTTGTCTTCAGTCTGCAGGAAACTGCCACATTCACGCACGGCTGAGGAAGCGGAGGGTCGAGCTGCGCTGATCGGCCTTCAGTCCTTGGCGAATTTCTATAAGGGACCGGTGGTGTGGGAAACTGACTGCAAGTCTCTGACCAATCTTTGCAGTGCTGATAACCCAACCAGATCGCCGCTATTTCGTTTGATCCTGGACATAAAAGCTAGCTTTGCAGTCTTTACTGAATACAAAATATCACACGTTCCCAGGGAATGCAACCAGCTAGCACACGAGCTCGCTGCTGAAGCCAGGATTAGTGGAGACCAGGAAATAATTGCTAAAGTTCCCGACAGACTTCAGGGCCTTGTTGCCTCCGAGTGTATCACAGGCTGAGTAGTTTCTTGGGCACTCAAAAAAAAGTATTGCATAGTAAGATGTCTTCGGCCTTGGTGTAATTGTCCGCTCTTCCTTTCGGTGCGTCAACAATGCCCTCACCATCCTCGTCCACCTCAAACTCATGGTCATATAGGTGCATGTCATTGGTTTGAGACCAATGCGAATTGTTGGAGCCAACACCCATAGTTGACATGTATGCATCATCGTTGAGACTACAAAGTATATAGAACAATGCAAATAAGCTATCTATATGTATGCATTCAAAAAATAACAAAAAAAAAGTTGGGGAAATTTTCTACCTTTGGGGCATATCCTCGAACACATTGTACACGTCGGCCGCCGGCTCAACAAGTGAGCTCGCCGGCGCTTCGGTAGCCGCCGCGCCCGTCACCTTCGAGGTGCCGGAGCCGTCCGCCGCCTTGTTCTTCTTCGCGGATGTCTTGCAGTTCTTCGGCCGCGCCGCATTTGGGAGCTTCGAGGGGGGGCACGTGGCTTCATCATGGCGGACGCCAGCGCGACGCCACCCGCCGCAGAGTCATCTGCGGCGGCATGAAGAGGCCGTGCGCGAGGCCAATGCTCGGAGGAGCTCCGGCGAAGGCGAGGCCAACGCTTCCCGCGCTAGGGTTTGCGGCGACGGCGGCGGCGGCGGTGGAGGGGTCGCGGCTGTAGGATGGGGTGAGGGGGTGCCGGCGCATGCGTCCATTGGGTCCAGTTCGCCGGCGCCGGCGCGTGCGGGGCGAAGGTGGCGCGGTGGAGAGAGCGCGGCGCGAGCGCTCGTGTGTGTAGCGCGCGGAAGCGGGCGCCCCAAATACACAGCGCGCGTTGGCGATTCGAACCGTGCGACCAACTCTATATGTGGCGCGCGCGGTTATTGCGCGCCCGCTGAAGCCACTCTACCGATTGCGCGCACGCTAAAATGGGCAAATTTGCGGCGCGGCGCTTGTTTAGCGCGGCTGTTGGAGATGCTCTTATAGCAAGATGTAGTGCAGCCTCTCCTGAAGGCGACCGCCAGAGAGTACCGGCCCAGGTGTGCGGGAGACCACAGGCCACAACTTGATTTTTTTTCAAATGTTTTTTTTTTCATATTTTTATATATGTAAAAAAATCTTGTGTCTACGAAAAATGGATACAAAAATATACAAAGTTAATCAATCATTTGAAAAATGTTCATTACGCATTTGGAAAATGTTAAATATGTATAAGAAATGGTTCCCATGTATACAAAAAATATACAATATTTATGAAAATAATATTGATCATGTATTTTAAAAAGGTTAAACATGTATAAAAAATGTTGATCATATATTTGTAGGATGTTAAACATTTATAAAAAAATGCTGTTCATGTGTTGAACATTTTAATGATGACAATAGCTATATTTCGCACACAATGTACATTTTGTATATACATCAGAAACAATTTGCATACATGTATAATATTTTTAAATACAGAATTAACCTATTTTATATGTATGTTTTTTGGTGTCTACTTTTATTTAATGTACGATGTACATTTTTTGTATACACCAGCAACATTTTTATACACATTTAATATTTTGAAAATGCGTGATCAAATAGTTTTCATATAAACAATAGAAAAAAGAAGACCAATGAAAACTTAAAAATAAATAAAGGAAATCATTATAAAAATAAAAATAAAAAGCCACAAAAACCACCACAAATAGAATGGAAAACCGAAAAAGAAACAAAAAAATGACAAAAACCGATAAAAACAAGAAAGATGCAATAGAAACCCGACGAAAAAGAAGAAGAAAAGAAGAAAAATACATGTGAAAACCAAGAAACAAACAAAAATTATTCAAAGAAAACAAAGGTAAATAGAGAGCCAATAAAGAAACAAAGAAAACCGGTGAAAAGCAAAAAAAGATGAAAATCGGCAAAGGAACAAAGAAACCGAAAAAGGAAACAAAAAGAAACGATAAAAAACAAAGAAACCCGTGTTTGAACCAGTGAAAAAAACAAAGAAGATCGTGAGCCAAGGAGCAAAAAAAACCAAAGAAACAGGGCGACCCAGTTAGTACGTGAGACTAGAAGAACCCCCGTACGTTGCAACGGAGCCACATTAACTTTAAGAGTTCAATATTAATATTCTCATACATATCAAGTAACATTGGCGATCTTTTTTACCATCAAATCCTCACACACACTCTCTCTCTCCCTCCCTCTTCCTCACTCTCTCTCCCCCTCTCCCTCTCTCTCTATATAACACACACACACATATTCATATTATTGGGTACGGGACCATAATTCATCTATTTCACACACACACACGCTAGTGCATAATAATATAGATTATGTGTATTATATTTGCCACCACAACTGAGGGAATTAATTTCATGTAAATCGGCCAGCCACGGCTCCAAGAATATGCGGAGGAGGTGGCCGGGGTCGGCGTCGGCACCGTCCGCGCGGGCCAAGGGCCCGCTTCCAGGTGCGTCTGCGCGCCGGCCACCCACGCCGGGTCCTTCAAGTGCCGCTTCCACTGCACCAACTCTCAGGGCCAGGGCCAGGGAAGCCGCCCTTCTTCGCCCCCTTCACCGGCCGCGGCCAACGCGGTGCCGCAGCACCCGGCCTCGGTGTCCTCGTCCTCCGGCACCGTTGCGACCAAGTGACGCAACCCAAGCATCGGCCTCGAGAATCAAGAACGCTCGACAACGGAGAGGGAAGGGAAGATCATATACATGTCATAAGAAAGGGAGTTTATTTACTGCTCCCTCGATGTATTGTTTCCTTTGTTTGGAGATTGATTACCATCCGTGAGTTAAGGTAAGGTTAATGTGATTGAATGATTTTTCTGAAAATTAATTATTTGTTTTCTAATTAATATGATTGAGTGATTGAGATTTAATATTTATGTTTTTCAAACTAAGCCTCCAAACCAGTAGCGGCTGTAGGATATCAATCCATGCCTCACGCAAGTTGTTAGATACTGTATACTACATTGCGCTAAAGTGTTATTTTTTGATATAGTCAACAAAGGCAAACTCCCCCACGCCCCAGTCCAAGGCCTTGCCTTCCTGGGGCCTAAAGCCACCCCTGCTCCAAACCATGATCTGGTTGAACGGTTGTACTTGTTGCAATGATGACATCATTCTAACAAGGCCAAACACATGTACATTTGGGCGATACTTTTTGGTATCTTTTTTTCTTTTGTGTGTGAGCGTGTTTGGGGGGGGGAGGGGGGGAGGGGTTTGTGGGTAATATGATTATGTCCAATAATGAAGCCTGTGAATTGTGTTGTGCACACTTTTGCCATGGTGGTAGTCGACGAAAAAGGTTTTCCGTCGATTACCACCAAGGGAAAAGTGTCCATTTTTCATCGATTACCTTATCCAATGAAGCCCGTGAGTTGTGTTGGGCACACTTTTCCCATGGTGGTAATTGCAATTTGATGGCCAGAATAACTACATAAGTAAAATGGTGATAAAAATAGCATATGCAACTAGATAACTAAATCAATAAATTAGTGTCATGGTGGTAACTGCAACTTGAAAGTTGGGTAATCATGCTACTGCTATCATCATAACTATAACCTAAAGTGCCCCGTAATTATATTATTGTTACGATGGTAATGCCAAATTGAATGATTCAGTAAGTACATATATGTTATGGTGATCAGTGCTACCTAGACATCTGAGTAATTACATCAATGCAATACTGGTAAATATGACATGTAGATTCTATTGTGGAAAGCATTTACTTGAAAGTCCGGGTAACTACACCATTCGATGGTGATAATGATAACCTAAATACTCTCTCCATTCACAAATATAATATGTTCTAACTTTTTTCTAAATCTGATGTATACAGACACATTTTAGTATGTTTGTTCAGTCATTTCAACCCGTATATCGTCCAATGTGAAATATCCAAAACATTTTATATTTGTGAAAGGAGGGAGTAGTTGAGAAACTACATACATATGTGTGGTGGTAGTTGTAGTCTACAGTGGCAAGTATCAAGAGGTAATTCGCACCGAAAGAAGTCCACATAACCCCCTAAGATTTCACAGGACGACTACATAACCCCCTGAACTTCAAAACTGGGTATTCCACCCCCTAAATTTTACAAACCATTCAAAACACGCCCTGGGAGCTTTGGAGGTGGTTTTGAGAGTGCTTTTGTGTTTTGTCCACTTGTTGGCCAGCATGCTTCTCCTGGAGCGCATAGCTGGCAAAAGGGCCGAGCAAACCGTGCTTCCTCGTTGTTGGAACCCCTACCTCCATCTCAGAGCATCTCCATCCGTTTGCCCCCCCAGGAGGCACTAAAAATTGCCGCTTGGGGCCGTACCGGCGCTAACCGCGTGCTGGGGACGTGATGCTCCCCAGTCGCCGCGCCCACTTTTTTTGAAAAACAAAATCCGGCCCCACGTTCACACAAACAAGGCGCAAATTCAACCAAACTTCGGCGAGTTCATAACATAAGACAAATATTTTACAGAAGAAGAAAAAACACTACTAGACCCGCCGTCGCCCTCGCCGTTTCTCGCCGCCCACCGCCCTTGAAGCTCTACATGCCGAGGAGCCTGTAGAACTGTGTGTAGTCGCTGCCGCCGTCGTCGTCGTCGCCTCCTCCGCGGCCGCCGTCCCTACTGCACCCCTCCCCAGGTTGGCACGGCGGGTTGGACGGTCCGGGGGCGTCCTCGTCCTCGTCGCTGTCGAGGATCACCACGCCGTTCTCGTCCTCGCGCCCACGCTGGCGAGCAGCTATCTCCTGCAGGGCTCGGCGCTGCCGGACCATCTCATCGCGGAGGTAATCGTCCCGCGCCCACTTTAGGGCGGCCTCGTCGGAGAAGTCGCGTCGGACTATGGCCTCGTACTCTGCTGGGAGGTCGGGCACCACCTTCGGCCTGACGAGCCGGGCAGAGGTGGCGGAGGACTTGGCGATGCGGACGCCGGAGCTGCGGGTGCGCTGGCTGATCGGCGCGTCCGGGGGCTCCGGCTTGACGGGAAGGAGGGAGGGAGAGCCGGACGAGGAGGAGGACGCCGGGTCCTTGTGTCTCGGTGTCCACGAGCTCCCACGCCAGCGCGAGAAGAAGGGGGGAGCGGGGTAGTCCAGCCTGGGCGTGTTGCCGCCCTCGATGTACTCGAGGACGGCCTCCAGCGTGCGACCGGGCACGCCCACCATCGGCGGCGACCGTCAGAGTTGAGACTTCCGGAGGGCACGACGCCGTTGGTGGCCTCAAGCTGCTCGGCATGGCGGCGATGGAAGTACTGCTCCCACAACGGGCTGTCAGGGATGTACCTCGGCCCTTCCCTTGCCGCCTACGGTAGAGAGGACCGGATACGGGCGATCTCCGCGCGACGCGCCGCCCCGGTGGGCGGCGGTGGCACCGGGACCCCGCCGACGTTGATCCTCCACGCCCCGGGCACCCGCATGTCCAGCGGGACCGGGTACTCGGCCTCATAGAGAAGCCGAGGTTCGTCCTCGTGAAGGTGGCGGCGGCCGAAGCCGTTAGCCGCCGCGCCGTCGCCTGGAAAGCGCTCGGTCATTGGGCGAGAAGAGAGGGAGGAAGAGGGGCGTCGAGGAACGGGGCGTCGGCGGTGGAGAGTCTGTGCGTCACCGGTGTACGCGTGGCCGGCGAGGGACGCGCGTCGTCCCGTCTTCACTGCGCCGCCCGTGAGGCATCAATGGAGGAGGCTGACCGGCGCAGCTTTGGCATTGATTCCGCAGTGGCAACCGAGGCGATGAGGACGACGAAGCGACGAGAAAGAGCCGAGTCGCTGCTAAGGAGGGCCCGCCGATTTTCGCGCCAAAAACGATTCGGCCGGCGCCCCAAGCGCCCCCCCCCCTCCCCCAGTGCGCGGGGTTCGGCCTGGGTCCGCCGGCGCCAATTTTGGCCCGATCCGACAGAAAAAGGGCCTTCGAAAACGTGAGTGGGCCGATTTTTCGGTGCCGGCGGCCGAAAAATGACTGGGGGACCTTGTTGGGGGCGCGGCTGGAGATGCTCTCATGTTGCAACTCCCTCTCGCTCCCTTTCCATCCCCGTCACTTGTGTCCAACCACTCAGCGCGTGGCCAATTTCGGCGAGGACATTGCACTAACGTCTACCTCGGCGCAACCATGCATGCCAGGAACCTGCACACATCTTTGCGGCGGGTCCAAACCCTCATTCCGCCTGCTATGAGCCAATGACATGAACCACTCCAACTACCGCTCATCCCGCCGCCATCGAAAGAATCCAAAACAGGAGCACCTACAGCCGTCAGGCACTGCTGGGTGGTGTGCCGCGAGCAGGTATTACCGCCAGATGTGGGGACAAGGCTCTACTCCATGGGTCCATGATCGACATGTACGCGCCGGGAACGTATCTGGTGCACCAAGTCAATTGGTGCTATCGGTGCACCGGACCCCATTGCACATCAAAATATGTTAAAAAAATCGGGAAAAAAATGAGTGTATCGATACAACATCAATGTATATTGTCACAAAAAATCAAATGAAAATTCAAAACAATGGTCAAGATACAAAAATGACAAATTTGACGTCAATGTGCTAATGGGCCAAAATTGAAGCCCAACTTGTGTTACGTACTATTCAGTGTCAAATTTGTTATTTTTTTATCTCGAGCAATGTTTCGAATATTGATCTAAACTTTTGTGACAACATGCATTCATGTTGTGTCAATGTACTAATTTTTTCTGAATTTTTTCGAACATTTTTAAATATGCAACGGCCGACCGGTGCACCGGTAGCACAAATTGCCCCGGTGCACCAGATACATCCCCTGTACGCGCCTCATGACAACAGCTGCACCAGCCGGCTGCTTCGGCAACGCGGTCATCCGCACATCGATGGTGGCCACCGTCGGAGAAGTGATTTCGAGCCCAATCGGCTACACCGCAACGACTAGCCAGGGAACGACTATGCTACTTGCATTGACTCGTCGATGTTGGCTTTTGAACGCTAGATCAAAACCACCCAGGAACTATGCACACGAAGTGCAAAACTAGCTAGACGTGGCTTGACTGATTCTCAAGCTGCACACACACGTACACGTACGTAAACTGGCTGGACTAGCTATCAATTGATCTTCTCTCGGCGGAACTTGCGGACGTAGACGGAAAAACAGATCGAGGGTACTTTTGGTGATAGCTACAGGAGCGTGTCGCTCCTGGGCTTTTCTTATTGCTTTTTCGTTGTAGTGTTACAAGCGTCGGGGTACACGCATATTTATATATGCGTACGACAGCCTAGTGCTAATCCTATTTGGTGTAGTATTGCTAATCCTACTCGGTTTGCAATTCTAACCAAACTAGGACACACATGCACTTGCCGTGCAATCTTGGATTCGTGCTTAACTCTAACATTCACCCCCTTAAGCACGACATCCTCGATGCGACCTGGATCCCAAATGCGATAACTACTACTCATAGAAAATATCCTTGGCATTGCTTTTGCCGTTCTTCGTAACATTTCAGGGGCCGTCTTTGCTGTCGTCGGCTCGTCCGTAGCTTGACGGCAGCGCTCCTTCTTGGTCGCGTCTTCAACCTTCACCTGTTCTTCGATGCTTGGTAGACTGTCTTTTGGATCGTCTAGGGAACATCCTTTAAACTCGAGCGAGACCAAACTTCGGTCTAACTTTGAGTTCCAAGCTCTTGGCGCTTGCTTCAACCCGTAAAGTGCCTTCTTGAGCTTGTAAACTTTCTCTTCTTCGCCTTTCTTCTCATAGCCGAGGGGTTGTTCCACGTACACTTCTTCTATGAGATCGCCGTTGAGGAAAGCGGATTTAACATCCATGTGATGAACCTTCCAATCCTCTTGTGCTGCCAAAGCTAGGAGCACTCTCACCGTCTCGATTCAAGCAACCGGTGCAAACACCTCCTCATAGTCAACTCCTTGACGTTGTACGTAGCCCTTTGCAACGAGTCTTGCTTTGTACTTTACAATGTCACCCTTCGTGTCCTTCTTTAACTTGTAAACCCACTTCAAACCTATCGCCTTTTGGTTCGGAGGTCGGGTTACCAAAGTCCACGTGCCATTGCTCTCAATCGCCTTCATCTCCTCATCCATGGTGTGCATCCAACTTAAACTTTTGCTCGCCTCTACGAAGTTCGCCGGCTCCTCAACTCCGAGTAAACACAAATCAGAGTACTCAAGCGTAACTGGCTTTGCGTACTTGTAGACTTTCTTGAGGGTCTTGTAGCGACGAGGCCCGGAAGAATCCGTTGTGGCTTGCGAAGGAGGTGACACAAATTGTGTCGGCGTCGATGCACTTGAGGAAGACGGTTGAGTCTCGGGCGTGGTAGATGCCGGGTCGTTGGCATCCACGTCGTCGGCGTAGTCGTCGTGACCGTGACCATCATCTTGATTGTCATCGTCAATATGCGCCTCATTGTCGAGATCTCCACCCGTGTCGTGCGCGTCGTTGTCGCTATCACCTTGCGACCCATGCGCGTCGTCGTCGGTGTCGGCACCATGATGATCACTACCGTTGTGGTCACCTTGGTTGTGTGTCTTGCCAACCACCTGGACGTCCTCCCCTACATCATCATCAGTTGGAAATTCAACTGTGAATATGTTACCATTTGGAGCATCGTCGGCTGTTGCGCTCCAATTCCATGCTTGGTTTTCTTCAAACACGACGTCGCGTGAAATCCGTAGACGCTTGGTTCGTGGATCGTAGAAGCGGTATGCCTTGGTGCCGGAACTCCTCTCGTATCCGATGAACACCATCTTGGTGCTACGATCGGCAAGCTTTGAGAGATGCGGCTCCGCCGTCTTCACATGCGCCACACACCCAAACGTCCGTAGATGAGACACATTCGGCTTCCGTCCGTAAATTGCTTCATACGGAGTCTTGCCGATCACTGCCTTCGTTGGAGCCCGATTGAGAAGATAGACCGCCGTCGAGACAGCTTCTCCCCAAAAAGTCCCCGGCAAGTTCTTGCTCTTGAGTAAACTTCTCGCCATGTCAACGACGGTTCGATTGCGCCTTTCAACAACCCCGTTCTGCTGCAGCGTATAAGGTGCCGTGAGGAACCTCATTATGCCAATATTCTCGCAGTAGTCGTTGAACTCGTTCGACGTAAACTCTCTGCCGCGATCTGTCCGTAGAGCGCGAACCTTCAACTTGTGTTCCATCTCCGTTGCAGCCTTCAGCTTCTTAAGCGCTTCAAACGCCTCATCTTTAGATCGTAGGAGAACGACCCACATGTATCTCGAGTAGTCATCTACCACAAGGAAGAAATACTTCTTTCCTCCGTGAGTTGCTGGGGTGATAGGGCCACATAGATCACCATGGAGCAGCTCGAGTGCATCACTTGCACGATAGGTAGACTGAGCAGGGAATGGCTTGCGGTGCTGTTTTCCAACCAAGCACCCATCACATACTCGACCAACATGGTCGATAAACGGCATCCCAGATACCATCTCCATCTTCGACATCTTTTTCAAGGCGTAGAAGTTAACATGTCCAAATCTAGCATGCCATAACCACGAATCATCATCACTCTTGGCGAGCCAACACTCCGGTTGAGATTGATCAAGGTTGAGGATATAGAGCCTGTTCCGCGTGCGATTCACACGCGCTAGCACGTTTCGGAGGTTGTCGAAGATCGTCATCACTCCGTTCTCAATATCCACCTTGCATCCATTCTCGTCAAGTTTCCCGACAGAGATGATGTTGTTGCGAAGCCGTGGGATGTAGTACACTCCGGTGAGTATGCGATGTTCTCCTGTGAGACCTTCGAAGAGGACAGAACCTTGCCCACAAATCTCCACATTTGAACCATCACCAAACTTGACCGAGCCTTGAACATCATATTCTAGCTCGAGGAACTTCTCCTTGCACCCCGTCATGTGGTTACTGGCACCCGTGTCGAGATACCACGACACGTTCTGGCTCCCAGATAACTTTGGTGTTACCTTTTTCTCATGAAGTAGCACCTTCCGGTTCGGTTTCACAACCGCCGTTTGGACGAGATCAAAAACTTCGGCTATCAGAAGACCTGGACATTCGTCTTCCTGCTTCGCCAAATTTGCCTTGATCCCGCTTGTTAGGCTCCGGACAATCCTTCGCAAAGTGACCCATCTCGTTGCGGTTATAGCACTTGACCTCGGACATATCCAAGTTCCGTGGCTTCCACTCTTTAGATCGGTCCGCCTTACCACGACTTTGTGGCTTGCCTTTTCCTTTGCCTTTTCTGATTGGTCCGCCGCGCTTCGCGTTGCTTGAGCCTTCACCACCGTCACGCCTTCCTTTGCTACTTGGGGACTCACAATCTGCGCGCGAGTACATGAGTTGGTCACCACCTCCTCCTTTGCCCTTCCGACAACCACGAGCATTCTCTTCCCACGTCCGCAAGCGTCCGATCGCCTCCGTTATGGTCATGTCGTCGATGTCGTAAAGCTGCTCGAGCGTGCCGATGATGTACGTGAATTTATCAGTTACCGAACTGAAAAACTTCTCCACAATCTCGGTCTCGTCGAGCTTTGCACCAAGTGCGCGGATCTTTCCTACCAAAGTAGTCAGACGCATGGCATAGTCGTTCACCGATTCAGTTTCCTCCATCTGCAACTTGTGAAATTGGCGCTTCAGCACTTGTGCCCGAGCCTTCGTGACGCGATCTTCTCCGATCCTCATCTCTTTGAGTGCGTTCCACGCCTCTCTTGCTGTCTTGAACTTCGCCAATGTCATCAGCACGGAATCTGGCACAGACTGGGCTATGGCGGCCATGGCACCTTCGTCGCACTCCTCGTCGACGTCGTCGTCCGTGATGGCCTCCCACACTCGAAGGGTTCGGAGAATGATCTTCATCTTCACTGCCCACACGCCGTAGTTGGTGTCGGTGAGCATCGGGTACTGGATGGGGATGTTGCGATGTGCCTGCACGTTGGCGCCGCCCATTCCACCACCACTGGTTGCTGACTTGCCGCCCTTCTTCACCTTATCGCCGTTCTTATTCGCCTTGGAACCGCCGTTGCCCGACTTGACCGACTCTGCGTCGCTGTCCGTCATCGTTGATCGTAGATCGTCGAGGCTCTAGATACCAATTGTTGGCTTTTGAACGCTAGATCAAAACCACCCACGAACTATGCACACGAAGTGCAAAACTAGCTAGACGTGGCTTGACTGATTCTCAAGCTGCACACACACGTACACGTACGTGAACTGGCCGGACTAGCTATCAATTGATCTTCTCTCGACGGAACTTGCGGACGTAGACGGAAAAACAGATCGAGGATACTTTTGGTGATAGCTACAGGAGCGTAACACGCTCCTGGGCTTTTCTTATTGCTTTTTCGTTGTAGTGTTATAAGCGTCGGGGTACACGCATATTTATATATGCGTACGACAGCCTAGTGCTAATCCTATTCGGTGTAGTATTGCTAATCCTACTCGGTTTGCAATTCTAACCAAACTAGGACACACATGCACTTGCCGTGCAATCTTGGATTCGTGCTTAACTCTAACAGTCGACGTGATGAACTGGCCAATGAGCAGCATCTCCGCACGCACATATCCCCTTTTAGCTGGATGGGCATGTCGCTCAGCGACACCAACTTCAGGTGCGGCGCGCCCTCGTTCATGGGGCCGGCACGTTATATACATATGAACCCACGAGGCAAGGACAAAGTCATCGAGCTCGCGCCATCGCTAGAGCCAAACAGATGCCGTATTTTCTGAAGGTGTATGTCTGCCTTGAGACTTAGACTACGTAGGAATAGCAGCAGCACGCATGCCGACGTGTGCATGTCATGCATTGTTTGAGCTTCCATGCTTAAACTGCATCCAGGCATAAACTGTTTCCGTGCTTCCATAAGGCCTCATCTAATGCATGGGTACTTAGATGAGGTGCTAAGTGTATTAAAAATCTTAGCAACTAGTCCCCCCAATGCATAGGTGCTTAGCTTTTGTAGCTAAGCTTTCCTGATAAAATTGTTTAATAATTAATCTCCTTCATGTATTGGTTGGTAGTCACTTTACATAGGGTTTAGCACTGTTTCTTTCTGGGGTCATCATAATGTTCTCTCTCTTCTTTAATTGCTTTGCCACATCATTATTTTGCCTATGTGGCGTCCTTAGCACATGTTGTTGGAAATATGCCCTAGAGGCAATAATAAATTGATTATTATTATTATATTTCCTTGTTCATGATAATCGTTTATTATCCATGCTAGAATTGTATTGATAGGAAACTCAGATACATGTGTGGATACATAGACAACACCATGTCCCTAGTAAGCCTCTAGTTGACTAGCTCGTTGATCAACAGATGGTTACGGTTTCCTGACCATGGACATTGGATGTCATTGATAACGGGATCACATCATTAGGAGAATGACGTGATGGACAAGACCCAATCCTAAGCCTAGCACAAGATCATGTAGTTCGTATGCTAAAGCTTTTATAATGTCAAGTATCATTTCCTTAGACCATGAGATTGTGCAACTCCCGGATACCGTAAGAATGTTTTGGGTGTGCCAAACGTCACAACGTAGCTGGGTGGCTATAAAGGTGCACTACGGGTATCTCCGAAAGTGTCTGTTGGGTTGGCACGAATCGAGACTGGGATTTGTCACTCCGTGTGACGGAGAGGTATCTCTGGGCCCACTCGGTAGGACATCATCATAATGTGCACAATGTGATCAAGGAGTTGATCACGGGATGATGTGTTGCGGAACGAGTAAAAGAGACTTGCCGGTAACGAGATTGAACAAGGTATCGGGATACCGACGATCAAATCTCGGGCAATTATCGTACCGATAGACAAAGGGAATTGTATACGGGATTGATTAAGTCCTTGACATCGTGGTTCATCCGATGAGATTATCGTGGAACATGTGGGAGCCAACATGGGTATCCAGATCCCGCTGTTGGTTATTGACCGGAGAACATCTCGGTCATGTCTGCATGTCTCCCGAACCCGTAGGGTCTACACACTTAAGGTTCGATGACGCTAGGGTTATAAAGGAAGCTTGTATGTGGTTACCGAATGTTGTTCGGAGTCCCGGATGAGATCCCGGACGTCACGAGGAGTTCCGGAATGGTCCGGAGGTAAAGATTTATATATAGGAAGTATGGTTTTGGCCACCGGAAGTGTTCTGGGCATCACCGGTAGTGTACCGGGACCACCGGAGGGGTCCGGGGGTCCATGGGGAGGGGCCACGGGCCTCGGAGGCATACATGGGCCAAGTGTGAGAAGGGACCAGCCCCTAGGTGGGCTGGGGCGCCTCCCCACCAAGGCCCATGCGCCTGGAGAGAAGAGGGGGGCAAACCCTAGGGCAGATGGGCCCTAAAGGCCCATGCCTGGTGCGCCTCCCTCTCCCCCCCACTTGGCCGCCACCCCAGATGGGGATTGGGGCTGCCGCCGCCCCTAGGGTGGAAACCCTAGGTGGGGAAGCACCCTCCTCCCTCTCCCCTATATATAGTGAGGCCTAGGGCTGCCCATAAAACACGTGATTCGATCTATCTCTCGTTGGTGCAGCCCTGCGTCTCTTCTTCCTCCTCTCTTGCGGTGCTTGGCGAAGCCCTGCTGGATTGCCACGCTCCTCCATCATCACCACGCCGTTGTGCTGCTGCTGGATGGAGTCTTCCTCAACCTCTCCCTCTCTCCTTGCTGGATCAAGGCATGGGAGACGTCACCGGGCTGTACGTGTGTTGAACGCGGAGGTGCCGTCCGTTCGGCACTTGGTCATCGGTGATCTGAATCACGACGAGTACGACTCCATCAACCCCGTTCACTTGAACGCTTCCGCTTAGCGATCTACAAGGGTATGTAGATGCACTCTCCTTCCCCTCATTGCTGGTTTCTCCATAGATAGATCTTGGCGACTCGTAGGAAAATTTTGAATTTCTGCTACGTTACCCAACAGTGGCATCATGAGCTAGGTCTATTGCGTAGATTCTTTGCACGAGTAGAACACAAAGTAGTTGTGGGCGTTGATTTTGTTCAATATGCTTACCGTTACTAGTCAATCTTGATTCGGCGGCATTGTGGGATGAAGCGGCCCGGACCGACCTTACACGTACACTTACGTGAGACAGGTTCCACCGACTGACATGCACTAGTTGCATAAGGTGGCTAGCGGGTGCCAGTCTCTCCCACTTTAGTCGGATCGGATTCGATGAAAAGGGTCCTTATGAAGGGTAAATAGCAATTGACATATCACGTTGTGGTTTTGCGTAGGTAAGAAACGTTCTTGCTAGAAACCCATAGCAGCCACGTAAAACATGCAAACAACAATTAGAGGACGTCTAACTTGTTTTTGCAGGGTATGCCTTGTGATGTGATATGGCCAAAGGATGTGATGCATGATATATGTGATGTATGAGATGATCATGTTCTTGTAATAGGAATCACGACTTGCATGTTGATGAGTATGACAACCGGCAGGAGCCATAGAAGTTGTCTTTAATTTATTTATGACCTGCGTGTCAACATAAACGTCATGTAATTACTTTACTTTATTGCTAAAGCGTTAGCCATAGTAGTAGAAGTAATAGTTGACGTGACAACTTCATGAAGACACGATGATGGAGATCATGATGATGGAGATCATGGTGTCATGCCGGTGACGACGATGATCATGGAGCCCCGAAGATGGAGATCAAAAGGAGCAAAGTGATGATGGCCATATCATGTCACTATTTGATTGCATGTGATGTTTATCATGTTTTTGCATCTTATTTGCTTAGAACGACGGTAGTAAATAAGATGATCCCTCATTAAAATTTCAAGAAAGTGTTCCCCCTAACTGTGCACCGTTGCGAAAGTTCGTCGTTTCGAAGCACCACGTGATGATCGGGTGTGATAGATTCTTACGTTCACATACAACGGGTGTAAGACAGATTTACACACGCGAAACACTTAGGTTGACTTGACGAGCCTAGCATGTACAGACATGGCCTCGGAACACAGAAGACCGAAAGGTCGAGCATGAGTCGTATGGTAGATACGATCAACATGAAGATGTTCACCGACGTTGACTAGTCCGTCTCACGTGATGATCGAAAACGGCCTAGTTGACTCGGATCATGTAATCACTTGGATGACTAGAGGGATGTCTATCTGAGTGGGAGTTCATAAGATGAACTTAATTATCCTGAACATAGTCAAAAGATCTTTGCAAATTATGTCGTAAGCTCGCGCTTTAGTTCTACTGTTTTAGATATGTTCCTAAAGAAAATATAGTTGAAAGTTGATAGTAGCAATTATGCGGATAGTAGAAGGCTTGTGTCCTTAATGTACCGCTCGGTGTGCTGGACCTCGAACGTGGTCTGTGGATGTTGCGAACATCTGACATACACGTTTTGATGACTACATGATAGTTCGGTAATGATAAATGGTTTAGAATTGAGGCACCGAAGACATTCTTGAAATGTCGCGGAACATATGAGATGTTTCGAGGGCTGAAATTGGGATTTCAGGCTCGTGCCCACGTCAAGAGGTATAAGACCTCCGACGATTTTATTAGCCTGCAAACTAAGGGAGAAAAGCTCAATCGTTGAGCTTGTGCTCAGATTGTCTGAGTACAACAATCACTTGAATCGAGTGGGAGTCAATCTTCCAGATAAGATAGTGATGTTTCTCCAAAGTCATTGCCACCAAGCTGCTAAGAGCTTCGTAATGAACTATAACATATCAGGGATAGATATGATGATCCTTGAAATATTCGCGATGTTTGACACCGCGAAAGTAGAAATCAAGAAGGAGCATCAATTGTTGATGGTTAGTAAAACCACTAGTTTCAAGAAGGGCAAGGGCAAGAAGGGATACTTCATGAAACGGCAAATCAGCTACTGCTCTAGTGGAGAAACCCAAGGTTAAACCCAAACCCGAGACTGAGTGCTTCTGTAATAAGGGGAACAACCACTGGAACAGAATTACCCTAGATACTTGGTAGATGAGAAGGCTGTCGATAGAAGTATATTGGATATACATTATGTGAATGTGTACTTTACTAGTACTCCTAGTAGCATCAGGGTATTAGATACCGGTTCGGTTGCTAAGTGTTAGTAACTCGAAATAAAAGCTACGGAATAAACGGAGACTAGCTAAAGGTGAGCTGACGATATGTGTTGGAAGGGTTTCCAAGGTTGATGTGATCAAGCATCGCACGCTCCCTCTACCATCGAGATTGGTGTTAAACCTAAATAATAATTATTTGGTGTTTGCGTTGAGCATAGACATGATTGGATTATGTCTATCGCAATACGGTTATTCATTTAAGGAGAATAATGGTTACTCTATTTATTTGAATAATACCTTCAATGGTCTTGCACCTAAAATGAATGGTTTATTGAATCTCGATCATAGTGATACACATGTTCATGCCAAAAGATATAAGATAATAATGATAGTACCACCTACTTGTGGCACTGCCATGTAAGTCATATTGGTATAAAACGCATGAAGAAGCTCCATGTTGATGGATCTTTGGACTCACTCATTTTTTGAAGGGATTGAGACATGTGAACCATGTTTGTTGGTAGATATGCATGAAGAAACTCCATACAGATGGATCGTTTGGACTCACTTGATTTTGAATCGCTTGAGACATGCAGATCATACCACATGGGCAAGATGACTGAAAGCTTCGGTTTCAGTAAAATGGAACAAGAAAGCAACTTGTTGGAAGTAACACATTTTGATGTGTGCAGTCCAATGAGTGCTGAGGCACGCAGTGGATATCGTTATGCTCTTACTTCACAGATGATTTGAGTAGATACTGAGCATATTTACTTGATGAAACACAAGTCTGAATTATTGAATGGTTCAAGTAATTTCAGAGTGAAGTTGAAGATTATCGTGACAAGAGGATAAAATGTCTATGATACGATCATAGAGATGAATATCTGAGTTATGAGTTTGGCACACAATTAAGACATTGTGGAAATTGTTTCACAACTAATACCGCCTGGAACACCATAGTGTGATGGTGTGTCCGAACATCATAGTTGCACCCTATTGGATATGGTGTGTACCATAATGTCTCTTGTCGAATTACCACTATCGTTCATGGGTTAGGCATTAGAGACAACCGCACTCACTTTAAATAGGGCACCACGTAATTCCGATAAGGTGACACCGTATGAACTATGGTTTAGAGAAAACCTAAGCTGTCATTTCTTAAAAGTTTGGGGCTGCGACGCTTATATGAAAAAGTTTCAGGCTGATAAGCTCGAACCCAAAGCGGATAACTGCATCTTTATAGGACACCCAAAACAGTTGGGTATACCTCCTGTCTCAGATCCAAAAGCAATAGGGATTGTTTCTCAAATCGGGTCCTTTCTCGAGGAAAAATTTCTCTCGAAAGACTTGAGTGGGAGGATGGTGGAGACTTGATGAGGTTATTGAACCGTCACTTCAACTAGTGTGTAGCAGGGCACAGGAGTTGTTCCTATGGCACCTACACCAATTGAAGTGGAAGCTTATGATAGTGATCATGAGACTTCGGATCAAGTCACTCCCATACCTCGTAGGATGACAAGGATGCGTACTACTTCAGAGTGGTATGTAATCCTGTCTTGGAAGTCATGTTGCTAGACAACAATGAACCTACGAGCTATGGAGAAGCGATGGTGGGCCCGGATTCCGATGAATGGCTCGAGGCCATAAAATCCGAGAGAGGATCCATGTATGAAAACAAAGTGTAGACTTTGGCAGAATGGCTCGATGGTCGTTAGGCTGTTGAGTACAGATGGATTTTAAAAGGAAGACGGACAATGATGGTAAATGTCACCATTAAGAAAGCTCGACTTGTCATTAAGATGTTTTCCGACAAGTTCAAGGAGTTGACTGCGATGAGACTTTCTCACTCGTAGCGATGCTAAGAGTCTGTTGGAATTATGTTAGCGATTACTGCATTATTTATGAAATTGTGCAGATAGGATGTCAAAACATTGTTTCCTCGACGATTTTCTTGAGGAAAGGTTGTATGTGATACAACCAGAAGATTTTTGTCAATCCTGAAAGATGCTAACAAGTATGCAAAGCTCCAGCAATCCTTCTAAGGACTGGAGTAAGCATCTCGGAGTTGGAATGTACGCTTTGATGAGATGATCAAAGATTTGGGTTTATACAAAGTTTATGAGAAACTTGTATTTCCAAAGAAGTGAGTGGGAGCACTATAGAATTTCTGATGAGTATATGTTGTTGACATATTGTTTATCGAAAATGATGTAGAATTTCTGGAAGGCATATAGGGTTGTTTGAAAAATGTTTTTCAATGAAAACCTGGATTAAGCTACTTAAACATTGAGCATCAAGATCTATAAGGATAGATCAAAATCGCTTAATAGTACTTTCAAACAAACACATACCACGATAAGATTTTGAAGGAGTTCAAAATAGATCAGCAAAGAAGGAGTTCTCGGCTGTGTTACAAGGTGTGAGTATTGAGCAAGACTCAAGACAAGACCACGGCAGAATAGAGAGAAAGGACGAAGGTCGTCCCCTATGCTTTAGTCGTAGGCTCTAAAGTATGCTATGTTATGTACCGCACCTGAAGTGTGCCAAACCATGAGTCAGTCAAGGGGTACAAGTGTGATCTAGGAATGGATCACAGGACAACGGTCAAGGTTATCCTTAGTAACTAGTGGACTAAGGAATTTTCTCGATTATGGAGGCGTAAAAGAGTTCGTCGTAAAGGGTTACGCCGATGCAAACTTTGACACTGGTCCAGATTATACTAAGTAGTAAATTGGATTCGTATAGTAGAACAGTTATTTGGAATAGCTCCAAATAGAGCGTGGTAACTGCATCTAGGAGATGACATAGATGTTTGTAAAGCACACGGATCTGAAAGCTTCAGACCCGTTGACTATAACATCTCTCACAAGCATAACATGATCAAACCAAAAACTCATTGAGTGTTAATCACATGGGGATGTGACCTTGGGTGTTGGAATCATTGCAATCACATATCGATGTGAACTGGATTATTGACTCTAGTGCAAGTGGGAGACTGTTGGAAATATTCCCTAGAGGCAATAATAAATTGATTATTATTATATTTCCTTGTTCATGATAATCGTTTATTATCCATGCTAGAATTGTATTGATAGGAAACTCAGATACATGTGTGGATACATAGACAACACCATGTCCCTAGTAAGCCTCTAGTTGACTAGCTCGTTGATCAATAGATGGTTACGGTTTCCTGACCATGGACATTGGATGTCATTGATAACGGGATCACATCATTAGGAGAATGACGTGATGGACAAGACCCAATCCTAAGCCTAGCACAAGATCATGTAGTTCGTATGCTAAAGCTTTTATAATGTCAAGTATCATTTCCTTAGACCATGAGATTGTGCAACTCCCGGATACCGTAGGAATGCTTTGGGTGTGCCAAACGTCACAACGTAACTGGGTGGCTATAAAGGTGCACTACGGGTATCTCCGAAAGTGTCTGTTGGGTTGGCACGAATCGAGACTGGGATTTGTCACTCCGTGTGACGGAGAGGTATCTCTGGGCCCACTCGGTAGGACATCATCATAATGTGCACAATGTGATCAAGGAGTTGATCACGGGATGATGTGTTGCGGAACAAGTAAAAGAGACTTGCCGGTAACGAGATTGAACAAGGTATCGGGATACCGACGATCAAATCTCGGGCAAGTATCGTACCGATAGACAAAGGGAATTGTATACGGGATTGATTAAGTCCTTGACATCGTGGTTCATCCGATGAGATTATCGTGGAACATGTGGGAGCCAACATGGGTATCCAGATCCCGCTGTTGGTTATTGACCGGAGAACATCTCGGTCATGTCTGCATGTCTCCCGAACCCGTAGGGTCTACACACTTAAGGTTCGATGACGCTAGGGTTATAAAGGAAGCTTGTATGTGGTTACCGAATGTTGTTCGGAGTCCCGGATGAGATCCCGGACGTCACGAGGAGTTCCGGAATGGTCCGGAGGTAAAGATTTATATATAGGAAGTATGGTTTTGGCCACCGGAAGTGTTCTGGGCATCACCGGTAGTGTACCGGGACCACCGGAGGGGTCCGGGGGTCCATGGGGAGGGGCCACGGGCCTCGGAGGCATACATGGGCCAAGTGTGAGAAGGGACCAGCCCCTAGGTGGGCTGGGGCGCCTCCCCACCAAGGCCCATGCGCCTGGAGAGAAGAGGGGGGCAAACCCTAGGGCAGATGGGCCCTAAAGGCCCATGCCTGGTGCGCCTCCCTCTCCCCCCCACTTGGCCGCCACCCCAGATGGGGATTGGGGCTGCCGCCGCCCCTAGGGTGGAAACCCTAGGTGGGGAAGCACCCTCCTCCCTCTCCCCTATATATAGTGAGGCCTAGGGCTGCCCATAAAACACGTGATTCGATCTATCTCTCGTTGGTGCAGCCCTGCGTCTCTTCTTCCTCCTCTCTTGCGGTGCTTGGCGAAGCCCTGCTGGATTGCCACGCTCCTCCATCATCACCACGCCGTTGTGCTGCTGGTGGATGGAGTCTTCCTCAACCTCTCCCTCTCTCCTTGCTGGATCAAGGCATGGGAGACGTCACCGGGCTGTACGTGTGTTGAACGCGGAGGTGCCGTCCGTTCGGCACTTGGTCATCGGTGATCTGAATCACGACGAGTACGACTCCATCAACCCCGTTCACTTGAACGCTTCCGCTTAGCGATCTACAAGGGTATGTAGATGCACTCTCCTTCCCCTCGTTGCTGGTTTCTCCATAGATAGATCTTGGTGACTCGTAGGAAAATTTTGAATTTCTGCTACGTTACCCAACACATGTATACCTTGGAGCATTGGGAAGGGCATAATTGATCGTTTGATTTTTCTCCTTTAGCAGTTTCTGTGTGGTGTATTTTCAACCGTGTGGCAAAACTACATGCTAAAACCGCTTATAACAGAGTGAGGTGGTGATATGACTGGTTTTGTAAACATCAGGGGTCCAAATACCCGGTTTTGTAGTTTAGGGGGTTAAGTGTCCGATTTGTGAAACTTTGGGGGGTTATGTGGACTTCTTTCAATTCGCACCTACACATAGATACATATATTAGCACAACTGTAGTAACTATAATATGGACAAGTGGGTAACTTCATTGGTGTAATAATGATACTTTAAACTGGACATCAAGATAATTGGTAAGATCTTAGCATTTTGTAACTAATCACATACTATGATGCTGATTAATCACTAAACAGCCCGAGTACAGTATCATTTTTGCGGGGAGTACTACATTATCATTTACAATGATAACAGATCACTAAATAACTAGCTATGGTGGTTATTATCTAGAGTAATATTGAGGTACCTATATCACCTGCAGCATGTCTGTAGCTGGTTACCCTGATAAAGATCAGGTAATATTTAATTGAATAAAAATTGAAATGTTTGGTTTCAAGTTCAGTAGTTAGTATGAAATGGGAAATCTAACCTCCTTTTCTTATGGATTAATTTAAATATTGGATAATCTTTGGTTTCAAGTTCAGTTCTTGTTCTATGCCTAGTATGTGCTCAAATATATTAGCTTACAAAACATGAGATGAATATTGTTAACAATGTCATCACGATTAACTTATGGATTAATTCAAATGAAAATGGTTATATATATTCAATATGATATGATCTGGAAAGAATATTTGAGATGTATTTAATTCTTAAACGATTTTTCAGATATTATTATCATGTATATCCATCGGTCATTTCTTCGCATGAAAGTCCGAATGAATGGACAACGGGTAATAGAATTCCCAAGAGAACGAAAGAAGTGACATGGTCATAAGCCTTGGAGGATGGGACTCGACAACTCGTTACATTATATGGTTAACTCATGCATGTGAGGATGGATTTATCCGATTTCACGATGACGTGGCCGGAGCAAGTCTGAGATCGAGGTCGAGCCCCAACCCCATCGCCGAGGCTTCCTCGGTGCTGTCATCCGCTGGAGTGCAGGCACGAGCACCACTGCTGGTGCTGATGGCGGCGCTGCCGCAGTCCCTTGCGTCCTGGAGCAGCCGCGGCTCGGTGGGGCACCCACCACCGGCTGGCAGAGCATGGAACGGCAGGCCCGCCGCTGACTGGTGCGCGAGGTAGACCCATCTGTGGAAGGCGTCCCGCGTGTAGGCCGACGACCCTGCGTGTCCCACGGCGATCAGGTGCCCGGGCGGCGGCGCGAAGTAGCTCATCCTGGCGTCGACGTGCAGGCGCGCGCGCTTCAGCTGCTGCCGCTCCTTTTTGTGCGCGTTCTGATGCCCGCCCAGCGCCTGCGAGTTGGCGAACTCGCGAGAGCAGTACTGGCACCCGAACCTCTGCGCGTCGGCCGGCGGCGTCGGCGGCGGAGTCAGCACGGCGGCAGCGGCGTCGGTGGCGCCGCCGGGCACGTCGTAGCCGAAGATCCTTAGGGACGACGGGCTTGCTGGCGTCGTCTTGGGCTGGTCGCACCGTATGTCCGCCATGGATGATCTAGCTAGCTTCTAGGTAACACGTAAGTGTTGAGGTGCTCAAGTGTCAGCGACGCACGAGGTGAGAGATTATGTAGCGCGCGGGGAGCGGAGGGAAGTCGCACCTGCTCGGAGAAAATGGAGTCATGCATGGGACGGGAAGAAATCGGAGGGCCTGCATGCCGATCAAGATTGGAGGTAGGTGAGTGAACATTGAGCAGATGGTCACACGCAACGCCAAAGCTTCCAGATGAGACATCAAAGTAGCATCGTTCTAGAACGGCAAAGTACGTCTGCTTGTGCGCTACGCTGGCCCTCCGGGATGCCATTCTCGTACCGCTCGATGTATGGGTGTGAATGACATCTTTATCGATTGTGTCGTTTGTAGATGGTGACATGAAGGTTCCATGAGTTCCGCGCAAGTAGGGCGTACGGAGAGACCCATTAGCTTACCTGCACCTTTCCCTTCTTGTCAATACTCAGTACCAACCAAGAAGAATTGTTTCACTATATATAAGAACTTCAGAATAGGTTGGTAGAGAGAAAAATTAAGAATAGGTTTGCTTCTCTTGATTAGTCTCTGGCCAACAAATTAAGAGGATTCACGTAGTAAAAGCATTGGATCAGAGCCTTGGCTCAGTGGTTGGGCATGCGGTTGTGCAGCCTAACGACCCGAGTTCAATTCAAAAAAAATCTTGGTACTCATAATAAAATTCTCCCTCATTTTTAGACGGGCACTCGCAACATTGGAGTACTCCCGTCCCTTACTGACCTAGAAATTACTTTGTGTCAGAAAAGAAGAGGAAAAATAGGATGATGCAAAAAGGACCCGATCGGTAGTCACCGTCTCCTCCTCCTCCTCCAAGAAAGAAAGAAAGTTAGGGTTCGTGCCTCTCGCCGGCGCCGGCGCAGGTCCGCCTCGTCTCCGGTGGCCCTAGGGCCATGGAGGCGCGGTGGATCCTGGCAAGTGCCGGCGGGAGGGCTCCGTTTTTAGTCGTTTTTTTCAATCTTGTTAGGGTTTGTGTCCTACTCAGGAAGGCGAGACGGCGGCGGCTCCCTGAAGATGGAATAAAGGTCTCCCCGCCTAGCCCCCGTTCTGGCGGTGCATCTAGCATCGTTGGTGGGCGTGTGGAGGTGTGTCTCCGGCAGATCTATCTTTGGTGGATTTGCTCGGATCTCGTCGTTGTTCGTCTACGTTTGTGTGTCTTCGGTTTGGATCCTTCCGATTTACGTTATTTTTCATCGGCGGCGGTTGATGTTCTGGGGTGCTGGTCCTATGGGGCCTTAGCACGACGACTTCCCGGCTGTCTACTACAACAAGTTGTGCCCGGCTCCGGCGATGGAGGGGCGATGATGGCGGCGCGCCTTCGGCTCGCTTCGGTGCTTGTAGTCGTCGCTAGGTTGTCTACGAATCTGGATGTAATTTTTATTTCTGGTATTCGTTGAACTGCCATGATTGAAGATGAATAGATTGGAAGTTTTTCCGCAAAAAAAAAGAAGAGGAAAAGAGGCCTGAAGGGAATGGGATGGGCAGTCGACTCCTGAAGGCCTGAAGCCATCCATGTCCGAGTATTAACATGGTCATGCACCGGGAGGCGGAGACGAGGCCACCAGAGGCGGCCGGACTACCGCCGCTGGCTCTTCAATCCCGTCCCGACGGCCGTGCAGCTACACCCCTAGCGGCGGCGGCGTTGGGCGGAAAGGAGGAACCGACGGGATCGGGTGGCGCTCGTGGAGATCTGCCGCGTGGTGAGATCGGACGGGAGGAGGCGCGATGGGTGCAGCGGCGGGCGTTTTTCTCCGTCGGGAAAGATCCTGTCATTTGGATCAAAGGGCGTCTTCGATTTACTCCGCGCTCGCGATGGATGGCTCTCCTTGATCTGGAGAACGACGTCCTCGCTGGCGATTATCTCCCGGACGGCGGCAAGATTGAGGTTGGTTTTAGATTCATTCTCGATTTTTATGAAGTGGTCGTTGGAGAATGTATGCAGGTGGATGTACAACCGAAGTCACCGGAGCTGATCGATCTGACGGAGCCGATGGTTCATGCAAGACCGGAAGGGCGGTTTTGGGCGCTTCTGGAGAATGATGACGAGGAGGAGCAGGTCCAGGGCCATATCCCCATGAAGAATGCCGGAGTTCCCCTGGCCTCGCAGATCGCTGGTTCGTCGCCGAAGCCTAAGATCAAGACCGAACGGCGGCGCTCATCATCTCAAACTTCTAGACCGGCCATGAAGTCGTGGAGCGGTCCAATTCCTAAGGTAACGAGAGAACCGGTAGTATTGTCAGACTTTTTGCCAGAAGATTGGACTCTTGTCACGCGAAAGAAGAAGAAAGCACGGCGGCCGCCGGTGGCGCAAGCGCCGGAGCCGGTGACCGACCGTTCTTGCGTGATTCGGGCGGAGCGGATCTTGCGTTTGAACGATCTGCTAGGACCTGACGGACTGGAGAAGGTGGGCCTCTGTGCGGGTGCACTAGCGTCTGGGCCGTCGGGTGAGGGAGATTTGGAAGTGGGCAGGCCGGGATTAGCGGGGCTAAAGGCCCAGGCAAAACCGGCTGGCGTCGAACGGGCTATGGAGGCTTACGTGCATGAAATCGCATCGGTCGGCGTGTCATCGCATGCACGATTGGGTCCTCTCTGCCAAAACGTTGTTATCGCTAGGGTTCGCCGCCGCGGACGGATCGGTTTTCCTTCGGCTGTGCATGGACGAGCGAGGCGGGCATCGGGCGACTCTGGCGTGCTTGTGACGACGGCAGGCGAGAACGAGATGCCGCCCAAGGCTCAGCCATCGGCGAAGACTCAAGCGGCCTCGGGGGCCCAGACTACGGTTGTGTCGGCTGCTGCAGCGCCTACGCGGGCTGCGGTTCCTGCTGCCAGGGCTGCGGCGCAGCCGCCGCCAGCAGTTGCGCCCCCTCTGCCGCAGCGTTGGCCTAGACAGATGGCTGGTGGGCGGGGTGGTGCTGCCAATGGCGCAGGTGGCCGTGGTTCGGGCGCATTCGCAGGTGACAGCCGCAACCCCCACCCCTGGTCAGTGGGGTGATGATGGCTACAACGCTTACGGGCATGGCCTTCATCGCGGTTCGTCGTCCACCGGTGGTGGGCGGGGCTATGGTTGGAATGATCACGGTGCTACCGGTCGAGGGTTTCAAGGACCACCGGGGAATTTTGTTGAGGGTGCGGTTGGCCCGAATAATCGATTCCGGGGACGCTACCGGGTGGTCACCGGCGGCCTCCTCCTCAGCGCAACCTGCCCGTTGCCACGGGGCAGGTCACGACACTTGAGGAGATGTCCACCGATGATGCTGGTCTTACTCAGGCTGTGGTGGAGACGGTTCGGGCACTCGCCGATGTGACAGTACCGATGACCACTCAGCCTGATGATGCTGCTTCCAACAAAGGTTCGGAGAAGGCCGGGGGTGACAAGCTGTCCAAATGGGCGACTAAGAAGAAAAAGCTGCTCTGTTTCCGGTGTGGTGAGACGGGACACTTTATGGTTGATTGCTCTGCTGAGTTGTGTGATATTTGTCGGAAGCCGAAACATGTGGCGGCGGAGAGTCCGCTTCTTCTTGGGCCCAAACCGACGGTTAACATCTATGGGCTTTGTTGTTCTGAGTTGATGTTTTTTGAGACACCAAGTGTGGCACCGGTGGCTCCTGTCATTGAAACATCCTTCCCTGGGGTGGTTAAGGTGGTTAATGGACCTCTCACTGAAGCTCAGATTATTCAGCAGTTGCGGGAGTTGGCACCGGGGAACTTTAACTGGTCTTTGGTGAAGTTATCAGAACAGACTTTCAAAGTGGAATTTCCATCTAAGGAGGATCAGAAGAGGATTCTCAAGTTTGGCATGAGTAGAGTTACCGGCACAAGTTTTGTGTTACAGTTCGATGAGTGGAAAAAGAAGGAGCCTCGGGGTATGCCGCTGACTCAGATTTGGTTTCGTTTTTCAGGGGCGCCATCTGAACCTCTAGATAACTTCTTGGTCACATGGAGCCTGGGATCCTTGCTCGGTAAGACAGAGCAGGTGGATATGCCCTTCACGCGTGCTCATGCTGTGGCGCACTTGCTGGTTAGTGTGGCTAACATCGAGTTCCTGCCAGATGTAGTAAGATGGACTTATGAGGGTATTGCTTATATGTTGGATGTCGAATATGAGGACCCTGATCTGTTTCAGGAATTTGAGGAGATTCATCATATGGGTACTTCTGAGGGGGGGAGGTGCCCCTGGGAACCAGGGTGGTAGTGCACAAAATGATGGTGACAAGGCTTCCGGGCCTGTGGATTCGACTAAGGCAGGAGAGTCTGCTCAGGGGAAATCGCCGACTGTTCCGTCTAATATGTTGCAGCTTGGATCCGTAGGAGCTTTTTCAGCACCTCCTCGTCTCTGGAGTGATCGCGTGGATATGGATGATCCGTCCGAACATTTGCCGCCGGTGATTACGGGGCATGACTCTATTTTGATCTTCGACGGACCGGGAGGAACCACTAGACAGGAGGTTCATGTTACTCCTCCTTCATCTCCGTTTCCTAGAATGGAGGTGACGGCCTCGCTGGACGCTTCGGTGGATATGGGCGGGCGGGAGGACCCGCCCTCTTGTGCTACGTCTGCACCGACCTCGAGGGGGCCCAAGGCCTGCACGGTGGCTAGGGGCTCCTTGGGCTCTCCGGCGGGCATGGGTGGGGCATGCGGGCAGGAGGCCCGGTCCCCTGAGATGCTGACGCCGACGGCGCCCACGGCGGTCTCGGCATTCAACTCCACGTCACCGCGCGCGGGCGGAGGTGTGGCCATGCAGGAGGCCGCCGTCACTCCGTGCCCCGCTGCGGTGGGAGGGTTGGGTGACGCGGCCGTCTCACCGGCATCCTCTCCGGAGCACCGCGCGAGGGTTTCCTCGGTCCCTGCTGTCGGCGGGTCGCCCGTGGACAGGCTGCGGGAGTCGTAGCCGTTTTGTTTTCCTGCCCCGGTGGCTACGGCCCGGGGCGCCGCTATTGGGGGACGGGCAGGAGGCCTTTCCCTAGCAGAGCTTCACGCGAGGAGGTCATCTCCTTTCGCGGTATCCCGGATCCTGTCTCCCAGGGGAGGCGGGTCAGCGGGAGGCTGCAGGAGCAGCCTAACGTTGATGACATGCAGCTCAGGTGTGCTTTGAGGGCTGCCAAGTTGCGTGACGTCGAGACTTCCACTGGTATGTCTGTTAATAAGTCGAATTCCATTTTGCATTTTACTGATGATGAAATTATTCATAATGCAAATCAAATAGGAGTTTCACTTGGTAATAATGATATTGAGACATCTAGGTCGGTTAATGACATTCTTGATTTGGAAGCTGAACGTGCGGTAGATGTGATTCGTCACATTGCTGCAGTTAAACCTATGAACGACTCGGAGATAGATGCGCTTGGGGTTAGGGTTCTTGATGGCTTGTGTGCCGATCTTGACCCTGCATTACCCGAGACGGAGGAGGACACCACTCCTGAGGTGTCTCGTCATGTAGATGAGCCCTTGGTGCTAGAAGCAGAGAATGAGTGTGGTGATCAGGCTGATGGTCACATTAAGCCAAAACGGACGTGGAAACGGAAGGTTTATCCAGTCTCGGCAGCACGTAGGAGTGCTAGGATCTGTACTGCAAAAAAATTTCATGATGAATTATGAGAGGCATTTTCTGGAATAGCAGAGGTCTTAGAGACTTGGCTAAAAGAAGGTTTCGCGGATGCTTCTCTTGAACATCATTTGGATTTTATTGCATTGTCTGAGACTGGAAGAAGCAACTTCACTTCACAATTTCTTGCCACTTTGTCCGGGGGGTAGATTTTGACTGGCATTGCCTCCCCCCTCGAGGAAGATCCGGTGGGGTTTTACTTGGGGTTAAGTGAGAAGCGTTGGAAGTTCAGAGTGTAGTTTTGGGGGAGTTTGATGTCAAGTTTCGAGTTAGAACTAAGGCACATGGGTTTGATTGGGCTTTGGTGGCGGTTTACGGAGCTGCGCAACCAGAGCTCAAGCCAGACTTTTTGGCGGATCTGGTTCGTATTTGTGGTAACGAACAGCTCCCTCGCTTAGTGGGGGGGGATTTCAACATTATCCGTAGAAAAGAGGAAAAGAATAATGACAGTTTTGACGGCAGATGGTCGTTTATGTTCAACACTATTATCGAAAGCTTGGATCTCAGAGAGATAGAGCTCTCGGGTAGGAAATTCACTTGGGCTAATTCGTTACCGGTCCCGACGTTTGAGAAACTTGACCGTGTCCTAGCAAGTGTCGAATGGGAACAGAAGTTTCCTTTGGTAACCGTGCAGGCATTGACACGAGGTGTCTCTGATCATACATCGTTACTAGTCGATTCCGGAGTTCAAACTTTTGTGGGCAACAAGAACATTTTCTCGTTTGAACTTGCCTGGTTTGAAAGAGAAGGGTTCCTCGAGTTGTTAGCTCGGGAGTGGGCTAAAGACTCAGGAGGAAGGACGCCTATCGAGCGATGGCAATGCAAGATTCGTCATCTCCGAAGGTTCCTTCGTGGATGGGCTAAGCACACGCATGGAATTTATAAGGCGGAGAAGGAGAGACTTCTTCTACTTATTCAAAACCTTGAAGTTAAAGAAGAAACTTCTATCTTGGATTCCACTGAGTTGGAAACAAAGATAGATGCGGAGATGCGACTTAAAAAGCTTCTTCGCGAGGAGGAATTGAAGTGGGCGTTGCGAGCTAAGGTTCGCAAAATAGTACAAGGCGGGGACAATACTCAATTCTTTCATATGATTGCTAATGGGAAGCATCATAAAAAGAGAATTTTCCAGCTAGAACAAGACGAAGGGATTTTAGTTGGTCAAGACAATCTGAAAGTCTACATTACCAATTATTATAAGCAGTTGTTTGGTCCCCCGGAAGAGAATTTTGTGTCCTTAGATGAGTCTAGGGTTAAGGATGTTCCTCAACTTGAGACTGCCGAGAATGAGCTCCTGACTGCTCCTTTCTCTGAGAAAGAGGTGTTTGAGGCCATTGCACAAATGGAGAATAATAAGGCTCCAGGACCGGATGGGTTTCTGGCAGAGTTCTACAAAAAGTGCTGGCATTTTATTAAGGGAGATTTGATGCCCATGTTTCAGGAGTTTTTTGAGGGACAGCTTCAGTTGTTTAAGCTGAATTTTGGAACGATAACTCTTCTTCCTAAGAAGACAGACGATGTTCGCATTGAGCAGTTCAGACCTATATGTCTGCTTAATGTGAGTTTCAAAATCTTCACCAAGGTCGGGACGAACAGACTTACGCAGATTGCGCACTCTGTAGTTCATCCGTCCCAGACTGCTTTCATGCCTGATAGAAATATCCTTGAAGGGGTTGTTGTCTTGCATGAAATGCTCCATGAAATCCACTCAAAAAAACTTGATGGCGTAGTTTTTAAAGTGGATTTTGAAAAAGCATATGATAAAGTTAAATGGCCTTTCCTTCAACAAGCTTTGCGTATGAAAGGTTTTGATCCGGCTTGGAGAAACCAGATTGATTCCTTTACGCAAAAAGGGAGTGTAGGGATTAAAGTGAATGACGACATAGGACACTATTTCCAAACACACAAGGGGCTGAGGCAAGGAGACCCGATGTCACCGATCCTGTTTAACTTAGTGGCTGATATGCTGACTATTTTAATAGGTCGGGTAAAGGATGCACGGCAGGTAGGTGGCCTGGTTCCACATCTAGTTGACGGAGGGATTTCCATTCTTCAGTATGCTGATGATACTATCATCTTTATGGAGCACGACTTGGCGAAAGCAAGAAGCATGAAGCTGCTGTTATGCTTATTTGAACAATTGTTTGGGCTCAAAATTAACTTCCACAAGAGCGAATTGTTTTGCTTCGGAAGAGCAAAGGATGACCAGGACACGTATAAACAATTGTTCGGCTGTGAATTGGGCTCCTTACCGTTTACGTACTTAGGTATACCCATTCATCATCGTAAGCTAACTAACATTGAGTGGAAATGCATCGAGGATCGTTTTGAAAAGAAACTGAGCTGTTGGAAAGGGAAGCTCATATCATACGGAGGACGATTGATTCTGATTAATTCGGTCCTTACCAGTATGCCTATGTTTCTCTTATCCTTTTTCCAGGTTCCGGTGGGTGTCAGGAAAAGGTTAGATTTCTACCGATATCGATTCTTTTGGCAGAATGATGAGCTTAAACGAAAGTATAGGCTTGCTAAGTGGGATATAATCTGTAGGCCGAAGGACCAAGGGGGTCTAGGTATTGAAAATTTGGAAGTCAAAAACATATTTCTCCTTAGCAAATGGCTATTTAAACTGTCGTCTGAGACGGAAGCTACTTGGGCACAGACTTTGCGTAATAAGTATCTTTATGCTAAAACCTTGGCCCAGGTCAATGTGAGGCCTTCCGACTCACCTTTTTGGAAGGGTTTGATGAGAGTCAAACAACTCTTCTTCAACAAGACAAAATTTATTGTCGGGAATGGTGCTACTACGAGGTTTTGGGAGGATACGAGGCTTGGGGAGACTCCCCTTGCACTTCAATACCCTACTTTGTACAACATTGTGCGACATAGAGAAGCTTACGTTGCAATTGTTTTACAATCCACTCCCCTCAATATTAGTTTTCGGAGGACGCTAGTTGGAAATCGTTGGGAGGCCTGGCTCCATCTTGTTATACGTTTAATGGAAGTCCGGTTGTCCCAGCAACCAGATCAGTTGTATTGGAAACTTACTAAGAACGGTGTGTTCTCGGTTAAATCAATGTATATGGATGTCATTAACTCTAGCGTCGTCCCTTCCTTGATACACGTGTGGAAAGTAAAGGTTCCCTTATGAATCAAAGTGTTTATGTGGTTTGTGCATAAACAAGTCATTTTGACTAAGGATAACCTAGCAAAACGCAACTGGGTGGGCTCTTCTAGGTATAGCTTTTGCGATCATAACGAAAACATCAAACACCTCTTTCTCGATTGTCCGTTGGCTAAGATTCTGTGGCGGACGATTCATATTGCGTTTAATATTAATCAGCCCACCTCTATCATGTTATTTGGAACGTGGCTTGATGGGGTTGATTCTGATACTGCAAGACACATTCGTGTTGGCGTTTGTGCTTTATTTTGGGCAGTATGGAACTGCAGAAATGATTTAGTCTTTAACAGATCAACAAACATTCACTTTTTGCAGGTTATCTTCAGGGCCACGGCGTTCATCCGTATGTGGTCGCTACTCACTCCGACGGTGGCCAGGGAGCGTTTGGTTACTGCGTCTACCCGATGGGAGATGGTAGCTCAGGATATTTTCAACCGGTTTGGATGGCGGTCATGTAATAGGATAGGCATGTAGTGCTCCTATTGTATTTGCCAGCCGGTTGTGACGCCCGGATAATCAAGCTACAGTAACCTCTGCTAATGATGCCTCGTCACCACTCTTACTGTTGTAAACCTCGCGATGATTCAATCCTGTTCGAATTCAAATTTCAAAATCAAAGCAAACAATAATAGTTTTTCAAAATTTAAAACAAAAGTGTTCAGGAGATGCCATATTTTACATAAGTCAATATGGTGTAATAAACACAATTTTATAAACTGCCTAAGTATTTTAAAATAAATAAAAACAGAAAAGGAAAATAAATAAAAGAAAGAAACTAACAAAACAAAAAAAAGAGGGAACCCCCTCCCACGGCCTACTGGCCCAGTTGGCCGGCCCATTCGGGCGCAGGCCCAACCGGCTACCCTGTCGGTGTCAAAACCGGCGGATCTCGGGTAGGGGGTCCCGATCTGTGCGTCAATGTCGGATGGTAATAGGAGACAAGGGACACTTTATTTTACCCAGGTTCGGGCCCTCTCGATGGAGGTAAAACCCTACTCCTGCTAGATTAATATTGATGATATGGGTAGTACAAGAGTAGATCTTCCACGAGATCAAGGAGGCTAAACCCTAGAAGCTAGCCTATGGGTATGATGATGGTTATGATGTGTTCGTCCTACAGACTACAACCCTCCGGTTTATATAGGCACCGGATAGGGTTAGGGTTACACAGAGTCGGTTACATTGGTAGGAGATCTTGAATATCCCCACGCCTAGCTTACCTTCCGCGCCAAGGAAAGAACCTTCCGGACACGGGACGAAGTCTTCAATCTTGTATCTTCATAGTCCTGGAGTCCGGCTGAAGATATAGTTCGGCTATACGAACACCCCCTAATCCAGGACTCCCTCAGTAGCCCCTGAACCAGGCTTCAATGACGACGAGTCCGGCACGCAAATTGTCTTTGGCATTGCAAGGCGGGTTCCTCCTCCAAATTCTTCAAGAAGATAATAAACACCAAAAAACAGTGTCCGGCTCTGCAAAACAAGTTTCCACGTATTGCCATATAGAGAATAATACAAACACAAATCAAATCTACTGACGTATTCCGCAGCGCGTCATAACACTGCGACCAAGCCTTCTATATGGATTATTTTTTGTTGTTCCACCGCAGCATGTTCAACGAGGCGGTTTCCTTGGCACGTCTTGTCGAAGTAGAGATCGTGTGCCCCTTTTAACGGGATTCTCATTAATGCGGACGTGGGTACCCCAACCGCGCCATTTACCATGGCGTGTGAGCGGCAAGCGAGTTTTATTAGGTAGGTGGGGACGCATAACGGCATCAGCCTATATAAGGGGATAAAGATCCACCTCTTTCACCTATGCCTTCTTCCTCCTTTGCCCATCCATCTCCTGCGCACTCAAGCTCCAACGCCCAAGTTCACTCTTTCTTCCCCAACCGGCTCCAGCGATGTCCGGAGCGGGTGGCAAGTGGATGGCTTCCTCCGTTACAGAGGTTCAAATCAAAAAGCTTAGGAAGGCCGGATATCTGTCCAAGGACATCCTGCACCGGCTTCCCGCGGCGGGGCAGCTTCTTCCCACCCCAAGGCCCCATGAGAGGGTAGTTTTTCACCCCCATTTCCTCTGCGGACTGGGTTTTCCACTTCACCCTTTTGTCAGGGGGCTCATGTTCTACTACGGCCTGGACTTCCACGATCTGGCCCCGAACTTTATCCTCAATATCTCGGCGTTTATCATCGTGTGTGAGGCCTTTCTCCACATCCGCCCCCACTTCGGCCTCTGGCTCTAGACCTTCAACGTCAAGCCCAAGGTGGTGTCCGGCACCCAGGCGGAGTGCGGAGGTGTTATGGCCGGCAAAATGGCCAACGCACTCTGGTTCGATGGCTCCTTTGTGGAGTCCTTAAAGGGGTGGCAGGTACGGTGGTTTTACATCACCGAGCCACGCGACTCGAAATGGGTCGCGACCCCTGAGTTCCGATCCGGACCCCCCACGCGGCTCATGTCCTGGAAAGAGACAGGCCTATCATGGGGCAACGAAGAAGAAGTGACCGGACTGCAAACTTGCATCCGGTCCCTGATGAACAAGCCCATCCGGCATGTCAACATCATCCAGGTCATGTTCGTTCGCCGGATCCTCCCGTGCCAAGAACGGGAGTTCACTTTGTGGGAATTCGACCCGGCGCAGCACCAAACCCTCAATAGGCTCTTCGACACGACGTATGAAGACGTCTGGAAGGTGCTAACCAAAGGCGTCGAGTGCCCCACATCCGCTTCTGAGGACCGCGGATACAGCTCGCAGTGCAACGCTGGTGAGGTAGGCTATTTATACCTTTCACAGGTTCGTTAAGCTTTTCTACATAGATTAACTCTATGTGGGATCTAAAAACTCCCTTTGCCTTTGACAGGCATGGCTGAAGATAGCCGGACCAATCAACTGTTCGGCTCCTCTGCCCGAAGACCCAGCCCCAACTCTTTTAGAGAAGCTGCTGGCTCCGGCGCCCTATGTGGTGCCGGAGAAGAAGGTCAAGAAGAAGAAGACCACCGAGACTCGAAAGAGTGCCCGCAATGTGGTGGTGTCGAGCTCGTCATCTGGCGAGTCTGCGACGCCCTCCTCTCGTGAAAACGAGGAGGAGGAACAAGGAAGATCTCCCCCTCCAGCGAGGGGAGCGAAAAAGAAGAAGGCCGCCCCAAAAGGGGAGGCCGAGGGGTCGAGGAAAAGGAAGACCCCTCCGCCGGACTACTCCCCCAACGCCGAAGAGGGCGGAAAGGAGTGGCCAGACAGAACCAAGCGTCCGGCGACATCGTAAGTATTCACATACAAGAAAGACTCATAGTATCTTCAAGTGCGCAGCTTACCCTAATGTCGAATGCTATTTGCGCAGCCCACCCCGAGCCGCACTCGATGATTCATCGAGCAGCTCCCTGGATTCGTCGGACATGAATTCTGTCCCGTCCGCAGTCTCCCTCCGTGGGGCGGACGACGCCGAAGCGGCGTCCCGCCGAACAGGGCAGGAGGAGGTGGTCCTGGAGGAGCCGCAAGGCAATCCTCAGGACCCCAGGAGTAAAGGGGATGAACCCCCCCCCCCCCAGGGCTCCCAGTCCGGCTTTGTGCCGGACACCGCGCCGGACTCAAACGTCCTGGCTCGCGGTGGGCGAACTCCTTCCAAGAGGAGTAAGCCGTCTGAGCCGGCGACCTCTGTCCAACCAGAGGCGCCGGATAGTCTGCTGGAGGCGCTTGAAGGCGCCACCATCGACGAGGAGCACCGTACTGTTATGAGTGCGGTGGTCCAAAGGGTTCAGTCCGCCAAGAGCGGACTGAATGAAGCTTGCGCTAGCCTTCTAACAGGCTTCCAGGTAAGCAAAAAATATGCTAAATTCATTACCGCATAGAAAGTAGCCCCTGATGCTCTGTTCGGTGTTCGGAAAGAAAAGCCGAATGGAGGATCCAACTATTTTCGCAGGAGTCTAATAAAAAGTCTAATATGCGTATGCAGGCTTCCCTGCTGTCCACCACCGCACTGACTGCGCAGGTGGAAGTCCTGAAAAAGGACCTCGAGCGGTCCGAACAAGAGCTCGGCCATGCCAAAAGGCAACTCGTGGAAAAGTAAGGTAAGAAATACCCCTTAGAAAAAAAGAAAGAGAAAAAAAGGTGCCTATAGAGAGGCTTCATTGCAAAAAGAAATAACAGGATTGTACTGCTTATTGTAGGGGCCACAACCGAGGTGGCAACCCTGAAGCAGGCATTGGCTGAGGCCGAGAATAAAGCGGCCGAGGAGCGCGCCGAGCGAGAAAAGCTTGGGGTCCAAGTCGGCGAGGTGCAGCAAGAGCTGCAAGCTCTCATGAAGAAACATGAGGGTTTGGAGCTTGAGGCAAAAACGCAAGCATCCGAGCTCGCGTCGGCTGTTGAGGCCACCAAGAGTGCCAAGGCCGAAGCCCAAAAGGCCCTCCAAGAGTTGGAGGATGTGAAAAAGATAGCAGCGGGTAAGGCATTCTTAATGCAAAGTAGGAATATAAAGGTGAAATACCTATTACTTACCCGAATCTGGAGTTCTCCAGGGGCGTTCTTCGATCTTCCCCGTAGCGCATCCGACGCCGCCGCATTCTACCGAGCTGAAGAGGGCAGCTCGACGGAGAGTGTGTTCTGGTCTCAGTATTCTGAGGCCGGACACCCTTTGCCCTTAAGCGATCAGCTGAAGCAGCTGGCCGAGCTCCACAAGGCGGCCGAACAGGCCATGAAGGGCTTACTAGTTCGGTTGTGGCCTGGAGAGGCCCTGCCTGGGAGCTACTTCAGGCTGGTGCGGCGGCTGGTGGAGGCCTGTCCACGGCTTTAGGTCATCAAGCGCTCCGTCTGCATAGAAGGTGCCCGGAGGGCCCTTGCCCGTGTAAGGGTACACTGGGGCAAGCTGGATAGAGAGAAGCTGGTGAAGGACGGGCCGCCGCAGGGGAAGGAGCATCGCAAGCCCGAAAACTACTGCAAGGAAGTTCTCGCTGGAGCTCGCCTTGTCGCGGATGAATGTGCCAAAGATGTAATATTTCAATGAACTCGCTCGTTTGTATCCTGTGCGCTGAAAACTTGTTCATATGCGCTTAAGCAATGCTTTCTGAATTTAAAATATTATTTTCTGTGCGGCTGTTTATCAATAACTGAGAGATGGCGAGTCGTCGGCTTCTGCCCCCATGCAACTAGTGCTGGGGTGTTCGGGATAAACCTGAGGGCTCTTGTTCCCATAGTTGGGTCCTTCGAGGGAGGCGCTCAGCACAGCGAACCAGGCAACCGGACTATAATGCTTGAACACTCTCACTTAGCCGTAGAACGTTATAATTTTAAATTTCGGCGAAGCCCCTAGTTCGGAAGGCCGAATTCGGGGCACTATCCACGCCTTTAGCCGGACTTAACCAGCTCTCCGCTCGAAGCGGCATAAGCCTTTAGGGACTCGAAAAACCTCTCGAACAGCGACCGGTCTCGCGCCTTATCATGACAGTCTGTTTTAGCTTTCTCCACTGAGGTGCTCACCCACATGATCTGGGGCACAATCGCAGTGGTTCTCCTAGTGCTACCTTAGCCGATAGAGCGGAACGTAAGGCACCAAAACATAGGAGCCGGGCAAACCCAACATATGACCAAAATCATGACTCGGAGCCGATGCATATAATGCTATAAGTTCGGGGTGCCGCACTTGTGAAAGTGGACGGACTTCTCACACCAGATAGAAGGGTAATAAAGCCCCTGGCGTGGTTTGCCGTACCATGGTGTACGGGTGCGATCATGTTATTTGAGTAAACATATGTATATTAAAAGAAGATAATGCAAAAAATAGACGAAAAGCTATGCATTATTTATGAGGAGGCTGTTTATTCAAGCCGAACGATACAAGTAGTGCGGAAAAAAATTTAGACTATTTAATATGTCCTGACCAGGCGCAGGCCGCGGAATTTAGAAACGGATATATCGCTCGAAATAGAGACCACTTGAGAGTTCCATGATGCGGCGTTGTTTTTTCTGCTTTCCTGGGTCCTGTATCGTCTGTGCGGCAACGAGGCCGAACACTGTATCCAGAGTATGGAGTCCTGAAAAAAAAGAAGAACCCGGCAGCCCCTAGTACGTTTGACGCCGTATTGTTGGCATGCCATTTTATCTGCCCCTTCCCCTATGCCCACGGAATTGTAAGGGCGTAATTGTGTACTCGAGGTACTAGCTCCGCTATGTAGTGATGGCTGGGGTTGGGGCCGTATTGCTACGCATGCTCTGAACGCACCAGTCGGTCTTGCTGCGGGTTACTCCGGGCGCGTTTTGCTTTGTCCTGCTTTGTAGCGGCCGGACTCGAGAGCTGCCTTAACAGGCTGCTTTGTACCTCTGCTGCGAGGGCCGCCGTGTGTTCCTCCGTACGGATGGAGCGTTCGGTGTTTCCGCTGACCGTGATTACACCTCGAGGGCCTGGCATCTTGAGCTTGAGATATGCGTAGTGCGGCACCACATTGAATTAAGCGAATGCGGTTCGTCCAAGTAGAGCATGATAGCCACTGCGGAACGGAACTATGTTGAAGATTAACCCTTCGCTTCGGAAGTTGTCCGGTGATCCGAAGACCACATCCAGTGTTATGGAGCCTATGCAATTGGCCTCTACACCTGGGATGACGCCTTTAAAGGTCGTCCTTGTGGGCTTGATCCTTGATGGATCTATGCCCATTTTCCGCACTGTATCCTGGTAGAGCAGGTTCAGGCTACTGCCGCCGTCCATGAGGACTCTTGTAAGGTGAAATCCGCCAACGATTGGGTCGAAAACCAATGCGGTGAAACCGCCGTGACGGATGCTGGTGGGGTGGTCCCTTCGATCGAAGGTGATCGGGCAAGAGGACCATGGGTTGAACTTTGGGGCGACTCGCTCCATCGCGTATACGTCCCGTAGCGCACGCTTCCTCTCCCGCTTGGGAATATGGGTTGCGTATATCATGTTCACCATCCGCACTTGTGGGGGAAACCCCTTCTGTCCGTTGTTGTTCGGCGGTCTGGGATCCTCTTCGTCATCGCTGTCTAGCCCCTTGTTTTTGTTTTCGGCTCTTAACTTGCCTGCTTGCTTGAACACCCAACAATCCCTGTTGGTGTGATTGGCTGGCCTTTCGGGGGTGCCGTGAATCTGGCACGAGCGGTCGAGTATTCGGTCCAAACTGGACGGGCCCTGGGTATTCTTTTTGAATGGCTTTTTCCGCTGACCGGATTTATGGCCTCTGAATCCGGCGTTTACTGCCGTATATTCATTGCTGTCGCTGCTGACGCGGCGTTTCTGTTTCCGTCGCGACCTGCCACTTTTGTCCTTGGTATCTGAATTACCTTGCTTCTTCGATAAGTTGTTGTTGCGAGCTAGCCAGCTATCTTCGCCCGCACAAAAGCGGGTCATGAGTGTCGTGAGGGCTGCCATGGATTTTGGCTTCTCCTGTCCCAGGTGCCGGGCGAGCCACTCATCACGGATGTTATGCTTGAAGGCTGCTAAGGCCTCTACATCCGGACAATCGACTATCTGATTTTTCTTTGTTAGGAACCGTGTCCAGAATTGCCTGGCCGATTCTTCTGGCTGCTGGATTATGTGGCTTAGGTCGTCAGCGTCCGGTGGCCATACGTAGGTCCCCTAGAATTTGTCGAGGAATGCGGCCTCCAAGTCCTCCCAAGAGCCGATCGAATCTGCGGGCAGGCTGTTAAGCCAGTGCCGGGCTGGTCCCTTAAGCTTAAGGGGTAAATATTTGATGGCGTGCAAATCATCGCCACGTGCCATGTGGATGTGGAGGAGATAGTCCTCAATCCATACTGCCGGATCGGTCGTACCATCGTACGACTCGATGTTGACGGGTTTAAAACCCTCTGGGATTCTATGATCCATTACTTCGTCTGTGAAGCATAGTGGGTGTGCGGCGCCCCTGTACTGGGCTATGTCTCGACGCAGTTCGGAGGAGCTGTGTCTGTTGTGTTCGGCCCGGCCGGATTTATTGTGTCCGGAGTGAAAACTATCACGTGCCGTCGGGCGTCCGCGCGATCCATAGATCGATCTTGTTTGCCTTGCTTTGTCCTCCAGGACGTCTCACAGGTCTGGTTCGTGTTCCCGTGCCTTGGTAAAGCGGCTGCGGGGCATGGCTTGTTTGGATGTTCGACAGGCTTCTCTGTCGCGGCCGCGAGGTGGCCGATCTGCCATGTCTTGGGCTTCCTCCTCTGATTGGGGTAGCGGCCTGCGCTTAGGATAGTTTTTGGAGGGGCGTCCGAGCTCGTGCTCTTCGGCCGCAAGGACTTCAGTCCATCTGTCAGCTAGCAAATCTTGATCAGCTCTAAGCTGTTGCTGCTTTTTCTTTAGGCTGTTCGCCGTGGCTAAAAGCCTGCGTTGAAAGCGCTCTTGTTCGGCGGGGTCTGATGGTACGATGAATTCATCGTCGCCAAGGCTTGCCTCGTCTTCGGAGGGAGGCATGTAGTTATCGTCCTCGACCTCTCGCTCTGCCGCTCTCTCATGAGGGCGGTCTTCTCCATCTTCCTGTGCCGAATCCTGCTGGTTTTGGTGTTCTTCGGTGCTGTCCGGGGTAGTATTATCTCCCGTGCCGGAATCACCGTTTCTGCTGTGGCGGGATTTGGAGCGGCGCCGCTGACGTCGGCGTTTTGGAGGCTTTTTCGAAGTGCCATCCTCCGCTGTTCCATCGCCATCTCCATCTTTTGGAGCATCCACCATGTATATGTCGTATGACGAGGTGGCGGTCCAGCGCCCTACAGGTGCTGGTTCTTGCTCGTATCCTCCTTCGTCGTCCATACCGTCGAAGTCTTCGGAGCCGAAGTCGAGCATGTCGGATATATCGTCGACAGTGGCTATTAAGTGGGTGGTGGGTGGGCTTTGAATTTCTTCGTCGTCCGAATCCCAACCTCGCAGGCCATAGTTCGGCCCGGGCTCTCCTGACAAAGAGAGAGACTTGAGAGAATTCAGAATATCACCAAAAGGTGAATACTGAAAGATGTCCGCGGCGGTGAACTCCATTACAGGCGCCCAATCTGATTTGATCGGCGGGGGTACGGATGACCCGAAGTTCGGAGAGGAGTCCGGCTCCTTGGAGTCACAGGCCATGCGGAGCGCGGGGCTTGCGTTCGGCTCAATGGCCTTTAAGATCGCAACCCCCGAGGTGACGTCCAACCGTTCATCTTCAAAGAACGCAGCGGGCTCCGAATCGAGGATCGGGGCCGGAGCGTATGCGGCCTCCAGGACACTGTTCGGAGGTAGAGCTATATCATGCCCCTCGAGATAGTGCGGCGCGCTTGGCTGTGGCTCGAATCCGTCGAAGATCAAGTCTCCGCGGATATCTGCCGTGTAGTTTAGGCTTCCAAACCTGACTTGATGGCCAGGGGCGTAGCTCTCGATCTGCTCCAGATGACCAAGCGAGTTGGCCCGCAGAGCGAAGCCGCCGAAGACGAAGATCTGTCCGGGGAGAAAAGTCTCACCCTGGACCTCATCGTTGTTGATGATCAAAGGAGCCATCGGGCCTAAAGGCGACGACACAGAGGAACTCTCAATGAAAGCACCAATGTCGGTGTCAAAACCGGCGGATCTCGGGTAGGGGGTCCCGATCTGTGCGTCAAGGTCGGATGGTAACAGGAGACAAGGGACACTTTATTTTACCCAGGTTCGGGCCCTCTCGATGGAGGTAAAACCCTACTCCTGCTAGATTAATATTGATGATATGGGTAGTACAAGAGTAGATCTACCACGAGATCAAGGAGGCTAAACCCTAGAAGCTAGCCTATGGGTATGATGATGGTTATGATGTGTTCGTCCTACAGACTACAACCCTCCGGTTTATATAGGCACCGGATAGGGTTAGGGTTACACAGAGTCGGTTACATTGGTAGGAGATCTTGAATATCCGCACGCCTACCTTGCCTTCCACGCCAAGGAAAGAACCTTCCGAACACGGGACGAAGTCTTCAATCTTGTATCTTCATAGTCCTGGAGTCCGGCTGAAGATATAGTTCGGCGTCATAACACTGCGACCAAGCCTTCTGTATGGATAGCCGAACTATATCTTCAGCCGGACTCCAGGACTATGAAGATACAAGATTGAAGACTTCGTCCCGTGTCCGGAAGGTTCTTTCCTTGGAGTGGAAGGCAAGCTAGGCGTGCGGATATTCAAGATCTCCTACCAAGGTAACCGACTCTGTGTAACCCTAACCCTATCCGGTGCCTATATAAACCGGAGGGTTGTAGTCCGTTGGACGAACACATCATAACCATCATCATACCCATAGGCTAGCTTCTACGGTTTAGCCTCCTTGATCTCGTGGTAGATCTACTCTTGTACTACCCATATCATCAATATTAATCTAGCAGGAGTAGGGTTTTACCTCCATCGAGAGGGCCCGAACCTGGGTAAAATAAAGTGTCCCTTGTCTCCTGTTACCATCCGACCTTGACGCACAGATCGGGACCCCCTACCCGAGATCCGCCGGTTTTGACACCGACACACCCCCTCCCCTTATCATTCCCCCCGAAACCCTAACCACCCCATCACCCACTTCCCCTCCCCACGACGCCACTCCCTCTCCCCCCTCTCCTCTCGATCCCATCTGGATCGGGGAGAGGCCCGACCCCGTCGCCCGTCCCCACACGCCTCCTCCCCCCCGCGCTCGTCCCCTGCGCGCCCATGGCCGCAACCGCCTGGCGTTGTCCCCTGACGCCGCCGGGAGGACCACATCGCTGGAGCCCTGCACCGCCACGACTCTGCCGCACACCGTCGCTGCCTCGTCCCGTCATCGCTTCGCCGGAGCCGCCCATCATCGTCGTCGCCTCCTCGTCCTCCTCCTCGAGCCACGACGCCCGCACCTCTACAACGGGGGTGAGGAACATCTCCCCGCCTTTCCCACCTGCTCTGCCAGCTTCGCACGCCCCTGAGATGCGCTCGCAGCGCTCCACCGACTCACGGCCACGCGCCGCGCGCGCCCGGTCGCCCTCCGTCGCCCCCGCACAGGTTCTGGACGCCCCCGACCCCTAACCGTCTCCCTCACCGCCGCCCGCACCTTTTCCCCAACCGCCGCCGTGGATGCGTACTTTCTGCTCCGGCCTTCGCGTGCCGGCTCGCCGCTCGTGGCCACGTCGCCCGCGCGCCCGCCAAGACCTTGCCACGCCCCCTCGCTTCACCTGCCGCGCGCATGGACGTGTCCCTCGCCGCGCGCGTGCACAGCACCGCGCCCACCACTGCCTCACCGCGGCTCCGCCGCCCCAACTCCACTGTTGCTTCGCTCCGCCGTGCCCGCGACCACCTCCGGCGTCCGCCGCTCGCGCCGCGCCGGCGCCCAGTAGCTCCCGCTTGGTCCTCGCCCGGGTCGGGCGCCCGCAGCGCCCCCTGCGCCCGTAGGCCGCCTGCCCGCGCGCCTGTTAGGACCTCCGGGCAGCTGATCAGTGGGACCCGCCCCAGAAAACGAACGCACAAAAATAATAATAATAATAATAATTAAAATTAATTAATTAATTAATTAACTAAATTAAGCTGCTTAATTAACCTAACTTTAGTTAACCTGCTAATTAACTATTTAAACTATAGTTAGGTAAATCCGAGAATGACAGGGGGGCCACACCCCTATTGACCAGTCAAACTTTGACTGGTCAACTAGGTTCCCCTGGCCCACATGTCAGCCTCTGTGTACATTCTGTGTACACAGGGCTGGGTACCCATAGCATTTTGTCTATTAATTTCGAATTAATAATAATTTCAGAAAATGAATAAAACTTTAGAAAATCATATAAAATAATCTGTAATTCGGATGAAAAAACTTTGTACATGAAAGTTGCTCACAACGACGTGACGAATCCGGATACGCAGCCCGCTCGTCCACCACACATCCCTAACCTATCAAACTCTCAACTTTCCCCCTCCGGTTCACCTGTCCGAAAACACGAAACACCGGGAATCCTTTCCCGGAGGTTTCCCCCCTTTCATGGTATCACCTAGTACTGCGTTAGGGCACGCCTAGCACCGCGTATTGCCATGTTATGCCTTGTGTTGCTTTGATTGCTCTATAATTTATTGTGTTTCCCCTCCGTTACTTCTTTCCGGTAGACCCCGAGACTGCCGGCGACCCCCAGTTCGACTACGGAGTTGACGACCCCTCTCTCTTGCCAGAGCAACCAGGCAAGCCCCCCCTTGATCACCAGATATCGCCTACTCTTCTCTACATGCTTGCATTAGAGTAGTGTAGCATGTTACTGCTTCTCGATAATCCTACTCTGCTGCATAGCCTGTCATTGCTACTACTATTGTTATCTTTACCTGCTATCCTACATGCTTAGTTTAGGATGCTAGTATTCCATCTGTGGCCCTACATTCTTGTTCGTCTGCCATGCTATACTATCGGGCTGTGATCACTCGGGGGTGATCACGGGCATATACTATATACTTTACACTGTTACATTACCTGTGATACTGTTCGGAGGTGGGGGCTGAAGGGGCAGGTGGCTCCATCCCGGTAGAGGTGGGCCTGGGTTCCCGACGGCCCCCGACTGTTACTTTGAGGCGGAGTGACAGGGCAGGTTGAGACCACCTAGGAGAGAGGTGGCCTAGCCCTGGTTGGCGTTCGCGGATACTTAACACGCTTAACGAGATCTAGGTATTTGATCTGAGTCTGGCCATTTGGTCTATACGCACTAACCATCTATGCGGGAGTAGTTATGGGTATCCCGGCGTCGTGGTATCAGCCGAAGCCTTCATGACGTCAGCGACTGAGCGGCGCGCGCCGGATTGGACTGGAACGCCACTAGGCTAGGTCTGCTTCCGGCCGCCCACGCAACATGCAGGTGTGCTCAGGGCGATGGGCCCAGACCCCTGCGCGCTTAGGTTTAGACCGGCGTGCTGACCTCTCTGTTGTGCCTAGGTGGGGCTGCGACGTGTTGATCTTCCGCGGCCGGGCATGACCCAGAAAAGTGTGTCCGGCCAAATGGGATCAAGCGTGTTGGGTTATGAGGTGCACCCCTGCAGGGAAGTTAATCTATTGGAATAGCCGTGTCCCTCGGTAAAAGGACGACCCGGAGTTGTACCTTGACCTTATGACAACTAGAACCAGATACTTAATAAAACACACCCTTCCAAGTGCCAGATACAACCCGGTGATCGCTCTCTAACAGGGCATCGAGGAGGGGATCGCCGGGTAGGATTATGCTATGCGATGCTACTTTGAGGACTTCAGTCTACTCTCTTCTTCATGCTGCAAGACGGAGGCTGCCAGAAGCGTAGTCTTCGACGGGATTAGCTACTCCCCTCTTATTCTGGCATTCTGCAGTTCAGTCCACCGATATGGCCTTTTACACTTATCCCCGTGCATATGTAGTGTAGCTCCTTGCTTGCGAGTACTTTTGATGAGTACTCACGGTTGCCTTGTTCCCCCTTTTCCCCCATTTCTCTACCCGATTGCTGCGACCACGATGGAGCCTAGGATCCAGACGCCACCGTCGACGACGACTCCTACAACACTGGAGGTGCCTACTGCTACGTGCAGGCTACTGACGACGACCAGGAGTAGTTAGGAGGATCCCAGGCAGGAGGCATGCGCCTCTTTCGATCTGTATCCCAGTTTGTGCTAGCCTTCTTAAGGCAAACTTGTTTAACTTATGTCTGTGCTCAGATATTGTTGCTTCCGCTGACTCGTCTATGATCGAGCACTTGTATTCGAGCCCTCGAGGCCCCTGGCTTGTATTATGATGCTTGTATGACTTATTTTATTTTTAGAGTTGTGTTGTGATATCTTCTCGTGAGTCCCTGATCTTGATCGTACACATTTGCGTGCATGATTAGTGTACGATTAAATCAGGGGCGTCACAAGTTGGTATCAGAGCCGACTGCCTGTAGCAATCCCCCTTTCTAGTCGATGAAAACTGTTTTACTAACATGGCTGTGCGGCCCATGGGCCCACGTCGCCATTGGGTGGTATTAAGATCTTTTATTCCTCGACCTTTAATCTGGGACTCTGAACTCTCTTCTATTCGGGTTAAATGATTTTGCTAAAATCTAACTTTAGGTTCTCGAAAATACTTCCTCCCGGAGAGCCCCTTCAGGCCAGATGATCGCCTGCTGCACCAGAAGATTCTGAAGACACTCTCTGATGCTTTCCCGAGACCCTTGTGCCCTTCGCCATTGCGATCCCTACCACCGATAAATCTTTATGGATAAATACATACACTTGTCGTTCTTACCTTTATTCCCGGTTGCTCTTGTTATTACAAGATACACCAAAAATTCTCTCTATTGTTCTGAGAATACTTTGTGGCTACTGCCTTGCAGTTCTTTGCCACCTGAATACCCCTACGGATAATCTCTCGCACCCATCGAGTATCCGCTCATCCCCAGTTGATTCTGGTATTTCACAAAAGCTTTTGAAATACCATTCGATCTTCCGAAGATCCTCAACAACCTATTGCTCTTGAAATTCTTCGTTGCTTGCATTGGGATTAAATCCTATAAGTCTGGTAATCTTATTGGCATTCTTTGTCATTATCATTTTAAGTCGGTTGATCCAATATGATGTGAATGCTCTCAATCCTCAGTCATATCTTAGAATTCATCCTTCCGGCTCAGACATCATTTCAAACGTGAGCTGGTTCTCGCCAATCAAATTGTCATCGATTGTGCCCCTAAGTATATTGAACTTATCCATCCTTGATCGGAGCGTCTGCTTCTGATACTTCGCTTTGTAAATCATAATTCCTTTGCAACTGAGCTCTAAGTTACTCAGTTGTTTCTATAATCCAATGTCTTTGCATTGATTCTTCCTCTGGTTGTGAGCCGATACTCACATCAGATCCTTTATGGACCATCAGAACCTTGTTGGACTTTATCCGACAACGTCCTTCATATTCAATCACTTTGGAAGTTCTTTCCCTGATACGTAATGCCTTTGGTAAATTGTATCCTCTGCTTTGTGAACCATGCTCTACTTTCGAGCTTGTGTTAATTACTTCAAAAATTTGTGGTATATGTTCCTAAGATGCCTCAAAAGGTTGAACCAATGCCTTAACTAATCTATGTGAGCCCGAAAGATTTCATGGGCCATACTCATCCGGTACTTCACCAGGTAAAACTTTCAACACTAATACCATTATCAAAACGAGAAGTGAATGTAAGGTTCTGCTTTGGAGAAGTGGGAGTCGACCTTGAACTTTGTGTTCATGCCCATGGACCTGATGTGGAATCTATCATGAAAGCTTCTTGTATTAATAATGGTCCCCTTGTTATAAGTTCATCTTGTATCTATGTTGGTCCTTTGCAATCGTGGTTCCGACCATGATTGTTCTCCTTTGATTCTATTCTCGGACCAGGTAAAGCACTTGTCTTCTGCAGAGCAATACCCTAGTCCAACCTCTACCTTGATCTATCGTCGAGCATTACCCCCTGGTATCTTGAGATTATCATGGAACTACATAACTTCTTATGAGTTCTTCATCAAGTGCTACATTCGCACTGATCCAATTTTCCACGGGCTCTGAGTCATTAAACACTCAAAAACACCGATAACTGAACTGAGTCTGCAGTACGGTTCAACGACACTTGATAATCTTCTTTAAGTACGAGTTTGTACCCGACCACGCCATTCCTAGCCTGTATGGCTATATCATTGTCGTGGTGATTTTAACTGTGGTACCTGGACCTTATTCTCGGAGCACCACTTCGACGATGATCTAAGCTTACGTCGATTTTCCTTGTCATATCAATTCACCTTGAAAAGCAAGCTTGATTTCGAGTTTGTGTCGTATCTGTGCTTCCATTGACCTCTTGCTTCATCATTCCTTTGACTTGATGTCCTCGCTGATCGATTACATCCTCATGAAATCTCTCGACAAAATTTGTCGTGATCATCATCAACATTTGACTCCTTTCAGGATATCGATCGAATTCATGATGATAAGTACCATCCTTGTCCCTTGGTAATTTGAGTTGCCACCGACAACATCCTTAATCCCTTTCATCACAAACTTGTTCATGTTATGGATGCAATTTGCTTTCCAGCTTGTATTTTGTTCTATCTTGAAGTAGTACTGTCTTTTATGTCAAGGATGTTGTGAGGATTGCTCCACCTCTTAAGAATTCTTGGTATAGTGATACTTCTCCCCATCATCATTCTTTCTTGGTCCTCGAGTTAGTTCCAAACGGGGTACCAACAAGTGGACGGTGCTGTTTGGATTCTGCCCTTCTAGCAACCCTATTGCTTTGAAGTTAATGGTCGGTCGTTCATTCTTAGACTATTGATTATTGAATCACCATTCCGACGTTGGTCGTGCAACCCAGCCCATATTTCGGGTGCACATTTCAACCAATGTTTAATTGTGTATGTTTTCCTCGAGCATACCTCATTACATCATTTGATCTGACAAATGTTATCTCCTTGTTCACATAAGTGTGGAAATCCATCTTTTGAAAATTTCAATGAATAATCGTTGAGTTCATCAGCCACCTCCTCGTCCTCTCCTTGGTTAAATGATGAACTCATGATTCGGAACTTGCTTCCATAGTACATTTCCCGAGAATTTTGCAACTCCATCTCATCTAATTGTGTTGCCCCCTTTCCTTCTCGGGCATCATGAGTCTGAGTTATCCTGACACCAATCATATCTGAATCTCGGCCAGATATGATGGTTGGAACATTTTCCAAGAGTCATAACATTGGTCCTTATATAACCCAGTAAGGTGATATCATGCCTAGCCCACCTGGTCGGAGGACCTATTGCTATAGTATCCTTTTTAGCAAGTTTAGCCATTCTTCCATGAGGAAATTGTAAGACTTATTCTATAAGTTGTTCCTGATGGATCCTTTTTGTTTCCAAAGTCTGATTTTCACCTGTTGACCATGTCAATGCTATCTCGAAGCATGTCTATGGTACTCCGTTCTTCAACAAGAACATTTGAAGCCCAATGCTAATTGTTTTTTGCTCAACTATCCAAACACCGTTGAATGGATAATGTCATGAAAATTTCTCTCCCCTCACCTAGAGGCTTTTCTACTTAATATCATGTCATGGTTATCATGCTCTGCTTGTCCTTGGGGAGGATATACCCCCGAAATATCTGATAATCATATTTTCCTTTCCATTACTTGGTTTACCCTTTCTGGTGATCATTATGGTCTAAGCAGTATTAATTCCCTGCTTATGTAGACCCCTCGTGTACAATTCTGTCAGTAAGACCCTGTTACTTTTGTTGATGACATTCCGGTAACCACCGATGGACGAGAACTTTGCCTATAGGTCCGCCTCGTTTCAACGAGCAGGAAAATGGTTCTCTTCGTCCCTCGCCCTTGGTACTGATATTGTTGCCGACATAACTGATAGGCTATCCTCTAACATACCTTCCTTACATGATCATGCAAGACATCATCGCCCTTCCTACTTTTAACCACATGGTGGGCCCATAACCCATAGGTCCACATGATCGAAACCTGACTCTCCTGTACACCCCCTATTCCCAAGGTTATTCCTCACGCGTGGCCTCGTATGTAATTCACGGGCCACTGTCCTAGTGATCTATTCTGGAAACAGATGCAATATTCAATCTCGTTGCTTTGGACCCCTTTTGCGTGTTGTTTCAGACATCGAATGATTGCCTACCCGTTTGAAACTTCTCATGGTACCTTCTTACTTTACTCTCGATAATTTCTTAAGTATCTATTCGAGAGTTACTTCTACCACATTCTCTCAGTTATCTGCCAGGTAGTTGACCTTGAAGGTCCGATCTTCAGTAGTTACCCCTTATCATTATCGTAAGTACGATGGAGTTCCTGAAGAAAGGACGACAACCTCATCATGATGCATTGATGCATAGGAATGAAGACATCAGCGCTATGGATCGACCACTTCGAGAAGAGCAACCAAGACCGAGAAGAATCGTTAGAATTTCGTAACCTATTCTTCCCCCTTACTCCCCTCCTAAATCTCGGGACGAGATTTCTTGTAGTGGAGGAGAATTGTGACGCCCGGATAATCAAGCTACAGTAACCTCTGCTAATGATGCCTCGTCACCACTCTTACTGTTGTAAACCTCGCGATGATTCAATCCCGTTCGAATTCAAATTTATATATCAAAGCAAACAATAATAGTTTTTCAAAATTTAAAACAAAAGTGTTCGGAAGATGCCATATTTTACATAAGTCAATATGGTGTAATAAACACAATTTTATAAACTGCCTAAGTATTTTAAAATAAATAAAAACAGAAAAGGAAAATAAATAAAAGAAAGAAACTAACAAAAAAAAAGAGGGAACCCCCTCCCACGGCCTACTGGCCCAGTTGGCCGGCCCATTTGGGCGCAGGCCCAACCGACCACCCCCCTCCCCTTATCCATTCCCCCCCGAAACCCTAACCACCCCGTCACCCACTTCCCCTCCCCACGACGCCACTCCCTCTCCCCCCTCTCCTCTCGATCCCATCTGGATCGGGGAGAGGCCCGACCCCGTCGCCCGTCCCCGCACGCCTCCTCCTCCCCGCGCTCGTCCCCTACGCGCCCATGGCCGCAGCCGCCTGGCGTTGTCCCCTGACGCCGCCGGGAGGACCACATCGCTGGAGCCCTGCGCCGCCACGACTCTGCCGCACACCGTCGCTGCCTCGTCCCGCCATAGCTTCGCCGGAGCCGCCCATCGTCGTTGTCGCCTCCTCGTCCTCCTCCTCGAGCCACGACGCCCGCACCTCTACAACGGGGGTGAGGAACACCTCCCCGCCTTTCCCACCTGCTCTGCCAGCTTCGCACGCCCCTGAGATGCGCTCGCAGCGCTCCACCGACTCACGACCACGCGCAGCGCGCGCCTGGTCGCGCTCCGTCGACCCGCGCAGGTTCTGGACGCCCCCATCCCCTAACCGTCTCCCTCACCGCCACCCGCACCTTTTCCCCAACCGCTGTCGTGGCTGCGTACTTTCTGCTCCGGCTTTCGCGTGCCGGCTGGCCGCTCGTGGCCACGTCGCCCGCGCGCCCGCCAAGACCTCGCCTCGCTTCACCTGACGCGCGCATGGACGTGTCCCTCGCCGTGCGCGTGCACAGCACCGCGCCCACCACTGCCTCACCGCGGCTCCGCCGCCCCAACTCCACTGTTGCTTCGCTCCGCCGTGCCCGCGACCACCTCCGGCGTCCGCCGCTCGCGCCGCGCCGGCGCCCAGTAGCTCCCGCTTGGTCCTCGCCCGGGTCGGGCGCCCGCAGCGCCCCCTGCGCCCGTAGGCCGCCTGCCCGCGCGCCCGTTAGGACCTCCGGGCAGCTGACCAGTGGGACCCGCCCCAGAAAACGAACACACAAAATAATAATAATAATAATTAAAATTAATTAATTAGTTAATTAACTAGATAAAGCTGCTTAATTAACCTAACTTTAGTTAACCTGCTAATTAACTATTTAAACTATAGTTAGGTAAATCCGAGAATGACAGGGGGGCCACACCCCTATTGACCAGTCAAACTTTGACTGGTCAACTGGGTTCCCCTGGCCCACATGTCAGCCTCTGTGTACATTCTGTGTACACAGGGCTGGGTACCCATAGCATTTTTTCTATTAATTTCGAATTAATAATAATTTCAGAAAATGAATAAAACTTCAGAAAATCATATAAAATAATCCGTAACTCGGATGAAAAAACTTTGTACATGAAAGTTGCTCAGAACGACGTGAAGAATCCGGATACGCAGCCCGTTCGTCCGCCACACATCCCTAACCTATCGAACTCGCAACGTTCCCCCTCCGGTTCACTTGTTCGAAAACACGAAACACCGGGAATCCTTTCCCGGATGTTTCCCCCCTTTCATGGTATCACCTAGTACTGCGTTAGGGCACGCCTAGCACCGCGTATTGCCATGTTATGCCTTGTGTTGCTTTGATTTTTCTATTATTTATTGTGTTTCCCCTCCGTTACTTCTTTCCGGTAGACCCCGAGACTGTCGGCGACCCCCAGTTCGACTACGGAGTTGACGACCCCTATCTCTTGCCAGAGCAACCAGGCAAGCCCCCCCTTGATCACCAGATATCGCCTACTCTTCTCTACATGCTTGCATTAGAGTAGTGTAGCATGTTACTGCTTCTCGATAATCCTACTCTGCTGCATAGCCTGTCATTGCTACTACTATTGTTATCTTTACCTGCTATCCTACATGCTTAGTTTAGGATGCTAGTATTCCATCTGTGGCCCTACATTCTCGTCCGTCTGCCATGCTATACTATCGGGCCGTGATCACTCGGGGGTGATCACGGGCATATACTATATACTTTACACTGTTACATTACCTGTGATACTGTTCCGAGGTGGGGGCTGAAGGGGCAGGTGGCTCCATCCCGGTAGAGGTGGGCCTGGGTTCCCGACGGCCCCCGACTATTACTTTGAGGCGGAGTGACAGGGCAGGTTGAGACCACCTAGGAGAGAGGTGGCCTCGCCCTAGTTGGCGTTCGCGGATACTTAACACGCTTAACGAGATCTAGGTATTTGATCTGAGTCTGGCCATTTGGTCTATACGCACTAACCATCTATGCGGGAGTAGTTATGGGTATCCCGGCGTCGTGGTATCAGCCGAAGCCTTCATGACGTCAGCAACTGAGCGGCGCGCGCCGGATTGGACTGGAACGCCACTAGGCTAGGTCTGCTTCCGGCCGCCCACGCAACGTGCAGGTGTGCTCAGGGCGATGGGCCCAGACCCCTGCGCGCTTAGGTTTAGACTGGCGTGCTGACCTCTCTGTTGTGCCTAGGTGGGGCTGCGACGTGTTGATCTTCCGCGGCCGGGCATGACCCTGAAAAGTGTGTCCGGCCAAATGGGATCAAGCGTGTTGGGTTATGAGGTGCACCCCTGCAGGGAAGTTAATCTATTGGAATAGCCGTGTCCCTCGGTAAAAGGACGACCCGGAGTTGTACCTTGACCTTATGACAACTAGAACCAGATACTTAATAAAACACACCCTTCCAAGTGCCAGATACAACCCGGTGATCGCTCTCTAACAGGGCATCGAGGAGGGGATCGCCGGGTGGATTATGCTATGCGATGCTACTTTGAGGACTTCAGTCTACTCTCTTCTTCATGCTGCAAGACGGAGGCTGCCAGAAGCGTAGTCTTCGACGGGATTAGCTACTCCCCTCTTATTCTGGCATTCTGCAGTTCAGTCCACCGATATGGCCTTTTACACTTATCCCCATGCATATGTAGTGTAGCTCCTTGCTTGCGAGTACTTTTGATGAGTACTCACGGTTGCCTTGTTCCCCCTTTTCCCTCATTTCTCTACCCGATTGCTGCGACCACGATGGAGCCTAGGATCCAGACGCCACCGTCGACGACGACTCCTACAACACTGGAGGTGCCTACTGCTACGTGCAGGCTACTGACGACGACCAGGAGTAGTTAGGAGGATCCCAGGCAGGAGGCCTGCGCCTCTTTCGATCTGTATCCCAGTTTGTGCTAGCCTTCTTAAGGCAAACTTGTTTAACTTATGTCTGTGCTCAGATATTGTTGCTTCCGCTGACTCGTCTATGATCGAGCACTTGTATTCGAGCCCTCGAGGCCCTTGGCTTGTATTGTGATGCTTGTATGACTTATTTTATTTTTAGAGTTGTGTTGTGATATCTTCTCGTGAGTCCCTGATCTTGATCGTACACATTTGCGTGCATGATTAGTGTACGATTGAATCGGGGGCGTCATACCGGTTGTGGCTTTGGGTTTTAGCTCTTTTGAGCTTTTGTTTATTTTTGCACCACGCTACTTGGCGACTTTGTTACTGGATAATCTTTTTAATAATATGAGCCGTATGCATCTTTCTGATGGAGAGACTGGGGTAAACCCCCTTTTCAAAAAAAACGTAGTAAAAGCATTGTTTACGTATAAAAGAAGATTCACACACTAATTACATTATTTGATAAGAAGCTTCTATGCGCCCGGCTGCGCATTTGAAGGAGCATTTAGTTAGTTAGATAATATTCCTTTGAAGTAGGCCGAACCTGTGGAGGAGTCTTGCAGTGTTGTGTGAGCTATATTTTACGTGTGCATGGGGTGTTGTTCAGTGGATGTCGATTTTCCGAATAAGTTCTTTTACCGGAGCCGGGAGCTACCGGTGGGTCTCTAGCCAATGTGCTTGTTGTGTATCTGACTCCATCTGACATCCTCAAATGTATTTGATTCTTTTGCTGCTTTTGTGGTGTTGGTATTTCTTTACTCAAGGCCCATAACTTTATGATACGGAACCCACCATGTTCTCTTTTATAGAAGAGCTCAAGAAAGAGAGTTAAGAGTGGGGAAAACAGTGCATGCATGCATTCATTCTCTCACATCATACATATGACATGCATTTTATTTTCATCCCCATAGTTTTAATGGTTCATATCTTTCGAACCAAATGTCCAATATTGAAACTTTTTATATATTTGAATTTGTGGTGACAAGATCTTCATAACAAGATAAATTTTCAATATGTTTGAAATATATTTAATTTTATATATTTCAATTATATTTGAAATCACTGTCATAAAAGATTAGATTGTTTCATTATTTCATATAAGTTTTTTTTAGTGTTTTGCTCATTTTCACAAACAGGAATATGGAACTCACAAATAGACAAATATATTGGATATATTACTAATACAAAAGTTTAATATATTCTTAATAACGAATTCCGCATAATGAAATAACCAAAATCCAATATTTTAAATAAAAAAATTCACATATTTTGACGGAGTGGAATAAGCAACTTGACAAAGACACTAATTTTTTTCAGTGAAATACATGGACTGCAATGCTACAATTTAAACGTCTTTGAAATGGTCAATTTCACATATTTTAACTAACCTATTTCACATATTTTCACACACTAGAATAACCAAATTGACAAACAGACTGAAGTATGTTTCATATATCTGAAAAATATCAGTTTCACATATTCAGATAATCAATTTCACATATTTGAAATAACCCATTTCACATATTTTCACAAACTGGAATAAGCAAAAATGCAACAAAAGTGAAATATGTTCATATAATCAATTCCACATATTTGAAATAACCATTTCATATATTTTTCACAAACTAGAATAAGAAAATGGCAAGCAGACTGAAATATGTTTCATATATTTAAAAAATATCAGTTTCGCGTATATTAGATAATTAATTTCACATATTTGAAATAACCCATTTCACATATTTTCACAAACTGGAATAAGCAAAATGGTAAACAGACTGAAATATTTTACTGTTTCAATTAGTTTCACATTACAAAAAAAGGATTTCAATCATTTAAGAAATGGATTTCACTCGTTGTAAAATGCCTATTTCACACATTAGAAAACACAGATTTTAGTCAATTTAAAAACTTGTTTCACTCATTTCTGAAAGCTGATTTCAGTCAATTAAAAAAACTCATTTCTTTATATTCAAACAACCAATTTCACTCATATGAAGAAACTGATGTCGCTCATTCTAGAAAAATAATTTCACTCAGTTGAGAAAACATATGTCACTAAGTTGAGAAAACATAGATTGTAGTCGTTTAAAAAAACAGTTTCATTCATTTCAGAAAGCTGATTTCGATCATTTCAGAACACACTCATCTCTTTATGTTCAAGAAACCAATTTCACTCATCCGAAGAAACCAATGTCACACATTTCAGAAAAATAATTTGACTCAGTTGAGAAACATATTTCACTAAGGTAAGAAAACATATTTAAAAATTGATTTCACTCAATGCAGAAAACATATTTCTAAAAGATAGATTTCACTCCATTTAGGAAAGACATTTCACTCATTTCAATATATTTCACTCATTTCAATATATAATTTAATAATACAAAAAACATGTTTCATGCATTTATAAAAACATATTTCACTCTTAAAATGGTAGTTTTAACTATTCTATTTTGAAAACAAAGGCTGTAACTATTTCAACTATTTCAGAAGACAAAATTTCATTTTATCATAAAACCGTTTCAATCATTTCAAAATACTAATTTCACTTTATCATAAAAATACAAATTGTTTCAGAAGACATATTTCAACAATATCACTTTCAGTTTACATATCCATAAATCAAATATGGACCAACATCACTTTATTTCGTAAATCTGAACCAAATAACTCTTGCATGTGTCACAAAATCAGATAGGTGCCATATTTCACATATATGAACCACAAATCTCTTCCATATATCACAAAACCAGATTTCACTTTCACTTGAGTGAGTTTCAGAAGAAAAAAAATCAGTTCTATATGAACCATAAATCTCTTCCATATTTCACAAAACAAGATTTCACCTTCACAAATCTAACATTGAACATAAATCACAAGGTGGGAAAAATAGAAAACTTTGACAGCCCTGATTTCTTTCAATGCTCCCAAGTCTTCAGATGATAATCGCCGTTTATCTGGGTAAGAGCCAATATCATCCAAAATAAAAAAATCATGAAGAAAAGGAGACAGGGGAGGAGAGGGTTGGCTTCTTAGCTCACCGGAAGAGTTACGGAAGGAGGCTACGGAACCGATGGCGATGAACTGTCGGTCGTGATCAGAGGAATCTCATCGGCTGAGATCTTCCCACCGTCGACGTGGTGGTGGCCACGCTGCTTCCCGCACCTCACGGGGTTCGCCGTCTACGCACCGCATCGGTGGCATCACAACGGCCGGAGCAGCCAGACCTGGACGTTACTGCGTAGAGGAGGCCAGATCTGGTTTTATATGGCGACAGGCTGCCGGAGCACGGTGCGGCGGTGGCGGCAGGCTACCGGAGCACGGTACGGCGGTGGCGGCGGGCTTCCAGAGCACAGAGAGGCGATGGCAGCGGGTTGATGGAGGAGCAACCGAGAGAGAGAAAGAGAGAGAGTCACGGCCTCACGGGTCGTATGGGTACACCCTCTATCCACGCCATTCGCCACAGGTTGTTGTTCACTTGTGATGTAGACACTGTGCATGTGGTCGGGCTGATTTGAAAGGATGTGGGTCGAACCTTCAAGAGTCTTGCAGTGCTATGCGGACAGTATTTTGCATCTCTATAGGTTGTTGTTGACCGGGTGGACATTTCCTTTCTCTGACATGATTTTTTCTTGTTCACCTCCCACGGCTCAAAATGAGTGTATGTTGGATCCAAAAGTTGAGAGAGATAGAGAGAGGGGGAGGGGGAGTGTGTTGTTGCATTGACTCTTTTATTACATAAGGAACGGGATAGAGAATGTGTGTTGTAAGCAAGTTAGGAGAGAGAAGTGAGAGCCTGATCTGATCCCGTGTGGACCACAAAGCAACAGCCTCCTACGGCCCAGCTAGCCACAAGGCTCAAACATCGAGTCAAATCCATTTTTTCAATCGCCCATTGTTGGAATTATGACCTAGAGGCATTAATAAAGGTTATTTTTTATTTTTTATGTTCATAACAAAGTTTATATTTCTATGCTACAATTACAATAATTCTTTAGTGTGAGATTCAAAGGAAAACTCAGTTGCATGCGCGAAAGATAAACATCAAATAGATCCCTAGTGTAGCCTCTAATACTAGCTAAGTATTGTTGATGATACTGTTTTCCAGATCATAAGCATTGTCAATGTGAGAAGGATGCCGACATTGTTAGCAGAATAATGGTGTTGGATAGACCCAACTTATGATATACTGCAAGATCACATTATCTATATTGTTGTTGGTATTTTCATATAACTAGATGACACCCCACGCGTTGCTGCGAAAGTCGCTGCAATATATTTCAATAGAATTTGATTTATGAAACATGAATATTTGGATTGATAATATACAAACTAAAACTATTAATACATATTGTATACTCACTCCGTCCTGAATTACGCGAAAATGGAAAGAAATGGATGTATCTAGAACGAAAAGAACGTCTAGATACATGCATTTCTGAGACAAGTAATTCTTGACTGAGTGATATATTATAGTTGATTAAGGAAAAAAATATGAATATAAGTAGCATAATATAATGGGAAAATGTTTTTCAGTGCATGTTGTGGTGAGTCTTTGATTAGGTAGGATATGTGAATGTTGAGATATATAGAGTAGCGACTATTGATGAAAAAACACCGTACATGTTAAGGTGGACCTTTGATGAGGTGGCATGAGTAGTGATGTAGTATGTGTGTATGTTGAGAGAATTAAGTAGCGGAGTTCGACTACTTAGATTTTATGTATAGGATATGTTAACGTTTACTCGCATCTTTAGACCATGAGAATATCATGGATCTGCATACCGGATGGTTATACTTTCAGGTTGCCAAATGTCAAATGTCAGACCATAACTGGGTGATCGTAAAAGTAACTTACAGATATACCAGAAAAAGTATGTCACGGTGCTCGATTGTAATATGAGACTTATTTTAAAAAGAAATACAAATTCTTCATAAATAATATTTACAATGGATGCATATCTCCTTATGTACACCAGTATGCTAGCTACCAATACGATGACATCTCAAACAATTAACGCATGATACTATGATAGAGGACAACCGACACATAAATACTAGGCCAAGCACATTAAGAAGAATCACACATGGCTCTTGATGGCGGAGCTGTATCCAGTGCGATCGTCGTAGTACTTAGACCACAACATGACGCCTCCATACTTGGACGTTCCCTTGATCAGCGGAAGCACGCGGGATGTGAGCTCGCCGGCGGGCACGAACCCGGTGCCCGCGGCGTCCTTGGAGGCCGGCAGTCCCAGGAAGATCTTCCCTGCCGGCACCGACTCCCATCTTTTCCATGCGTCCATGAACGCTCCACGCCCCGCGCTGAACTGGCACTCTGGGTTGTTGTAAAACTGCACCCAAACAAAGTCGAACAGACCCGTGTTGATTGCGTTGCCGTCCCACTCATCTGGGAACGGGCACTGCGGTGCCGCGCTCAGTAGCACGGCCTTGCCTCCGTTCTTTCCCAATTTCTTCAGGTCCGTGGCGAGATCATTCCAGAATTTGGCGCCGCCAAGCTCGATGTCGAAGTCGATGCCGTCAAGTACGGCGTCGCCGAGAGGGCGGAACGACGACGTGCCGCCAAGATAGTTGTTCCATAGGTACATGGCAACCTGTCGTGCATCAGCGGGTGATGAGAGGCCGTAGCTGCCGTCTCCGCCGCCGATGGAGAGAAGGACCTTGACACCGCCTTGCTGGCAAGATTGGATGTCCTTGCTCTGGCCTTTGCAGCCGCCCGACGGGGCGTCGCAGTGGCTGCCGAGGTCCAGCTGCGGCGTCTGGCCCTTGCCGAACTTGGGGAGGAAAGCGAGGATGACGAACTCGTAGTTTCCGGACGCGCACGTCTCGGCCAGCGACGCCTCACCGTCGTTCTGGCCCCAGTACACGGCGATGCTGCCGGCATGGCACGTCGCGAGTAGCGCCACGAGGAGGGTGGCAGTGAGCTGGAGGCGAGTGAGAGCTCGGCTTGTCATGGCTGGGATCAAGCAGAGCGTACCTAGCTAGCTAGATGGTACAGGAGTGCTCTGTATTTTTAGCTGTGATGGATATTGGGTATGTCTGGATTTTTATAGTGTGTTGAGGGAGCATCATGGATGCTTTTTTACTGCCTTTCCTGCCGTAGCTTGTCCGCTCCTGCGCCTAAATTTACCGGCAATGTCTTGCGTTCCGTTTGCAGTTGGTATTTTCCTTGCTTAATTTACTCGGAATGTTCAGCAGTTGATAAACGATTAGTGAAGAGAGTGCGTTCAGATCACAAACGCCCTGTCGTGTTCAACCAAAATATCAACAATACGTGCCATAAAAACTGGGCCTTCTCCTCTATTTTCTACTGCAGCAGAGTACCAAGCAGAGCACATATGCAAAGTCTTATACTCGTACTAATAGTTTACTGCGGCACGGCAATTTGCGGCTCGAAGCTACCTCAACGATGGTTAATGCTACTAAACAGAGGAATATCAAATGTTTCTACTGAATTTGGTTATTTTGAGTACTCATGCAAATCCACAACCTCACAAAAGTACATGTTGGTTAATTTCGAATACCCCTCGGTCAGGGTTTATAAGGCAGGTGCAGGTTTTAAGGTCTTCAATTTGACTAGTAAAATCTGTTTATATATCACTTAAAAATATACTAATTCGCCATCCGATGAATTTTCTAAAATTATACTTACTTTTGATGACATATTACACATGTTTCCTTCGTTAAATTGAAGCCCCAACAACCCAAGCGTGCCTTAGAGTATAGTACAACATGAAACAATTTAACCTTCATTCATTTGATAAAAAGAGTATAGTACAACATGAAACAATAGAAGTCTACCCCCTCCCCCCAAATATGACCCCGTCTAGCGGGCTAGCGATGGAGGAAACCCAATTTGCTGTCTCAACTTTATTACACGGTAAAACAAGCTATGGAGCATAGGGATGCTGCGGAAGACTCAATTCCCGGTTCTGTTTTCCTACTGTCCTAAGCCGAACATCTCCATCGCGGAGGTGGCGGGTAATAACTGGGACCTGGCTTTTCGCCGCTCCCTGTCTCCTGAAGAGTTGGAGGATTGGCAAAATCTTTCTGCCCTCTTCCCTGTGCTCTCGGAGGCACCGGATTCTGTAGTTTGGCCTCATTCGTCTTCTGGCAGGTTTTCGGTCAAGTCTATGTACTCTAGGCTTATCGGAGGTACCCCCTCGAATAGATTTTCTAACATCTGGAAGTCCAAAGTGCCTCCTAAGATTAAGATATTTCTCTGGCAAGCCTTCAGAGGCCGCCTTCCTGCGGCTGATCAGATTCGCAAGCGCAATGGTCCGGGTTCAGAGTTCTGCCGCCTTTGTGGTGCTTTGGAAAACACGGACCACATCTTTTTCCATTGTGTTTTGGCTAAGTTCGTTTGGAGTTGCGTCAAATCTTGGCTTCAGGTCTCTTGGAATCCCTCGTCCTTCTCTGAGCTTAGAACCCTAGCCAAGGTTTTGGTTAGGGTCACCAAGAGGGTGTTCTGGGTTGGCTTGGGTGTCGTATGTTGGTCCCTTTGGACTACTAGGAACAAATTTACTATCGAGCATATCTTTTCATCTAAGTCTGCTGACGTTCTTTTCAAATCTTGTATCATATTGCAGCAGTGGAGATTATTGACTAAAGAAGACGATCGGGATGCCCTGGACGTGCTCATCGCCAAAATTCGGGCTTCGGCATCCTTCTTCTCCGGGCTGGGTCCTAACGGCTGATCTCTGTTGTGGTAGTTTTATCGTTGTGGTCGTAGTCGTCTTTCTCCTCCGGCCTGCGCGCCGTGTATGGCAGGGTGCCATGTATCGCTCTGGAACTTCTTTCGCCTGCTCTAGGCTTTTGGTCGATGGACTCGCGGTTCTTGTTATTTGTTTGGGTGTTCGGGTCTGTGACACTGCCGTGTGGCTTTATTTATAAAGTCGGGCCAAGGCCTTTTATCTAAGGGAAAAGCTTATCTTCCGCCGGTTGATAATCACGCGAGCGTCTGTCGCCTCAGTTGTACGCCACGTGTCCCCAGTGGACCCACCACCACACGTCTTCTTCAACAGCAGCCTTCGTGGCTCCATCTCCTACCTTTTCCTCATCTCTCTCGGTCCTTTTTTGTCCCGAATCAGCGCCGCAAGGAAGACGCTCGCCCGCATCAAGTTCGCGCCGGTGCTCGCCGCCATCCCGCTCCGGTAGCCATCGCTCGCCGGTGAGGGAGGCCTTCGCCGCCTACTTCCATCCCTCATATTTTTCTTCGCCGCCTCGCTTGCCGTTGGCCGGGCAGCGGTCGCCCCGCCGCTCACATCTGCCCTGAGATGCGTGTTGCCTGGGCATCGTTGCATCGGCGAGTGGCGCAGCGCACAACCTCTCTGTCGGCGCTGTCATCGGGGGAGCCCTCCCTGTTGGATTCGTCCCGGCCCTGCATGCCATGTTTTTGAAACAAAGATTTTGTTGCAATAGTTAAGGGATGTTTCTGAAACAAAGCTTTTGTCGCGAAGAAGAATCATATGCAGAGATACTTTCTGTAACCTCATCGATGTTTCTGAAACAAAGCTCTTGTTGCAATAGTCAGTGATGTGTTTCTGAAACAAAGTTCTTGTTGCAAGAATCACCATTGTTTCTAAAACAATACTCTTGTTGCAAAAATAGGCCGTATGTTAAGCAATCTAGATCGGACGGCTCGCGAGGCGGCGGATCTTTAAAAGAAATCCGCCGGCTGACGCGTAGCACGCCCCTTTATCTAAATAAAAAGAGACTCTCACGGTACATTTGTTTCGAATTTCTCGAGAGCAAACATGGTCAATGACATCATGATTTATTCTCATTCTTCTTTCAGGGACGATGTGTGTCGAGCATTCCTTAATGCAATCCATCTCAACCCATGAGTGGAAAATGCCTTCCATCTAATCAATTTGATGGACACGTGCATTTCATTAAGGAGCATCATGCCGCATCCCAAAAGCAAGCCCCCCCCCCCCCCCCGGTTTCTTATTGTGACGGTCGTTGAGGTGTAGAACAGATCCATATCATTGTCATCACAAGGTTTTCCCTTTCCAATTATGAAGGTAATTTTGTTATGTGAACATGGGCTAACACACATTGCAACTTGTGGAAGTGACATACACGTGAATGTTTTCATAAATGAAGATGAGCCATGCACGCCCGCTCTAAAAATGCAAAACAGTTTGCAGTATATGACTAACACTGATTATCTAGCAATTTAATGTTGTTTTGAGACTTTCTCAGAATTCTAATCTTGTTTACACGAACTTATACTATTTGTAGTGTCATTTTACAAATTTTGAATTTATTTATTATAGTTATGTTTTATGAACATTATATATATGCGACTATGGCAACCCCCCATGCTAAATTCCTAGGTCCGTCACTGCTTCCCACACAATGTAAACGAATTGCTCATTTGCTCAAATAGCTGGTCAAAACAACACGGAAACTACGGGGTCTTGCTTGATGGATTGGGAATGCCAAACTTATCAATTTGTCTTGTTTGCCTGCTCCTTCGTCAGTGTCGCCAGTTAAGTTGTTAGCGAGATTAGCTCGAGGTTAAACCACCAGGAGCAAGGCGGGCCCTTGACTCCCGTTCTTTCCATTGTAGCTCGAATAAATACAGTGAAGAAAAACAGAAAAGTTGCGGAAGTTTGAGCAGGCAAACATCGGCTTCCACTTCTGTTCAGCACCAAAATTTCGCCATTAGAACCAACACATACATGTAACTAAGCCGCCATGGAAAGTTGTAACTAAGCCGCCATGGGAGGATGTAGCGGCCTCTCAAGCTCTCAGTAGTGGATAGACAAGCAACCATTATATGTTGGTCTAAGAGCATCTATAACCGGACCCCTCATACCCGCCCCAAACGCCTGGACGAGCTGTCCGATCAATGTTCGGACGCAAAAACGTCACCCAACCAGCCTCTTCATAGCTGGCCAAAACGTCCGAACTGACCGGCACTCTCATATCCAGCCCAAATCTAGGGGAGATATGCCGGCCATGATTCATCCCCCACCACATCCTTGCCACAGAAGGTCAGCGCAAAAGGACTTCGAAAAATTATGGTCATTGATGTACCCTTTCGGATCCGGACGAACATGTGGAAAATGATTAAACTTTGTAAAAAGCAAGGCCATCAATGCTCGCTTTGTAAGGGATATGGTTCGTCACGATGAACCTAAACAGAGGAGATTCATAGTGGCAGTCCACAACCTTCAGAAAGGATATGTTGATGACCGAAACTTACCGCTCTGGGAGGACTTAGCTATTTAAGTTGGTCGCGTCGCTCCTCGCGCTGCGAGGTGGGACTAAACATCCAACCAAGCACGCCCGCACGTAGGCTCTGTCAAGTCGGACCCACCCAAATTGTTCGAAAATACTACTGGTTTAGTCCCACCTTGTCGTGCGAGGCGCGCGAGGCGGGCGGCGGTAAGCTTCTTTCTTGTTGCATTAGGTCCATCAATGATCGATGTGTGAACGAGGTAGCTTAACACTAGATTGCATTTCATCAACCGATGATTGTTCATCGAGTGTCAAGTTCATCCCATTCATATATTTTGATAGCCCTACTACAGTGAAAGATAATTTTAAATTGATCAACGACCGTGAGAACTGGGGTCGTTGATTCATTCTTGTATCGCTTATCTTTGCATGAACTATTGAATTTTATTTTGGCCTACACTAGCTTTGTATCGTTGAATTTGTGTTACATGAACGTCGTGCATAGATTTGCATGGATTTGGGTATCAAGATTTAAGGATTGTGGTTGTGAAGAAGACCCAATGAGAATCTGCCTCTCGCTGTCCGCAAGCGTCCGAACGCGTCCACAGACGTATAGGGGCTCGGATTAACTATTCCTGGTTATAGATGCTCTAACTACCTGACCACTAGCAATAGTTCACCATTTAGCCATGCCAACTCAAGGTATCCAACCAAAGAAAATGAGAATGTTATGTTTTTGGTCATACGATGATATTCCAAAATAACATGTTTGTCAACTTGAATAAAAAATATGACCACTCGAGAGTCATTTTGTAGGATAATGGTATTCAAATGTTGAACCCAAGCTTTAGCTGATTGACTAAAAATTGTACTTCTCTACAGAAACATCGACAGTGTAGTACATGATGTATATGGGACTTAGCTTAATTAAAGAAAGTATATTAAAATTCTTAATAAATATTTACAATGGATGCATATCTCCTCATGTCATGTATACCGGTATACTAGCTACCAATATGATGACATCTCAAACAATAAACGCATGATACTATGATACAGGACAAGGGACAGTGGGACACACAAATACTAGGCCAAGCACATCAAAGAGAATCACACGTAGCTCTTGATGGTGGAGCTATATCCAGTGCGATCGTCGTAGAACTTTGACCACAGCATGACGCCGCCGTACCTGGGCGAGCCTTTGATGAGCGGAAGCACGCGTGAAGTGAGCTTGCCGGCGGGCACGAACCCGGTGCCTGCGGCGTCCTTGGAGGCCGGCAGTCCCAGGAAGATCTTCCCTGCCGGCACCGACTCCCATCTTTTCCATGCGTCCATGAACGCTCCACGCCCCGCGCTGAAGTGACACTCCGGGTTGTTGTAGAATTGCACCCAAACGAAGTCGAACAGCCCTGTGTTGATCGTGTTGCCGTCCCATTCGTCCGGGAAGGGGCACTGCGGTGCCGCGCTCAGCAGCACGGTCTTGCTACCGTTATTTCCTAAGCTCTTCAGGTCTGTGGCGAGATCGTTCCAAAACTTGACGCCACCGAGCTCGATGTCGAAGTCGATACCGTCGAGTACTGCGTCGCCGAGAGGGCGGAACGATGACGTGCCGCCCAGGTAGTTGTTCCATAGGTACATGGCAACCTGTCGTGCATCACCTGGTGATGAGAGGCCGTAGCTGCCGTCTCCGCCGCCGATGGAGAGGAGGACCTTGACACCGCCGCGCTGGCACGACTGTATTTCTTTGCTCTGGCTTTTGCAGCCGCCCGACGAGGCGTCGCAGTGGCTGCCGAGGTCCAGCTGCGGGGTCTGGCCCTTACCGAACTTGGGGAGGAAAGCCAGGATGACGAACTCATAGTTTCCGGACGCGCACGTCTCGGCCAGCGACGCCTCACCGTCGTTCTGACCCCAGTACACGGCGATGCTGCCGGCATGGCACGTCGCGAGTAGCGCCACGAGGAGGGTGGCGGTGAGCTGGAGGAGAGCGAGAGCTCGGCTTGCCATGGCTGGTGTCAAGCGGAGAGCGCCTAGCTGGCTAGCTGGTACAGGAAGGTGAGGAGGCGCGGTGTGTATTTTGAGCTGTGATGGATGTCGGGTATGTTTGGATTTTTATAGTGTCTTGATGGAGCGTCGTGGAGGCTTTTTTAGTGACTTTCCTGCCGTCGCTTGTCCGCTCCTGCGTCTAAATTTACGAATTTACCGGCAATGTTTTGTGTTCCGTGTGCGGTCGGTAATCTTTCTCGTAATTTACTCGGACTGATCAATGGTTGATAAATCAGAGTGCGTTCAGATCACAAACGCCCTACCGTGCTGGACCAAAACATCAACAAGACGTGCAATAAAAGCTGAGCCCTCTCCTCTGTTTTCTACTCCAGAGTATCAGGCACAGCACATATGCAGTCTTAGAGCATCTACAATAACAACTCACAAAAACAATCCACCGAACACCCGCGGACGTGTTCAGACATGTCCGTTCACAGTGACCGGGTAGTGTCCATTTTTCTCTATCCACAACTGTAGTAGTCATTTGCCCGCACCAAATCCCTGCTATGCATGCAACGACATAAACCAGATTAATGTAGATCAACGTCGAACGATAAATTTCTCCACATAGTTAATAGGACATACTGCATTTGACCCAAAAGACATAGTTCATTGGACTTATAATACAAAGAAAATATAACTGGATAAAATGCGGAGGCGGAGTCGTCCGGAGTTCGCCGCTAGGTCGGGCCCTTGCCCTTGCGGTCAGCGGCGCGGCGGTCCATCTCCTCCCTGTACGCATCAAAGGCGGGAGAGTCATCGTCTTCGTCTGTGGTGGTGCCGCTCTCCGATGCAGACGAAATAATGTAGCTGGAGAGAAGGCGGAGGAGGCGTTGTTGCTCCTTCATGTGGTGTGCGGCCTTGGCGGCGGCGGTCTCATTCTCCCGCGCAAGGCGCTCGGACCCCTCGAGCCCGAGGTGGAGCGCTTCCGCATTCTTGCGTCGAAGGCGTCGTGCGTCAGACACGGCTGTGGTCAGCGACCGTCGCATGACCTCACGGAGGAGTGCCTCCTCCAGGTCGACGGGACGGAGCGCGCTCGCTGGCGGGAAGAGTCGGACTCTACCGCGGCCACCGCCCGCTGTTTGGCTGCCTTCACCTTCGACTCCGGCATGGGCATCCACACGGGAACCACAGGCACGAGCACCCACCGCTATCCGGTGATGTTGGCGCCGGGGGGGAGGGAAGATGCCCGCGCTCCAGATCTGGAGCGACGCGAAGTGGGACGGACAACCATGACCCGCATTCCACCGGCGGAAGGTGGAGGAGCTCACATCGGGTGCCATGGAGCTCGAGCTCCCATCAGTGTCCACGCTCGAGAGCTGGATGGCGATGCGGAGTGTGAGCTCCTCCTCGTCTGGCGCAATGCTAGATCAGTCATCCTCCCCCTTCACGGGACCGTCCCAGTCCATGGATCGGGCTCGCTGCCGAAGTCCTGACCGGAGTTGGCCATGGTGGAAGGGATGGATTTGGGAGGAAGCGGAGAAGACGAGTGCAGACTGACAAAGAGAGGGTTTAACTAGGGTTTGTACGATATAGTGGAGTGTCTGTGTAGGCATCGATGGGGGCAGCCCGGGCCCTAGTCGACCGATCCGACGTGGCACCCGCTCCAGGCGTCCCCATATCGGCTCCAGATATGGGCCGGGTATGGACAGTGCCGGACAGTACGGGCGTTTAGGTCGGATATGGGGAGCCCGGTTAGGTGGCATTTTTTCGTCAGGACACTAACCGAGCAGCCCATCCGAATGTTTGGAGTGGGTATGAGGGTCCCGTTGTAGATGCTCTCATACTTGTATTGATAGTTTATTGTGGCACAACAATTTGCGGCTTGAAGCTACCTCAACTATGGTTAGTGCTTCTAAACAGAGGGATATTAAACATTTCTACTGAATTTGGTGATTTTGAGTACTCGTGCAGATCCACAACCTCACAAAACTACATATATTGCTTAATTTCAAATACTCCTTCAATTAGGGTTTATAAGGCAGGTATAAGTTTAAGGTCTTCAATTTGACTAGTAAAATGTGTTTATATATCACTAGAAAAATATACGATTCATTATCGGATGAATTTTTCTGAAGTTAAACTTTTGATGGCATATTCCACGTATTCCGTTAGTTAAATTGAAGCCCTAACATCCCAGCCTTGCCTTAGAGACATGTATACTTGCAAGGTAGGAACGACTCCTTCCTTTTTTTAGGTCGGTTCCGGTAGTTTTGTGGGAGAAGAATATTAAGAGGGGGCAAAAATTAGCCTTCATTCATTTGATAAGAAAGAGTATAGTACAGCATGAAACAATAGAAGTCTGTTCTCCCTCCAAATATGATCTCAAGTGTGTAGCGGTGGAGAAAACCCAATTTCTTGTCTCAATTTTATTACAAGGTGTGGAGCGTAGGGATGTTGCGGAAGACTCTCGCCGTACATTTGTTTCAAATTTCTCGAGAGCAAAGCACGGTCAATGACATCATGACTTTTTCCCATTCTTCTTTCATGGACGATGTGCGTCAAGCATTCCTTAATGCAATCCATCTCAATCCATGAGTGGAAAATGCCTTTCACCTAGTCAATTTGATGGACACGTGCATTTTGTTTTGGTTCATTGGTTATGAGCCAAAAATACAGGTTCCGCAATGCCAAAATGCATGACACCTCCACCTTTTAAACTAAAAAGCTTTGGGCCCTCTTCCGACCCGAGCCGGTTTAATGGATGATATTGAAGTGATTTCGTAAACGTAGTGGTAAAGTCAAGAATATTTTTGAGTGAAATTAAAAAAATAGAATTACTCCGTCTGTATCACAAATAAGTGACATTTTGGGCAATACCTTCAGTCACAAAAATATACTTTGTCCATGAATACCATTTTAATTTTTCCAAGTTGCAAATACCATAGTATAGATTTGTCTCAAAAATATTTCTAAAATCTTATATTTTTATGTTGTTTATACATATGTTACATTCAAAGTTAGTGGTCAAACCCAAAATATCACTTATTACGATATGGAGGGAGTAGAAAAATATAAGTAAAATTATAATACAAATGAAAAAAAAATAGGAACACCATATGTGGTATACAACAAGGAAATTAAAAAGAAAAAAGTCATAAGTATAACGGAAAACCCAGAAAAAATAGAGAGTGCTCACAAATAATTCCTAAGGTTTCGTGAATACTCCTAAACTTGTTTCCTCCCCCTATTTAATTTTTTATTGACAGATTATCTTTGCAATTCTAATATGTAATTATTATTTTAATTCCTTTATTCGGTTTTCCTTATTTAACCATTGTTGTGATGTATTGAGAAAATGTTTGTCCTTGTTTGTGCCACTTATGTGAAACCACTGCCACGTCACCCATCAAACTGCTTCTAGGCAGGAGAGGCCCAAAGTTGTCCCGTCTAAAATATTGAGATGTTATACTGTCAGTTGGTGGTATTCAAATTAAGGATCGATGCAATTAAAAAAAACAAATTTAGGATCGATGCTGAACTCGAGCTATAGTTCATTGACCGATAATTATACTTTTATTTTATATAGAAATATCAGCGATGTAGTTTACAATGTACTCCCTTCGTTCTAAAATAGATGACCCAACTTTGTACTAAAGCTAGTACAAAGTTGAGTCATCTATTTTGGAACGGATGGAGTAATATGTAGAGTTTCAAATTTGATGTGATTGGGACATGGCTTCAAAGAAACTACACCGTGATCCTTACATATTGGGACATAGTCGCTACCAATATGGAGTTATCTCAAACACTTAACACATGAGTACCAATGAAGCGAAGAAACACCAGGGAGAATCAGACGTGGCTCTTGATTGCGGAGCTGTATCCAGTATGATCGTCATAGAACTTAGCCCACAGCATGACGCCGCCATACTTAGGCGTGCCCTTGATGAGCGGCAGTACCGACTTGAGCTTGCCGGCGGGCACGAACCCGGTGCCTGCCGCGTCCTTGGAAGCCGGCAGCCCCAGGAAGAGCTTCCGTATGGGCAGTGACTCCCACCTCTTCCACGCGGCCAAGAATGCTCCATGGCCCGCGCTGATCTGGCACTCCGGGTTGTTGTAGAACTGCACCCACACGAAGTCGAACAGCCCCGTCCTGATCGCGCCGTCATCCCACTGGTCGGGGAAAGGGCACTGTGGCGCCGCGCTCAGCAGCACGCCCTTGTCCAACTTCTTGAGGTCCCTGGCGAGGTCACCCCAGAACTTGGAGCCACCTTTCTCGATGTCGAAGTCGATGCCGTCGAGCACGGCGTCCCCGAGGGGGCGAGACGACGACCTCGTGCCGCCCAGGTAGGTGTTCCAGAGGTACATGGCAACCTGCCGTGCATCGCCGCGGGACGAGAGGCCGTAGCTGCCGTCCGCGCCACCCAGGGAGAGGAGGACCTTGACGCCGCGGCGCTGGCACGAGTGGATGTCCTTGCTCAGGATTTTGCAGCCGCCGGATAAAGGGTCGCAGTGGCCGGCGAGGTTCAGCTCCGGCTTCTGGCCCTTGCCGAACTTGGGGAGAAAAGCAACGACGACGAACTTGTAGTTACCTGACGCGCACGTCTTAGCCAGCGACACCTCGCCGTCGTTCTGGCCCCAGTACACGGCGATGCTGCCGGCATGGCACGTGGCAAAGAGCGCCACGAGGAGGACGGCAGCGAGGTGGAAGGGGGTGAGAGCTCGGCTTGCCATGGCTGAGAACAGTAACTAGTGACGATGGAGTACGTTATGTTTTCTGAGTCGGGATGGCTGTTGTTTTTATAGCTGTTTGGGGGTTACTGAACACGGAGTTATCCGCATAAAACTTCGTGTAGAAAGCCAGATGGGCAACGTCGATACGTTCCAGAGAATTGGGTGTTAAAAGTCTAAAAGAAGTGGGTGTGATCGAAAGACAAAACTCGTCCGTGCAGACTCCAAAGAGATTACTGGGATGCTCCAAGGATCTCAGCAGGGCAGCACGGATACACCAAGATTCCACCGTCCGACACACTCGGTAAAATAAGGTTCTGACGGTCGTAAATTCCTAAGGACTAATGCTGAATCTAGTGTTAAGCTGATGACAGCAGGCAGAGCAGTAGTAAGGCACAGGGACAGAGGATAAAATGTCAAAAAGTTCCAGACAATAGAACAAACCATCTCAGTACAAGACAGTAACTGTCACTCGTCTCGCGCACGAAAATTTGATAATTGAGAAAGCAACAAAAGTTCCCAAGTTGTCAATCTCCTGGAAATCCTAGAAGACTAGAGCCTAGAACAACCGGTACACCTTTCCCATCGTGCTCTTCAGGTACAAGCATCTCACCTGCAAGAAATTACATATGAATCAGCAATCTATTTTAACATATACTAACAATCAATCAATAGCCAAAGGTTGATGAAAATATTCAGAGGGCACATGACATACGTTTTGCCAATTCTTCTTCAACAGAGAGACGAGGAAGTTCACGCTCATCTGCACGTTCTGGAAGATCTGCTTCTCCTCCATACCCAGGTGGCCAACGGCAACACCCATGCAAAGCACCTTTTTCAGCTGGAACTTGACTGTGGCCTTGGTCTCATTAACCTTGGACTCGAGGGATTCCTGGTGAGACACCAAAGTTGGAAACTTTCCTGCAGTTGATTACCACATAAGAACAAGAGTAGTAACAAGGTGGAAAACAACAGTTCAGTTATTAGTATAGTACAGAAGATAGCAATGTATGAGTCATTGCGTCACACAGTACGAATCAAATAATCTAAACAACATGCCAAAATGCATGGACAGGCCTTCCTAAATTTCAATAAAACATCCACTAGAAAGTATAATTTGAGCATATGGACTCCTTCAGAGCAGTAAACCATAAGCCTTGCCACAAACCAATAAGCTCACGTGTTTGGAATTTAAATTTAGGGAACAAGGACTTGCAGCAAAATATGAAACAAAAGGAAGCATCTCAGAATATTAACTCCAATGCTTTCTTCATAGGTACACATACCTCAAAGTGCAAGGATGAATATAGAGGAAGCACATCACAGATGCTCTCAAAAATAAAATAAAGTTAAAGACGTTATGCCACCAAGAGACAGCGATGCTACAGTATGCTAGTGTGCTACTAAGATTGCATAACACCAAACAGAGGGCAACGACGCTACGATCTACTCCCTCTGCCTCAAAATAAGTGTCTCAACTTTATACTAACTCTAGTGCAAAGTTGTACTAAGGTTGAGACACTGATTTTGGGACGGAGGGAGTATTTCATAACCTGGCACACTTTAATAACCTATGACTAAATGCAATATCACTGCAACAGTCATGAGATGTTTATTTTTCAGTAGATAACTGCAGACAGTTTTAACAACCATGAACAGAGATCACACCAACAGTCTTCCAATGCAGAACATGGAACAAGGAAGAAATACTTGCCTGCCTTGTTAAGACCAGGTCCAAGAAGTCGGGGAATCTGCTTGATGATAGCCTCAGATGCAAGGAAAGCATGATACTTCTTTGCAAGCTTCTTGACCAGCTTCTTGTTTTTGTTCATCTTCTTAAGGGATTCCACATCCATACAGTCTAGGCCCATTTTCCCTGCCTGCATACAACATTGCAAGAGTACAACAGAAATATCAGAAAATATAATGTACAGAATTTCAGAACAGCATACAATCTGAACAAACAATAGAACTAAATGTTACCATGGAACATTATTAAAAGGAACCTATGGCTCTAGCAAAATACTTGGCATCTATGAATGATTCTGACTGAAGAAGGGCCAAAAAATCAATGATGTACACTTGGTTTTGAATAATCAATGTAACAAGTCAATGGATATATACTGGGTTCTGGAATGATCAAGGTAACAAGCCAATGGATGTATACTGGGTTCTGAAATGAGGTAACAAGAAAATGGATGTATGTTGGGTTCTGAATGATGAAGGTAACAAGTCATTCACTTGAAACAATTGAAAACCATATTTGAAGAACAAGAAACTGAACTATGTTTTCAGCACACAAGAGAAATCGAAAGTGATACAAGCATATGGTACCTCTTCAACATGCTGGGCATCACCAAGCATGCAAACCCTCATCTTTGGGCGAGGGATGTGAGGAAGCTTAACAGAACCACTGAAACGCTTGTCCTTTTGTGGGTCATAGTTCTTCAGACCAATCTGCAGCTCAATGGTTTCAACGAACTTGCGGTTCTTCTCACGGCAGTCATTGATAATGTTTGTGATTGCCTCCCTCAGGGCGTCGCTCTGCAGCTTACTGAAATATGGAGGAATCAGCAGTTAGTTGAATGGTAGTGCATGACAATGGAGGTCAAGTTCTATGCTACTGTAACTGGGAAATGCCAATAAAACATCACCTACGTTTGCAGCAGCATCAGTAACTAAGCTTGTCAAAAGTTCAGCTAAATATAAAACATGCTGCTAATTCACAGAACAGGTTCAACAATCTGATGTTCACAGCAATTGAACATCTAAATTACAGCATTGTGCAGCAGACACAAAGGGGCACCTTCAAACAGAAAGCCTAGATTTCATAGACTTATTCCTTCTCTTGATGGAAGTTTTGCAGAAGTGCTCCCATCCCAGAGCAAGCTTGTTGCCGCTACACAACTATGTTTAGCGTCTAATGCCGCTACAGCTTCGTAGGGACAGCGTGGCATGCAACGAATTCATGGGTCTGATTCTATGAACTCTTTCGGAAATGTATCTATCAACTGACAAGATAAATGATGCAGTATATAGCATGAAATGTAGATCTACAGGACGCATCAGTGCTTACTCGAGCAAACAAATGGGAAAACAAGCATGCTTTCTGATTAGAAAGCAACCGCACCAAAGATGCGAAGTATGTAACACGGCACGAAAGATACATATGCTAGTAGCTAACAACCGGGCGGTAAATCGTAAGCACGGGCAAACAGATCAGTGGCCACAACAACAAACAAATTGACTAGCGGCCAATGCTGGATCACATAGTTAACAGACTAAACATCTCACGGATCCCGCACCCCAAAGCAAACCACAACTACTGTCGGAGCCAAGGAGAAGCGTGTCCGTACCTCATGGCGCCGGCGGTGGGAGCACTGTTCCTGCACAGCGACAGAGAGGGGGAAGAATGGCGGGTCAGACGGAAGGAACAGCCGAGTGAAATCGAAGCACCAAGAGAGGAGAAGGGAGAGGCGGAGGTGGCTTACCGCGACGAGGCAGGGTGGGAGGAGGGGGCGGCGCGGCGGAGTGGAAACCCTAGAGCCTGGTTTTATATCTATGCCGGGGAGCCTAAACCCTAAAACGCTCGTGCGAGGGGGACTGCGGGACGGGCTGTGGGCTTGAACTTGACTTTGGCCCACAGATTGTTGGTGGGCCGGAAGTTCTCTTTTTCCTTCTTTCGTGTCGTTTTTTTGTGGGGTTTTTTTTTTGTTTTTTCTCTAGGTGGCTGGTTCACTTTGCCCGAGAAAATAAAGGTGGCTGGTTCAACTGATTTGGCTAAATTTCTGCGAAGAGTACGAGGGTGGTTTGGATACCAGTAGATTTTTTTTTAGCATCGGTACAGACACAAGCGCTCATATACACGCGCATACACTCATCCCTATTAACGCACACACGCACACTGAAAGCGCATTGCCGGAAATCCTGAAATAAATTCAGGAATAATGCGAGCACCAGGATTTGAACCCTGGTGGGTTGGGGATACCACTGTCCACCTAACCAACTCAACCACAGGTTGATTCGCTGGTTTGGATACCAGTAGATAACTTGTATATTTCCATAAGAAAAACTTGTCTTTCCCTTAAAAAAATATCCCCCTCAAAAAATGGGACCATGTAACTTGTATTTACCTCCGGAAAAATGGAAAAGATAAATGGTCTCAAAAAAGAACTCATTTAATTATTGTTTTGTGTAATCAAACTCGTGACACTCACTTGATGATATTATCGATGCTACTTACGAAGAGAGAGTGCATACACATATGAGGTGGCAAACGTATCAGTCTGAATCGTAATTTCCCAGAGTGTCATCTTCTTCTTCATTCTCAATGTCCTCGAACGTTGGCTTCTTCTTGATCAACTCTTGATGTAGGCCTCTGCAATGGAACCATCGGGTCTAGCTATGTTCCTAACATAGCCCTTGAAAGTGCCTAGCCGCCTTTCAATAGGGTACATCCAACCATACTGTACTGGACCTCTAAGTAGTGGCTCATCAGGTAGATGAACAGCCAAATGCACCATCATATCAAAGAAGGCTGGAGGATATATCTTCTCAAGGTCGCATAGGATAGTTGGTATTTGTCTCTAAGACGCTCCAAAGCATCTGCCCTGATATTTCTACTACAGAGTTCCCTGAAGAATTGTCCCAACTCTGCAACTGCTCTGTATAAGTCAGGGCGGCCCAATCCTCTAAGGATAACAGGTAAAACCCATTGAAGTAGGACGTGTCAGTCATGAGTTTTCAACCCTTGTACCTTGTTTCCATCTGCACCGACTCTCCTTTCAGGGTTCGAAGCAAATCCATGTGGGAATCTCACACGTGACAGTACCTCGCAGAATTCTTTTCTTTTTACCTTGTCCAAGACGTACACAGCTGGTGCCATATCCCGTGGTTTACCTTCATCTTCCACCTGTAAATCCTTTTTGATACCCAAGTGTGTCAAATCAATCGTAGATTTTAAGGTATCTTTCGTCTTGCCTTCAATATTAAGAAGTGTGTCGATAATGCTGTCACATATATTTTTCTCGATGTGCATCACATCAAGATTATGCCGCAGATCCAAATCTTTCCAATACTCCAAGTCCCACAAAGTGGACCTGCGGGTAAACAATAATCTCTCTTCTGCCTTGTCACGCTTCCTTTTCCCGCTACCATTACCAGGATGATTTCCTGGCATAATATGCCTGACCTTCTCTAATTCCACTTGCAACTCATCAGTGGCGAGCCTCTTTGGCGCATCACAGTTTTCATGCTTTGCATTGAACACATGTCTTCTGTATTTTGTAGGACGCGGCTTGTCCTTGGCAAGGAAACGGCGGTGTCCAATGTAACAGGTCTTGCTAAGTATTGCGCATGACAACGAATTCCTGTCACAGCGAACACATGCATTGTAACCATGTGTCGTTCGCCCTGACATAGTGCCCAAAGCCGGATAATCATGGATGCACCAAATTATAACAGCGCGCAGAAAGTAATTAGCTCGTGGGCTGCTATATAGGTCTCGAGTGAGAACACCCCTTCATAGCTGTTGAAGTTCCTCCACAAGAGGCTCCATGAATAAATTAAAATCCTTTACAAGACTTTTTGGATCTGAGATGAGCAAGGCCATCATGTAGTTTGATTCTTTGGTGCAGACATTTGGAGGCATGTTGTAAGGAATAACAAGCACTGGCCACATGCTATATGTGGCGCTCTGATGGCCAAATGGGTTAAATCCATCTGAAGCTAAGCCAAGTCTAATGTTTCTCGGGTCAGCAACAAACTTTTTGTGTTTCTGATTGAAGCTTTTCCACTCACTACCATGTGATGGATGGCTCATTACATTCTGATCTCTGTACTCTTGGTTCCTAGAATGCCACAGTACATCCTCTCTTGTTTCAGCATCATGAAACAACCTCTGCAATCTTGGTGTAATTGGAAAATGTCTCAGAACATTATGAGGAATCCTCTTCACAGCATCGCCATCTTTCCATCTTGATGATTTGCATTTCGGGCATTCACTTAAGTTGGCATAATCCTTCCGGAACAGAACACAATTATTCTTACAAACATGGACCATATCATATCCAATTCCAACTGCACGAAGGAAATTCTTCATTTTACTGTAGGTGTGTGGCAGCTCAGACGCATCTGGGAAAGCTTTGCGGAAAGCAACCAACATCGCATCGAATGATTTGTTGGTCATCCGCTCAGATGTCTTCACCTGAAGAAAGGTGACCATAGCTGAGAATACTGACAGCTTATTTCCTGGGGTGACAACCACCTTGCATTGTTCCAACATGCGGGCCCACCATTTTTCTTCTGCAGGTGAAAGTTCACGAAATGCACGAGCATTTCATAGCATTGTTTCAATTTTGGTCAAACTCACTGGTTCCGCCACCACCACATCCTCCTCCTCTTCCACCTGAGCATCAGGTGGATCAAGATGGTGATCTGCTGCTTCCATGTAGTCAGTAACACTAACGTTCACGGCTTCACCATGATGAACCCACCTAGTATATGTGACCGACATCCCATACAAGTGTAGATGATTTTTTCACAGTTGACTACGGTCTTGTAACTGAATTCATACAACTACTACACGGGCAGAGCACATCTGATTTCGGACCACCGTACTCAGCTCTGATAAAGTTCATGAAGTTTTCAACCCCCTCGACATATGCAGCGGAGAATCTTCGAGCAGAAGTTATCCAAGTCATGTCCATCTGTTAGACATACAAAATAGTTCGTCTACTAGATATTACAGGAAAAACATATATGCTTTTTTATGAAGTCCAGAAAAAAATACCTAGGTCGATGTCTAAAGCTATGGCAAGATATTTGGATGAGCAGATCTAAGTAACGAAATATATTTAAAGCTAATTCAGCAAACAGATTTGAGTGCTAAATTATGGCAGGTTGTTTCAGCAGTCAATGATGCCGAGCACACAACCATGAAACAAAGATCGAGTATAAAACGGTGTAAAGCTATTTCACCTAACAGATTGGCTACTAAACCATGGCAATCTACATCACAATAAATATATTGCTGGATATTTTAGCAACTAATCGGGCTTGGTATGCCATCTCAGCTAAGCAAATTGAGTGCAGAACAAGGCAAGGAAGCTTCTTAAGCAGAACATATTGACTGTAAACTACTTCGGCAAACAGTGAGATTAACAGCGTCTATCAGCTAACCTTCAACGCTAGACCGACATGCACGGGGCCTCAGTATAGAATGCATGTATCATGGGTGTCGGGGGGATGAACCCCAGGCACGCAACGGAACCCAGATCCTTTTCAAAAACAACGGGGCCATTAACGCCCCTCAAGCCGGCACACGCTTGGCCGGGTCGCTCGACCCGGCCAAGCCCCTCGACCCGGCCGGACTCCTCAACTCGGCCCCAACAACCAGCTCAAGACAGCCGAGCCCGGCACGACAAGACTAACCCAACAAGCCAGCTCCACCCTTGGCGTGTTCTCCAACCTGGCCACGGGTCAGCTCCCGTCCCGTCCCAGCCGTACGATGGGACGAGTCTCCACCTACCGATGACCGAGGCCATAGTGCCCCGCCCATGCCTCTGGTCAACCGGGGCGTGGCAATAGTGCCCCACCTACTCGCTGATCAGGGCTGGCGTGGCAATAGTGCCATTGTCGTCACCAATGACGCCAGCAAGCGGCAACCTGACGGAGCGCCACTGTAGCTGACTCAACTCGGCCACTCCCTGGCGATCGACAAGACGGCCAACAGTGCTCCTGTACCCAGCGGGCCCCGTGCCCGAAGAACCCGGCGAGCCGTGACCCCCAGCGGGTCCCAGCACCGGCTTCTCAGACCATGACAACCCAGCCCCGCGGCCTTGTAACATTACCCTTGTACCCCTGGGGGTTGACTTATAACCCCCCCAGGAGCCCTCATGCAGACGGGGCGGACGCTGTCGATCACTCACTCACTTACTCACACACACCTAGCAAGCAACACCAGAGGAGAGGGAGCAGCCTAGGCCTTGGCCAGCCTTCCTTCTTCCTCCATACAGCTCTAGGAGCAACTCTGTACTGTTACATATAAGCTACACTCGGCGGGACTAGGGGTGTTATCTCTGCGGAGAGCCCCGAACCTGGGTATGTCTTGCGTCCCGCGCTCACTCATGCCGACCTCGCCTCTGGAGCCCACCAGTGCCCTCGAGCCTCCTCCTCTCTATTGCTATCCCTTGGCATCTGTCGTGCGCCCACCACGACAGATGGCGCCCACCGTAGGGCAGCTCGAGGTCCCGGCCAGGAGCATGCTTTAGACTGGGCTCCTCTCCGACTCCGATGAGCCCGTCACGCTGGCGGACAACGTCATCGACGCACTCGCCGCCTCCTTCGCCGCGCTGCGCATCTCCGACACACCTGTGGCCGACGAGTACCCCAGCGAGGTACTTGACTTTTCCGACTCCCCTCTTTCCCTCGGCGGCGGCACTCCCGCCGGGGCAATGGACCTCTCCGTGGAGGTCTTCGTCACCGACGCCGGCGCCGCTTCCTCGTCCAGCACGGTAAGAAAGGTCGTCGAAGCCAGGGCTGCAGTGGAGCGGGCCAGCCCGCCCAACCCGCTGCTCGCCATGATGCGGAGCCTTTAGGTCCCCATCGGCATCGACATCGATGCCTCCGACATCGCCGATGCCCGGACTCGTCTCGACGAGGACCGCCAGCGCCTGCTGGACCTCACCGAGACGCTCGCCGCCATGCAACACCGCCTCGACTCTGCTCAGCTGGAGCGCAACGCCGCCTATGGCTTCACGCCGGACACGCCCGAGCCAAGCCGGGTCGCCAACGTGCGGGCCCGGGGGGGCGGCGACCAGGCGCGCCTTCGGCGTCATCCCTCCCATCCACAAGACTCCCGTGAAGAACATGCGCGCCGCCCAGGCGGCCGCGGTCGGCCTGGATCAGCTCGCAGGCGAAGAGTTGCAAGACCGCCTCAAAAGGGTGAACGACCTCCTCGCTGCGGCCACTGCACAGCAGGACCGCCTCAACCAGCTCGTCAAGCCGGCGAGATCTGGCTCCGCCCGCGTCACCGGACCCGGCGACCACCAGAACACGGTGTCTTCACCACGTGGCGAGGCGCACTCCGGTCGCACCCGGACCCGACGCAACCCCGCCCCGACGACTGTCGGCGGCTTGGGCGACGAGCCGGTCTCGGAGGCCCGACGCCGACTCGACCCTCTGCTCCAACCCCCCCCCCCCCCCCCCGCGGCACGGTCACTGACCGGCTGGGCCCGCGCGCCATCGACGACATGACGCCCGCCACCGCCTCGATCGGCTCGCCCTCTCCCAGGAGCTGGAGGAGACCGGCCCAGTCGGGCCGGCATGCTTTGGGCCACGCATCCGAGGTGAGCCCTTTTCTAAAGGGTTCACGCTCCCCCGCGACACCCCCAAGTACAACGACACCGTGAATCCGGAGGACTGGCTCACCGACTACACCAACGCCGTCGGCATCGCAGGCGGTAACCACTGCTTCGCCATGCGCTACGCGCCTCTCATGCTGCAGGGGTCGGCCCGCACCTGGTTGAACAGTCTGCCGGCGGGTAGCATCAACGCGTGGGTCGACTTCGAGTAGGCCTTCGTGCGCAACTTCACTGGCACTTACAAACGACCCGGCCGCCCCAGTCAGCTCGCCATGTGCGTGCAGGGGCCGGCGGAGACCGGCCGCGAGTACCTGCACGCTGGACCGAGCTCTGGAACAGCTGCAAGGGCGTCCACGAAGTCCAAGCGATCCAATACTTCGTAAACGGGTGTCGGGATGGCACCCTCCTCAAGCACAAGCTCTTATGCTCCGAGCCGGCCACCATGGTTGCGCTCATGGTTACGGCAGACAAGTACGCCAACTCCGACTCTGCCATGAAGATCCAGGTGGCGCTGGACGAAGCTGGCAAAGCAAAGCCGGCCCCCCAAAGCCGGCCGGCGAAGGAAGCCGGCAGCAGCACAACCAGCAGAACAACAAGCGCAAGGCCGATTAGCCGGCCCAGCGCTACGACAACCGGCTCGTCACGACCGCCGAGCAGGCGCCCGCGACCAACCCGGCCGCCAAGCGTCAGCAGACCGGCAAGACGACGTGGCAACCCGCCATAAGCTTCGAGGAGATGCTCGACACCCCCTTGCAAGCACCACAACGGCGCAAGGCCTTCGACGCACATGCTTCGGCAACGCGCCATCACCAAGTGCCTCCTGAGGGGCGACATCCCGCCTCCTCCGGCCCCGGCTCCGGGAGCGGGGCAGCCGCCTCCGCCTCCGCCGCCGCCACCGGCTGGCGGTGCGATGCGCGACGACGCCTACCCGGCCCAGAACGCGACCTACGTCGTCTTCACCAGCCTCGGCGACGACAAACGCAGCGAGCGCCTCCTTCGGCAGGAGGTGAACACCGTCATCCCGGCCAAGTCGGAATACATGCACTGGTCAGAGCGCCCGGTCACCTGGACTCGGGAGGACCACCTGACCATAATGCCGAGCCCGGGTGGTTACGCCCTCGTTCTCAACCCCACCATCGTTGCATCTCGGCGCACGTGCAAGCTCTCCCGGGTTCTGATCGACGGCGGCAGAAGCATCAACATCCTCTACCGCGACACCATGACCAAGCTCGGCCTCGAGGCCAAAGACCTGGAGCCGACCCGGACGATCTTCCATGGCATCGTCCCCGGCCTCTCCTGCTCTCCGATCGGCCGGGTCCGGCTCAACATCCTATTCGGCGACAACGACCAATTCCGATGCGAGCCGCTCTGGTTCGAGGTGGTGGACCTGACCAACATGTACCACGCGTTGCTGGGCCGGCCCGCGCTCGCCAAATTCATGGCGGTCCCCCACTACGCCTACCTAAGGATGAAGCTGCCGGGTCCGAAGGGCCTCATCACCATCACCGGCGACTACCGCAAGTCCATAGAGTGCACCCGAGACGGCGCCAAGCTAGCCGAATCACTGGTCGTAGCCGAGGAGCGACGCCAACTCGACCAAATCGTCACCTTGGCCCAAGAGGCGTCAGCCGCGCCGATCCCGGCCGAGGAGCCGGCCAGCGAGGCCTCATTCAAGCCCTCCAGGGAGACCAAGAAAGTGAAGCTGAACCCGGAAGACACCAGCTGTAGCAAGTACGTTGTCGTAGGCACCCGCCTCGACAGCAAATAGGAAGGCGAGCTCGTCGACTTCCTCCGTGAGAATCGGGACATTTTTGCATGGACCCCAAAGGACATGCCGGGTATCCCAAGCAAGTACGCCGAGCACAAACTCCACGTCTGCAAGGATGCCAAGCCTGTCCGTCAACCCCTGCGACGTTTTTGCGGAGAGAAGAGAAGGACCATTGGTGAAGAGGTCGCCATGCTCCTGGCGACCGGCTTCATCATGGAAGTGTTTCACCCCGAGTGGCTGGCCAATCCAGTCCTCGTCCTGAAGAAGAACAAAACCTAGTGCATGTGTATCGACTACACCAGCTTGAAGAAGGCCTGCCCCAAGGATCCGTTCACCCTCCCGCGGATCGACCAAGTAATCGACTTCACTGCCGGGTGTGAGCTCCTGTCCTTCCTGGACGCTTACTCCGGCTATCACCAGATCAAGATGGACCCGGCCGACGCCCTGAAGACGTCCTTCATCACGCCCTTCGGGGTGTATTGCTACATCACCATGTCGTTCGGCTTGAAGAACGCCGGTGCCACCTTCCAGCGCTGCATGCAGAAATGCTTGCTGCCACAACTCGGCCGCAATATCCACATCTATGTCGACGACATTGTGGTGAAGACCAAGCAGCACCTTACGCTCCTCGACGACGTGAAGAAGGCCTTCGTGAACCTGCGCGAGTACAAGGTCAAGCTCAACCTGGAAAAGTGCGCTTCGGCGTCCCGGCCGGAAAGTTACTCGACTTCCTCGTCTCGGAGCGCGGCATTGAGGCAAAACCAAAGAAGATCAAGGCCATCGAGCGCATGCGCAAGCCGGCTCGGCTGCGCGATTACAGAAGTTCACCGGCTGCTTGGCCTCGATCAGCCGGTTTCTCAGTCGGCTGGGCGAGAGGGCCTTGCCCCTGTATAAGCTGATGAAGAAGACGATGTTGTTCGAATGGAACGACCAGGCCAACGAGGCTTTTCGGGACCTCAAGCGCATGCTCTCCACCACACCAGTTCTGGCTGCACCGGCCGAGAAGGAGCCGCTGTTGCTCTATATTGCCGCGACCTCGCGATCGGTCAGCACGGTGATGGTGGTCGAGCGACCAGAGTAGGACAAGGTCCAAGCTGTCTACTACCTGAGAGAGGTGCTCTCCGCCTCGAAGCAGAACTACCCCGCACTACCAAAAGATGTGTTATGGCGTATACTTCACCGCCAAGAAATTGAAGCAGTACTTCCAAAAGCACATTGTTATCATGGTCAGCACGGCCCCTCTCGGCGAAATCATCGGGTGCCGAGACGCCTCCGGCCGAGTCGCCAAGTGGGCGCTCGAGCTAGCCGGCCACACCATCCTCTACGAGCCCCGCACCATGATGTCTACTACGCAACCTTCTTCTTGTAGACGTTGTTGATTCTCCAAGTGCAGAGGTTTGTAGGACAGTAGCAAATTTCCCTCAAGTGGATGACCTAAGGTTTATCAATCCGTGGGAGGCGTAGGATGAAGATGGTCTCTCTCAAGCAACCCTGCAACCAAATAACAAAGAGTCTTGTCTCCCCAACACACCCAATACAATGGTAAATTGTATAGGTGCACTAGTTCGGCGAAGAGATGGTGATACAAGTGCAATATGGATAGTAGATATAGGTTTTTGTAAACTGAAAATATAAAAACAGCAATGTAACAAGTGGTAAAAGTGAGTGTAAACGGTATTGCAATGCTAGGAAGCAAGGCCTAGGGTTCATACTTTCACTAGTGCAAGTTCTCTCAACAATAATAAGATAATTGGATCATATAACTATCCCTCAACATGCAACAAAGAGTCACTCCGAAGTTACTAATAGCGGAGAATAAACGAAGAGATTATGGTAGGGTACGAAACCACCTCAAAGTTATTCTTTCCAATCAATCTGTTGGGCTATTCCTATAAGTGTCACAAACAACCCTAGAGTTCGTACTAGAATAACACCTTAAGACACAAATCAACCAAAACCCTAATGTCACCTAGATACTCCAATGTCACCTCTAGTATCTGTGGGTATGATTATACGATATGCATCACATAATCTCAGATTCATCTATTCAACCAACCCATAGAACCTCAAAGAGTTCCCCAAAGTTTCTACCGGTGAATCAAGACGAAAACGTGTGCCAACCCCTATGCATAGGTTGATGGGCGGAACCCGCAAGTTGATCACCAAAACATACATCAAGTGAGTCACGTGATATCCCATTGTCACCATAGATACGCATGGCAAGACATACATCAAGTGTTCTCAAATCATTAACTCAATCCCATAAGATAACTCAAAGGGAAAATTCAATCCATTACAAGAGAGTAGAGGGGGAGAAGAAACATAAGATCCAACTATAATAGCAAAGCTCGCGATACATCAAGATCGTGCCAAATCAAGAACACGAGAGAGAGAGAGAGAGATCAAACACATAGCTACTGGTACATACACTCAGCCCTGAGGGTGAACTACTCCCTCCTCATCATGGAGAGCGCCGGGATGATGAAGATGGCCACCGGTGAGGGATCCCCCTCCGGCAGGGTGCCTGAACAGGGTCCTGATTGGTTTTTGGTGGCTACAGAGGCTTGCGGCGGCGGAACTCCCGATCTATTCTGTTCCTCGATCGTTTTAGGGTAAATGGATATATATAGGCGGAAGAAATATGTCAGGGGAGCCACGAGGGGCCCACGAGGGTGGAGGGTGCGCCCAGGGGGGTGGGCGCGCCCCTGCCTCGTGCCTCCCTCGTTGCTTTCTTGACGTGGACTCCAAGTCTATCGGGTGGCTCTCCTTCCAAAAATAACTTCTCCAGAAGGTTTCATTCCGTTTCGACTCCGTTTGATATTCCATTTCGATGCACCGCAAAAAGAAGATTACATCGAATAGATCTCCACAAGAGAGGGGGAGAACATTGTATTGAGATCCAAAAAGAGAGTAGAAGCCATCTAGCTACTAACTATGGACCCGAAGGTCTGAGGTAAACTACTCACACTTCATCGGAGAGGCTAGGATGATGATGTAGAAGCCCTCCGTGGTGGATTCCCCTTCCGGCGGAGCTCCGGAACAGGCCCCAAGATGGGATCTCGTGGGTACAGAAGGTTGCGGCGGTGGAATTAGGTTTTTGGCTCCGTATCTGATCGTTTGGGGGTACGTAGGTATATATAGGAGGAAGAAGTACGTCGGTGGAGCAAGGTGGGGCCCACGAGGGTGGAGGGCGCGTCCTGGGGGGGTAGGCGCGCCCCCTACCTCATGCCCACCTCCTGGCTTTCTTGACGTAGGGTCCAAGTCTCCTGGATCATATTCGGTGAGAAAATTACGTTCCCGAAGGTTTCATTCCATTTGGACTCCGTTTGATATTCCGTTCCTTCGAAACTCTGAAATAGGCAAAAAGCAACAATTCTGGGCTGGGCCTTCGGTTAATAGGTTAGTCCCAAAAATAATATAAAAGTGGAAAATAAAGCCCAATATTGTCCAAAACAGTAGATAATATAGCATGGACCAATCAAAAATTATAGATACGTTGGAGACGTATCAGGCATCCCCAAGCTTAATTTGTGCTCGTCCTCGAGTAGGTAAATGATAAAAAGAGAATTTTTGATGCGGAGTGCTACTTGGCATAATTCCAATATAATTCTTCTTAATTGTGGTATGAATATTCAGATCCGAAAGACTCAAGACAAAAGTTCATATTGACATAAAAATAATAATACTTCAAGCATACTAATTAAGCAATTATGTCTTCTAAAATAACATGGCCAAAGAAAGTTCATCCCTACAAAATCATATAGCTTAGTCATGCTCCATTTTCGTCACACAAGAATGCTCTCATCATGCACAACCCCGATGACAAGCCAAGCAATTGTTTCATACTTTAGTAATCTCAAACTTTATAAACTTTCATGCAATATATGAGCGTGAGCCATGGATATATCACTATGGGTGGAATAGAATATGATGATGGGGGTTATGTGGAGAAGACAAAAAAAGGAGAAAGTCTCACATCAACGAGCCTAATCAATGGGCTGTGGAGATGCCCATCGATTGATGTTAATGCAAGGAGTAGGGATTGCCATGCAACAGATGCACTAGAGCTATAAATGTATGAAAGCTCATCAAAAGAAACTAAGTGGGTGTGCATCCAACTTGCTTGCTCACGAAGACCTAGGGCACTTGAGGAGGCCCATTGTTGGAATATACAAGCCAAGTTCTATAATAAAAAATTCCCACTAGTATATGAAATTGACAAAACAAGAGACTCTCTATCATGAAGATTATGGTGCTACTTTGAAGCACAAGTGTGGAAAAAGGATAGTAGCATTGCCCCTTTTTATTTATTTTTTTGGGCCTTCTTTTTTCTTTGGCCTTTCTTTTTTGGGACAATGCTCTATTCAATGATGATCATCACACTTCTGTTTATTTACAACTCAATGATTACAACTCGATACTAGAACAAAGTAGGACTCTATATGAATGCCTCCGGCGGTGTACCGTGATATGCAATGAATCAAGAGTGACATGTATGAAAGAATTATGAATGGTGGCTTTGCCACAAATACTATGTCAACTACATGATCATGCTAAGCAATATGACAATGATGAATGTGTCATGATGGACAGAATGGTGGAAAGTTGCATGGCAATATATCTCAGAATGGCTATGTAAATGCCATAATAGGTAGATGTGGTCCCGATCTGTGCGTCAAGGTCGGATGGTAACAGGAGACAAGGGACACTTTATTTTACCCAGGTTCGGGCCCTCTCGATGGAGGTAAAACCCTACTCCTGCTAGATTAATATTGATGATATGGGTAGTACAAGAGTAGATCTACCACGAGATCAAGGAGGCTAAACCCTAGAAGCTAGCCTATGGTATGATTGTGTATGATGATGGTTGTTCTACGGACTACAACCCTCCGGTTTATATAGACACCGGATAGGGTTAGGGTTATACAGGGTCGGTTACAATGGTAGGAGATCTTGAATATCCGCACGCCTAGCTTGCCTTCCACGCCAAGGAAAGATCCTTCCGGACACGGGACGAAGTCTTCAATCTTGTATCTTCATAGCCCTGGAGTCCGACGAAGGTATTGTCCGGCTATCCGAACACCCCCTAATCCAGGACTCCCTCAGTAGCCCCTGAACCAGGCTTCAATGACGACGAGTCCGACGCACAGATTGTCTTCGGCATTGCAAGGCGGGTTCCTCCTCCAAGTTCTTCAAGAAGATTACAAACACCAAAAATAGTGTCTGGCTCTGCAAAATAAGTTTCCACATATTGCCATATAGAGAATAATATTAACACAAATCAAATCTGCTGACGTATTCCGCAGTGCGTCATAACACTGCGGCCAAGCTCTTTATATAAATTGTTTTCATTGTTCCACCTCAGCGTGTTTAGCGAGGCGGTTTCCTTGGCACGTCTTGTCAAAGCAGAGATCATGTGCCCCTTTTAACGGGATTCTCATCAATACAGACGTGGGTAACCCAATCGTGCCCGTTAGCACGTTTGCCTTAATTAAAGGCTAGTCCAAGACGGTTATGGGGAGGGCTCTTGGTATTCTACCTCTTATAAAGAGATCAAGACCTTGTTCCCTTGTTCTACTCTCAAAATGAGTTCGCCCGTCGCCTCGAGTTCCAACACCCTAGGCTTCCAGATTCCAGGCGCACCGGATCTTCAACAATGTCCGGTTCCGACCTCCAAGGCCGATGGATGCCCTCCTCCGTCACGGAGGAGGACGTATTAAGGTTGAGGGAAGCTAAATTTCTGACCGGCGAGACTTCGCACAGGTTGCCTGTTCAAGGACAGGTGATCCCTAGCCCTCAGCCCGGTGAGAGTGTGGTATTCGTATCCCACTTCCTTCGGGGATTAGGCTTCCCAATGGATCCCTTTGTAAGGGTGCTGATGTTTTATTATGGGCTGGAATTCCACGACTTAGCTCCGGAGTCCATCCTCCATATCTCCTCGTTCGTTGTTGTGTGCGAAGCGTTCCTCCGTGTTACCCCTCACTTTGGATTATGGCTCAAGACCTTCAAAGTAGAACCGAAGATGATCGAGGGGCGCCACGCAGTGCGGAGGCGCTGCTATAAAAAGAAATGCCGATGCTCCATGGCCCGAGGGCGCTTTTCAAGAGGAGCTTGGCTTGTGGCAACAGGAGTGGTTCTATATCACCGCCCCTCGGGGCACCGCATGGGTGGCGCCTCCTGCCTTTCGCTCGGGTCCCCCACCGCGTCTAGCGTCGTGGATCAACACAGGGTTAGATCGGGGCTTGCCCAAAGACGTACCTCTGCTGCAGGGCCGCATTAAGGATCTCTTGGAAGGAGACCTCAACTTGGTCAAGGTGACACAAGTCATGCCGATTCGCCGGACACTGCCCGACCAACGTCGCCCCCTTCGTCTGTGGGAGTTCAATCCAGAGGGACCGCGAGCTCTCCGGGATTTTATGGGCACGACGCCCGCGGAGATGTATAAACTGTTCTTTGGATCACAAGAAGTGAGTCCGGATTTGACCGAGGACGTGGGTTTAAGCCGCAATCGCCCAGATACTCAAGTAAGTGACCTTGTGCCCGGACCTTCTATCCGCACAATTGACTTGCTCTTAACAGCGCTTCTCCTTTTAAGCAGGAGTGGATAGCGAAGGCGAAGCTGATCAGGTGTCCGGCTCCCCTTCCCGAAACCAGGCTGGATCCCGTGCTAGTCAGGATGCTGGAGGTAGTGCCTTTGGAGGGAAATAAGGGGGAGGACAAGGAAACCATGGCCTCCTCGAAAGAGGCCATTCCGAAGGGGGGAATCGACAATTCCCCTCCTAAGGGAAAGAAAAGGGCCGCCTCTGACGACCCGGAGACCGTAGCCTCGAAGCGGGGGAAAGAATCCTTGTCAGAGGGCCCGACACCGGGGAGCCCCTTGGCCGAACTAAACCCTCAAAGGGACCAGCTCTCCAGCGAGCCGTAAGTAGAAGAAGAGTTTTTCTTTTAAGAGAAATCCTTGATTTATATCTGAGAAGTTTTAACCGAATTACTTTGTAGTTCGGACCTCAGCCCTTCTCAGCAGAGCTCATCCTCAGGGGATCTTCCTCCGGAGATGATGGAGAGCGGAACGCCTCCTCCTTCTGTACCGCCTAGCAAGGCGGGCGACGCTGAAGTGTCGTCGCGGAGGATTTCTCCAGATCCGACAGGGGCGGAAGGTGGCCATGTGGCCCCCCGAGGTTCTCCGCGTCCGGCCTTTGAGGGAGGCCATGGGACGAGTCCGGCACCATCTGGTGTTCGGCCGGAGGAGCTAAAGATTCTGCTGGGGCGAGCCTCTGTCTCGGAGGAGCATCGTGCGTTGATGAGCGTGGTGATTGAAAAGATTTCATCCGCAGAAAGCGGATTGCACGAGGCCGTCAAAAGTTTACTGACGGGCCTTGAGGTACGTTTTAAATAATGTACATTTGTGTTAGTTGCGCATAAGTAAAGTGCGCCCTGTGTAGATAGTAGCCCCTGAGACTCTGTGCGTCGTTAAAATTGACGGCGCGCAGAGGATCTTAATCCCAGGTCCTTTAAGTGGCACCTTGATATGTAGGTGGCGGATTGTCTGGAGTCAAGCCGGACTGGTGAATTTGCCGAACTGAAGCGACAACTTGATGAGGCAGAAGCCGACATCGCGCTTGTTAACAAGCGGCTTGATGATGCTCAAGGTATTGAAATCATCGGGCGATGGTTAGTAAGAGGAGCTTTATGTCAATATCTTACCGTGTGTATGCTTAACGCAGATGGTGCGGCCGCCGTGGAGGGTCTTAGGGCCGAACTCGCCCGAGCGAAGGAACAAGCCAGGAAAAGCGATGCGGCTGCCGTGAAAGCCTTTGAAGAGCTGAAAGCCGAACAGGCGGCCCATTGCCGAAGCAAGGAGGAGATGGCTGATATGGCCGCAAAGTTACAGAGTGCTACTGACCGTTGCAAGCTTCTTGAAGAAGAGGGTCGGGCGAGGCAAACGAGCTTAGAGAAGGCTGTTGCTGATGCCAAGGATGCCCGCTCTATAATGAGAGCGGCAAGGGAAGAGCCACGTCAAGCCGGACAAATTGCGGATGGAAAGCCCTTCTCGCTGCGGAGAAAATTTTGTGATCCGAAGTTTGCCCCGTTAGACCGGATGTGGAGTGTAGAGGACACCTATCTGGATTTGGCGGCTAGTGCTGCTAATGCGATCGAACACTTTCGAGATAAAACGGATCATGAAGTGGAGAAGCTCTTTTGGTCGCAATTCCTCAATCCAGAGCGTCCACTGGCAGTGGACGATCGCCTGGCCCAATGGGCCGAACTAAATAGGTTGTCCGGACTCGCCATGAAGTACGTCATGGATCATCTGTGTCCGGGGAGATCGAAGCCGAAGAGTTATTTCAGCTTGGTGCAGCAATTTCTTGACGTGGTGCCACGTGTCGATGCTATGAAGAGGTCAGCATGCATAGAGGGCGCTCGGCTGGCTCTCGCCCGTGTCAAGACATACTGGGTAGATATGGAGCCCACCATTGTTGCGTCCCGGGATTCGGATAAAAGCTGAATACCTTCCGAGCACTATTTTAAGGAAGTCCTCGAAGGCGCTCGCGTAATAGAGACGCAGTGCTCGAAGGATGCTATATTATGATAGCATATGTAATCATAAAATAGTATTTTGATAAATTGTAGTGGCATTTTTTAGACTTGTGCCTTCAAGTATTAAGAACACCTCCTGTGCGGCCGTTTTAATATATATATATATATAAATTCTGAAAGATTGCAGTCGTTGGCTTCAGCCCCCACGCACATAGTGCGGGGGTGCGCGCAGAAGACGCATTTTCACACTTAACCCAACGTCTTGGTCCTACAACGGAGGTGATAGCGCAGCGGGCTAGGCAACCGGACTATAATGCTTTAACACTTTCACTTAGCCATAGGAGCTTGACAGTGGGACTCTTTAGGTAGCCCCTTAGTGGCGACTGCGCTTGCCCGAATTCGGTGCGCATACGTGCCTGACTGGGAAACGACCCTTCGTCAAAGCGGAGGAATCTGATAAATTCCTATAAGTCATCGAGTGGCGACCAGTCTCGTGCTACATCATGACAGTCAGTTTTCGGATTTCTCTACTGAGGTGCTCGCCCGGCCGAACCGGGGCACAATCGCAGTAGTTCTCCTGGTGCTACCTTAGCCGATAGAGCGGAACGTAAGGTAGCCGAACTCAGGAGCCGGGCAACCCAACATTTGACCAAAGACATGATTCGGAGCTGATGCATATAGTGCCAAAACTCACGACGCCAAACACTCCCTAAGGTGTTCGGTCTTTATGAGTGCGGGTGAAACAACACCCTTTATTAAAAAAAGAGAGCCCCTAGTGTCCAGGTACAAGCAAAAATTCTGGCGTGGCCACATGCCAAAACGCCAGCCTCCTCCTTGGTTATAGTAGAAAAAACCAGGGGATGTATAGCAGCAAGAGATAGTAAAAAAGGTTTACGCAGGGTCTTAATCTAAAAAGAATCCTTAGGACGGGTCCCTACTGCACGTCTGCGCCAGTGTCTCCACTGTGCCGTGTCCTGGACGGGCGCCGCACGACGTTCATCTGTAAAAGGGAGGAACTGAATTGAAAATGGGTCGTGCGAACAAAAAGATAATAAACAAAATATAAGGTAAAAAATATATAAAGTTGAGCTTTATTGTCTCTGCGTATGGCCCCCGGTACGGGGGTATATGGCATTTAAGCCTGCGTTGATGATGGACTTGTGCCGAACTCATTTAGTCCGGGTCCGTGGCCTTTAATGACTTATATCGAAAAAGTCTTTTGGCTGGCGAGGCCACTTTATTGTGCGGCTGTTTAAGCGGCCGTGCAATCCTCCGTTTGGAGGAGGCGTATTTTAGTGCGCTCCCTTTAAAGAGATGATGCCTCGTGGACCGGGCATCTTAAGCGTGAGAGATGCATAGTGCGGTATTGCGTTAAAGCGAGCGAAAGCTCCGCGTCCCATTAGTGCTTGATAGCGACTTGAAAACGGGACGACATGGAAGGTCATCTTTTCGCGACGGAAGTTATTGGCAGAGCCAAATATGACTTTAAGCCGAAGAAAACCCATACAATGGGTGTCCGGGCCCGGTGCTACCCCTTGGAAGGAGGTTTTGCTGTGGCGGATTCTTGTTGGGTTTATACCCATGCGGTGGATTGTATCCTGATATATCAGGTTTAGTCCACTGCCGCCGTCCATAAGGACATTGGTAAACTGGAATCCGTCAATTATTGGATCGAGTATTAGAGCAGTCCGGCCTGCGTTTTTGATATTTCTAGAATAATCTAGCTGATAAAAAATGATTGGTTTTAATAACCAGTGGCGGGACCCCTGAGGGATAGGTTTTATTGTGCGTACCTTTATGGGTGCCACACGTTTTGTTAAGTGAAGTGAGTTCACTGTTTTAACTTCCTGTGGGAAGTTCTTTTGTTTCCTGGTGTTCTGCTTCTGGGGTTCGTCCTCGTTATCGCTTGGTGTATCGAGCCCCTTGTGTTCGGCGTTAAGCCTTCCGGATTGTTTAAAAACCCAACAGTCTCTGTGGGTGTGATGAGCAGGCTTCCCAGGAGTACTGTGTATCTGACATATTCTGTCCAGGATTCTGTTTAAGCTGGACGGATCATCCCTATTGTCCTGAAGGGGTGGTTTTGTCTGATTTTGCCGTGAGCCTTTGAATCCGGCATTGACTGCCGTGCTCTTCGGACTTTTTTCTTTGGTTCGGCGACGGTCCTTATTTCGTTGCAGTTTTCCGTTTCCATACCTAATTTCGGATGTACTTGGGTCGCTGGGGCTGCATCTTGCCAGCCAGCTGTCCTCTCCTGCGCAAAAGCGGGTCATGAGGCTTGTGAGTGCGGCCATTGTTCTTGGCTTTTCCTGGCCCAGGTGTCTGGCGAGCCATTCGTCTCGGACATTATGCCTGAAAGCTGCTAAGGCTTCGGCGTCCGGACAATCCACTATCTGATTCTTTTTAGTAAGGAATCTGTTCCAGAACTGCCGAGCTGATTCTCTGGGCTGTTGAGTTATGTGACTGAGATCGTCTGCGTCCAGGGGGCGGACATAGGTCCCTTGAAAATATGCTCGGAAAGCATTCTCGAGCTCTTCCCAACTTCCAATTGTGTTTTCGGGAAGGCTTTTAAGCCAGTGCCGGGCTGGCCCTTTAAGCTTAAGGGGTAAATATTTGATGGCGTGGAGATCATCTCCTCTAGCCATATGTATGTGGAGGATATAATCCTCGATCCAGACTCCGGGGTCTGTTGTTCCATCGTACGCCTCTATGTTGACGGGTTTGAATCCCTCTGGAAATTCATATTACAGGACCTCATCGGTGAAACATAGGGGGTGTGCGGCGCCCCTGTATTTGGGTGTGCCGGATTCTGATGATGGCTTTTTTGCATTGCTTGTGAGAGCTTGCTTTCTTGGCCCATAAATGGATTTGGCTGGGCCATGATGCGAGTCTTTAATTGGGTCGCATGCGCATTGAGTGCGGCGCCGCTTGCCGTTTTATGGTGGCCGTGGGGTCGTCTATCCGACCGTGTGGCTTTTTTATTTTTTGAATGCGAGGGCTCTAGGGCCTCTTGGTCGAATTCGGGCAGTATTTTTCTCTTCGGACAGCTTTTAGTGCGGCGGCTGCCACCGTATTTGTCTGCGGTCTTGATTACCTTATTCTGAGTGCATCTTCCACCGTCTTTAGCTTCCGCTTCCGCTTTTTCAGGCTACGTGTTGTGGCAACGAGCCTTTCGTGGAGATTCTTCTGCTCCATGGTCTTATCCGGCGTGAGATCGTCCGGAGTTCTGTTATGGCCGGGGGAGGGCTGTCTGTCCTCTCTATCCGTGTTGCCCTGTTCGGACGGTTGCTCTGAGGCGTGCTCATCGTCTACCGGCTCATCCTGCTCTATGGCTGGGTCTTGATCGAGGCGGGGCTTGGCTCGGCGTTTTCGTCGCCGCTTTGATTGCTTTTCGGGGGGTTTATCCCTTTTTTCGTCCCCTTTTTCCTCGTTGTCGTTTCCTTTAGGGGTATCCACCATGAATACATCGTGAGATGGGGTGGCGGTCCAGCACCCTACAGGTGCTGGTTCCTGTTCGTCTCCATCTTCGTCGTCCATACCGTCGAAGTCGTCGGATCCGAAGTCAAGTATGTCGGTTAAATCATCGACAGTGGCTATTAAGTGGGTGGTGGGTGGGCTTTGAATTTCTTCGTCGTCCGAATCCCAACCTCGCAGACCATAGTCCGGCCTGGGCTCTCCTAATAGAGAGAGAGACTTGAGAGAATTCAGGATATCACCGAAAGGTGAGTGCTGAAAGATGTCCGCGGCGGTGAACTCCATTATAGGCGCCCAATCGGATTCGATCGGCAGGGGCACGGGAGGCCCGGAGTTCGGAGAAGAATCCGACTCCTTGGAGTCATGGGCCGTGCGGAGTGTGGGGCTGGCGTTCGGCTCGATCGCCTTCAAGATCGCAGCCCCCGAGGTGATGTCCAACCGTTCATCCTCAAAGAACGCAGCGGGCTCCGAGTCGAGGATCGGGGCCGGTGCGTGTGCGGCCTCCAAGGCACTATTCGGAGGCAGAGCTATATCATGCCCCTCGAGATAGTGCGGCGCGCTTGGCTGTGTCTTGAACCCGTCGAAGATCAAGTCTCCGCGGATATCTGTCGTGTAGTTTAAGCTTCCAAACCTGACTTGATGGCCATGGGCGTAGCTTTCGATCTGCTCCAGACGACCAAGCGAATTGGCCCGCAGAGCGAAGCCGCCGAAGACGAAGATTTGTCCGGGGAGGAAAGTCTCACCCTGGACCTCATCGTCGTTGATTATCAAAGGAACCATCGGGCCTAAAGCGACGACACAGAGGAACTCTCAATGAAAGCACCAATGTCGGTGTCAAAACCGGCGGATCTCGGGTAGGGGGTCCCGAACTGTGCGTCAAGGTCGGATGGTAACAGGAGACAAGGGACACTTTATTTTACCCAAGTTCGGGCCCTCTCGATGGAGGTAAAACCCTACTCCTGCTAGATTAATATTGATGATATGGGTAGTACAAGAGTAGATCTACCACGAGATCAAGGAGGCTAAACCCTAGAAGCTAGCCTATGGTATGATTGTGTATGATGATGGTTGTTCTACGGACTACAACCCTCCGGTTTATATAGACGCCGGATAGGGTTAGGGTTATACAGAGTCGGTTACAATGGTAGGAGATCTTGAATATCCGCACGCCTAGCTTGCCTTCCGCGCCAAGGAAAGACCCTTCCAGACACGGGACGAAGTCTTCAATCTTGTATCTTCATAGCCCTGGAGTCCGGCGAAGGTATTGTCCGGCTATCCGAACACCCCCTAATCCAGGACTCCCTCAACTCTCCCATTTAATAATTTTAGATCTTGGTATTTTATTCAAACAACAAGCAAAGCTAAAGAAAATAAAATGACTCTCCAAGCAAAACACATATTATGTGGTGAATAAAAATATAGCTCCAAGTAAAGTTACCGATGAACGAAGAGAAAAGAGGGGATGCCATCCAGGGCATCCTCAAGCTTAGGCTCTTGATTGTCCTCGAATATTACCTTGGGGTGCCTTGGTCATCCCCAAGCTTAGGCTCTTGCCACTCCTTATTCCATAGTCCATCGAATCTTTACCCAAAACTTGAAAACTTCACAACACAAAACTTAACAGAAGGTCTCGTGAGCTCCGTTAGCGAAAGAAAACAAAACACCACTTCAAGGTACTGTAATAACTCATTGTTTATTTGTATTGGTGTTAAATCTACTGTATTCCAGCTTCTCTATGATTTATAAACCATTTTACTAGCCATAGATTCATCAAAATAAGCAAACAACACACAAAAAACAGAATCTGTCAAAAACAGAACAGTCTGTAGTAATCTGTAACTAACGCAAACTTATGGAACTCCAAAAATTCAGCCAAAATAGGACGACCTAGAAAATTTGATTATTGATCGGCTGCAATTGGAATCAGTATTTTATCACGTTCTGGTGATTTTAAACAATTGTTTTCATGAACAGAAAGTTTCTGGATTTTTCAGCAAGATCAAATAACTATCATCCAAGATGATCCTATAGGTCTTACTTGACACAAACACTAATTAGTACATAAAAACACATCTAACCAGAGGCTAGATAGATTACTTATTACTAAACATAACCAAAAAGCAAGAAACTAAAATAAAATTGGGTTGCCTCCCAACAAGCGCTATCGTTTAACGCCCCTAGCTAGGCATGATGATTTCAATGATGCTCGCATAAAAGATAAGAATTAAAACATAAAGAAAGCATCATGAAGAATATGACTAGCACATTTAAGTCTAACCCACTTCCTATGCATAGGGATTTTATGAGCAAACAACTTATGGGAACAATAATCAACTAGCATAGGAAGGCAAAACAAGCATAACTTTAAAACTTTAAGCACATAGAGAGGAAACTTGATATTATTGCAATTCTTACAAGCATATATTCCTCCCTCATAATAATTTTCAGTAGCATCATGAATGAATTCAACCATATAACCAGCACATAACGCATTATTTTCATGATGCACAAGCATACAAATTTTATTACTCTCCACATAAGCAAATTTCGTCTCATTTGGAATAGTGGGAGCAAACTCAACAAAATAACTTTCATATGATTGAAAATTAAGATCAAGATGACAAGTTTCATGGTTATCATTATTATTTAAAGCATACATGTCATCACAATAATCATCATAGATAGGAGGCATGCTTTCATCATAGTAAATTTGCTCATCAAAGCTTTGGGGACAAAAAATATCATCTTCATCAAACATAGCTTCCCCAAGCTTGTGGCTTTGCATATCATTAGCATCATGGATATTCAAGGAATTCATACTAACAACATTTCAATCATGCTCATCATAAAAAGATCTAGTACCAAACATTTTAATGCATTCTTCTTCTAGCAATTGAGCACAATTTTCCTTTCCATCATTCTCACGAAAGATATTAAAAAGATGAAGCTTATGAGGCAAACTCAATTCCATTTTTTTGTAGTTTTCTTTTATAGACTAAACTAGTGATAAAACAAGAAACAAAAAAGATTCAGTTGCAAGATCTAAAGATATACCTTCAATCACTCACCTCCCCGGCAATGACGCCAGAAAAGAGTTTAGTTGACGGGGTGTGAGTGCCGCTTACCTAGCCTCCCTAGCAACGGCGCCAAAAAAGAGCTTGATGTCTACTACGCAACCTTCTTCTTGTAGACGTTGTTGGGCCTCCAAGTGCAGAGGTTTGTAGGACAGTAGCAAATTTCCCTCAAGTGGATGACCTAAGGTTTATCAATCCATGGGAGGCGTAGGATGAAGATGGTCTCTCTCAAGCAACCCTGCAACCAAATAACAAAGAGTCTCTTGTGTCCCCAACACACCCAATACAATGGTAAATTGTATAGGTGCACTAGTTCGGCGAAGAGATGGTGATACAAGTGCAATATGGATAGTAGATATAGGTTTTTGTAAACTGAAAATATAAAAACAGCAAGGTAACAAGTGGTAAAAGTGAGCGTAAACGGTATTGCAATGCTAGGAAAAAAGTCCTAGGGTTCATACTTTCACTAGTGCAAGTTCTCTCAACAATAATAACATAATTGGATCATATAACTATACCTCAACATGCAACAAAGAGTCACTCCGAAGTTACTAATAGCGGAGAACAAACGAAGATATTATGGTAGGGTACGAAACCACCTCAAAGTTATTCTTTCCAATCAATCTGTTGGGCTATTCCTATAAGTGTCACAAACAACCCTAGAGTTCGTACTAGAATAACACCTTAAGACACAAATCAACCAAAACCCTAATGTCACCTAGATACTCCAATGTCACCTCAAGTATCCGTGGGTATGATTATACGATATGCATCACACAATCCCAGATTCATCTATTCAACCAACACATAGAACCTCAAAGAGTGCCTGAGGGAATCCTGGATTAGGGGGTATCCGGATGGCCGGACTGTTGGACTATGAAGATACAAGATTGAAGACTTCGTCTCATGTCCGTATGGGACTCTCCTTGGCGTGGAAGGCAAGCTTGGAGATATGGATGTGTAGATCTCCTCCCATTGTAACCGACTCTGTGTAACCCTAGCCCCCTCCGGTGTCTATATAAACCGGAGGGTTTAGTCCGTAGGACAACAACAATCATACCATAGGCTAGCTTCTAGGGTTTAGCCTCTACGATCTCGTGGTAGATCAACTCTTGTACTACTCATATCATCAAGATCAATCAAGCAGGAAGTAGGGTATTACCCCCATAGAGAGGGCCCGAACCTGGGTAAACATCGTGTCTCCTGCCTCCTGTTACCATCCGCCTTAGACGCACAGTTTGGGACCCCCTACCCGAGATCCGCCGGTTTTGACACCGACATTGGTGATTTCATTGAGAGTTCCACTGTGTCGTCACCATAAGGCCTGATGGCTCCTTCGATCATTGGTAGCGATGTGGTCCAGGGTGAGGTTTTCCTCCCCGGACAGATCTTCGTATTCGGCGGCTTCGCACTGCGGGCCAACTCGCTTGGCCATCTGGAGCAGATCGAGAGCTACCCCCTTGGCCACCAGGTCAGGTTCGGAAACTTGAACTACACGGCTGACATCCGCAGAGAGTTGATCTTTGACGGATTCGAGCCCATGCCAGGTTCGCCGCATGATCACGACGAGCACGATCTAGCTCTGCCGTCAGACATCGTTCAGGAGATCGCACCAGCAACAACTTCGGCCTTCAGTCCAGAGCAGATTGCGCCATCCGAGGATGGGCGGATAGACCCCACCACGGAGGCTGCACTCTCAGCGGCGATAGAGCCGGATACTGATCCTACCCATCATGAGAGCCGTGATGCCGAATGTAGGATCGGAAGTATGTCTAGAGGGGGGGGGGTGATTAGACTACTTGACCAAATAAAAATTATGCCTTTTCCCAATTTTAGTTCTTGGCTGATTTTAGCAACTTTAGGACAAGTCAAGCAATCATCACACTATTCAAGCAAGCATGCAAAGAGTATATAGCAGCGGAAAGTAAAGCATGCAACTTGCAAGAATGTAAAGGGAAGGGTTTGGAGAGTTCAAACGCTATTGGAGACACGGATGTTTTTCCCGTGGTTCGGATAGGTGGTGCTATCCTACATCCACGTTGATGGAGACTTCAACCCACGAAGGGTAACGGTTGCGCGAGTCCACGGAGGGCTCCACCCACGAAGGGTCCACGAAGAAGCAACCTTGTCTATCCCACCATGGCCATCGCCCACGAAGGACTTGCCTCACTAGCGGTAGATCTTCACAAAGTAGGCGATCTCCTTGCCCTTACAAACTCCTTGGTTCAACTCCACAATCTTGTCGGAGGCTCCCAAGTGACACCTAGCCAATCTAGGAGACACCACTCTCCAAGAAGTAACAAATGGTGTGTTGATGATGAACTCCTTGCTCTTGTGCTTCAAATGATAGTCTCCCCAACACTCAACTCTCTCTCATAGGATTTGGATTTGGTAGAAAGAAGATTTGAGTGGAAAGCAACTTGGGAAGGCTAGAGATCAAGATTCATATGGTAGGAATGGAATATCTTGGCCTCAACACAAGGGTAGGTGGTTCTCTCTCAGAACATATGAGTTGGAAGTGTAGATGTGTTCTGATGGCTCTCTCCACGAATGAAGAGGAGGTGGAGGGGTATTTATAGCCTCCACACAAAATCCAACCGTTACACACAATTTACCAATCTCGGTGGGACCGAATCAACAAACTCGGTCGGACCGAAAAGGTAAACCTAGTGACCGTTAGAGATTTTCGGTGGGACTGACATGCAACTCGGTAGGACCGATATGGTTAGGGTTTGTGCATAACGTAATCTCGGTGAGACCGATTACACAAACTCGGTGAGACCAATTTTGGTAATTAGCTAACCAGAGAGTTGGTCAGGTAAACTCGGTGGGACCGATTTGCTCTTTCAGTGAGACCGAAAAGTTACAAAGGGGAAACAGAGAGTTTATTGCAATCTCGGTGGGACCGATTTGCTCTTTCGGTGAGACCGAAAAGTTACAAAAGGGAAACAGAGAGATTGCAACCCCATCTCGGTGAAACCGAGATCCCTATCGGTAGAACCGAATTGCTAGGGTTTGGCAGTGGCTTATGACATATGAAACTCGGTGGCGCCGGATGGAAAGAATTGGTATGACCGAGTCTGGCTTGGAGTTTAGGTCATTTGTGGATATGGGAAAGCAGCTGTGGATTTTGGAGCATATCATTAAGCACATAAAGCAAAAGGCTCATTAAGCAACACCTCATCCCTCCTTGATAGTATTGGCTTTTCCTATGGACTCAATGTGATCTTGGATCACTAAAATGTAAAATGAAGAGTCTTGAGCTTTTGAGCTTGAGCCAATCCTTTGTCCTTAGCATTTGAGGGTTCCACTTTCACCATCCATGCCATGCCAATCATTGAGCTTTCCTGAAATAATTGTCTTGGAATAGCATTAGCTCAATGAGCTATATGTTGTTATGAATTACCAAAACCACCTAGGGATAGTTGCACTTTCAATCTCCCCCTTTTTGGTAATTGATGACAACATATAGATCAAAGCTTCGACAAATGATAATAAGAATGAATTATATCGTCGCTTTGAGAAGTATGTGATAAGTAAGAGCTCCCCCTAAATTTGTGCATATTTAAAATTTGCTTTGGACTGCAAACGCACAAAGAGTTAGAACTATGGGTTACTCTTCCATGTCACATACATCTTGGTGGAGCGCTCAAAATGATAATAATGAAATACATGCACTCATCACCAAGGAAAAGTGAATGACCACATAAGATAGATAAGATATATCAAGCATGCATAAGTGTAGCTTACGATCAAACACATGATCATCAATGTCTCACAAGCATAACATAGTATCTCAACCAAAAGCAAACAATGTTTGAAAAATCACCAAATAAAGCAAGAGAGAAAAGCAACTCTCTCTCTCTCGAAGCCTATGATCTATACATTTTTCTCCCCCTTTGGCAACAAGTTACCAAAAAGTTCCTAGAAAATGCATAGTGCTAGATCGACACTCAGGCTTGATCTTCTGGTGGTGGTGGAGTCCTGATCACTCCAAGGACGAAGGCTTCCGTAGACGTGGTTGGAGTTGGAGCTGAAGTAGATGCTGGAGCAGGTTGGGTTGGTGCTGTGGCTGGAGCTGAGGCGGTGGCTCTTGTGTCAGGAACTGGCACTGCACTGGACCTCTGACCTCGTGGTACTCTAGCAAATGCATCAGTGGTAGTCTTCCCTTTCCTCTCCTGCATGTCATCTTGGAGTTGCTCCACTGCAGTCTGAATTTCTGTCACCTTGATATCCAAGTCATATAACTTTTGTTCTACGATTCTCTCTAAGCTTGCCTGGTTCTGAGTCAGGGTAGCTAGTCCTTTCTCAATCCTCAGGGTGGATGCAATCAGGTAACTGAGCTGCTCTTGCTTGTTCTTCAAGAAGTACTCAGATGCCTCCTCTTGAGTTGGCATCTTGGCAGCTTTCTCCTTCCTTGCCTTCTCCTTCTTGGCTTGTGCCTGGACTGATGATGGTTCATTTTCATGCATCACAACTTGGTTGTCCTCGAAATCTGGATGGATGGGCAAATGTTCCTTGTCCAACAAGTATGTGTCTGTGCCCATTCTTGAGTTGATCAACATCTGGATCTGAGGGGCATATCCACAACTCCTCTTCTGATCTGCTCCAGTCCTCTTGATAGTTTCTATTATGAGGCTCATGACCTTAAACTTCTGAGGCACATCAAAGATATGTAGCAGGTTGATGGCATGACCTCTGATCATCCTGTGATCTCCAGACTTGGGCAAAAGTGTGTGCCTAAGGATCCAATTGATCGTAGGCAGACCTGACAACAAGTGTTTCATAGACCCAAACTGGTGAGTATCAAGATCATCTGCAGGAATCTCCTTGTACATATTTGCCATAGAGTTGTGATCCATCTTTTTCTTGGAATAGACATCCAAGTCATCTTCATTTTCCTCTGGGGCATTGATAAGATGTGCCCACTCAGCAACTGTTGATTGGTACCTCGTACCTTCAGACATCCAAACAATCCTCCCATCTGGATAAAAATGTGCTGTGGAGTAGAACTGCATGATAAGCTCCTCATTCCACTTTGTGAGCTTCTGCCCAACAAAGTCTGCTACTCCACAAGCTCTGAAGCTATCTTGCACTCCAGGGTAGTGCTCTTCATTTTCCTTGATATATTCCCAGTCGACCCATCTCATATCACATACTATTGGCTTCTTGTCCAATAAGACTGTCTCATAGAAGTCCTGCTGTTCCTTAGTGTGGAACCTATAGTCAACAGCAGTCCTTCTCCTGGTAGCATAGGGATCCTCAGCTCTCCATTTTCTTAGCCCAGAGTCTCTTCTGATCTTCATATCCTCAGCCACAAGATGAGCATCATTGTGGTCTGGGATCTTGGGCTTCAGCTTTCTCAGCACTTGGCCTTCCTCTTCTTCTGCAATGTCAGGCACTGGGGCCTTGTTCTTTTCAGCAGCTGGGATGCTTCTTGTATTCCTCTTTGGTTTTGGCTTTGGAGCTGGCTTGGCTTTGGATGCAGCCTTGGGGGCTTCCTTGGGCTTAGATGCAGCTGCCCCTGTTCTTATAGCATCACCCATCAGCTTGGGTGCGCCTTGGGTGCTGGTGCAGCATCCTCTTCTTCTTCTTCTTCATCAGAAGAATGTTGTTCAAATTCAGCCATGGGATCAACTTTCTTGCACCATCTGCCTCTTTTCCTTTCTTTCTTTGTCTCAGCTGCAACTGGCTCTTTGGGTGCAGGCTTCTCAGGAATCTTTGTTGAGGCTCTGGCCTTTGGCATGGGCTGCCTGCCTGCTGGCCTTTTGACCTTTAAGCCTGGCTTGGTGCTCTGCCTTGAGCCATGCTCTTTCTTGAGTTCAACTTTCTTGGAAGTTGCTTCCTCCTCTGCCACATAATCTTCATCCTCTGATTCTGAGGTTCTCTTCTTTCTTTGTCTTGTGGCAGCTTTTGGCAGGTTGCTGGGGGTACTCCTGCTGCCTTCATCTGAAGAGCTGGAGGGACTAGTGCCTCACTCATTTGCACTGGCTGCTCTGACAAATTCTGGCTATCACTTTGGTCTGACATGATGAACAAGCTGACTGCTGACCCTGTGAATAGTTTATAGATGAGGTAGAGTGGATGAGCATCACAAAATGCAGAGGTTTTTGCAAAAGAATGATTCAAAAACTTAGTTTTAGTTTCCCACAGAAAGCATCTCGGATCTACCGATTTCTAAACTCGGTGATACCGAAGCAGTTTTTGGAACCTAAACTAGTGAACTCGGTCAGACCGAGTCACAGTTCGGTGGCACTGAGACTGCTAGGGTTTCACAAAGTTTCAAAATCGGTCGCACCGGTTAGCAATACTCGGTCAGACCGAGTTTTACTTGTGCAATGGCATAAGCAAAATCGGTGGGACCGAGTTTTTCAACTCGGTGGGTCCGAGATGGTTTCGGCGGAAACCTAACCCTAAAGTTTTCGGATCAAACCTATTCTATTGAGTTCATTGACTGGATAGGAGTTTATCAAACGTGGCAAGAATACATCTGATCACAATGTGCTAGGAATCAGATTGAGGAATAGCACAAAGATCGAGTCCATACCCTAGTTCGGCGGAGACTCGCTACGGCGGCAACGGCGGGGTTGATTCCCGTTGACGGCGACGGAGACCAGCGACTGGAGGCTGCTATCGGCGAGAAGACGATCCGGAGACCACGTAGGCAGAGCGAGCTATCGCGCGGGCGAAGGAATTCGGAGAAATTTCCAAATTTTTGCCCGTGTCTATATATAGCCCGACCCTGTCGGTGTGACGGAGTGGAACAACTCGGTGGCACCGAGATGCAAAATTGTATACAGTTATTGCAACTTGGTGTGACCGAGTGGTTCAAATCGGTTGCACCGAGATTGAAAACATAGATCAACTTAATGATCTCGGTAAGACCGAAAGTGGGGTATCGGTCAGACCGAGAATCACAAAGAGGTTTTGGAAGTTTAAGTCTATGACGAATCGGGGACTCCGAGTGCTCCTCACACAGAGTGGTTCAAATCTGACTTGATCAATTTTGTGATGTAGCATGAATAGAGTTTGAGACGAGAAAAGCATAGATAGCTAGAGAAGGTTCTTAGGCATTCTTGTCCATCCACTTGGCAAAAGAACAATAAAACCAAACAATCAAAACAACAAGTGGATGTCCTCGAATGAGTAAAATATGCAACCAACATGCTCACACAATAAAATAGCAATTGAAATATGTGACAAAGCATGCACAACCAATTCTAGCATCTATCAAGCAATTGGCGATGACTAGGTCATCTATATATGAGTATATTGACATAGGAGTCAAATGAAAACATTTGATCATAGGTCATACTCATCGTTTAAGCTCAAGTGGGGTTACTACTTTTACATAAAGCATTGTTGTGTTCACATCATTAGAGTTGCTTTGACTCATGTCTTAGAGTAAAGCTCCCCCTAGATGTGATATCCCCCCTTAGAGGGATGAACTAACCTTGGGTTTTGTCGATGATGACTTCATGTAGATGTTGAAGATGTGGATGCTCAATGTAGATCACTTGGAGCTATCCTTTTGAGTGAATTGCACTTTCAATACCTACATGGGTTAGTCCCACAAGGAACAAACAAGGATATCCATAGACATAGAGTGATGCACACACAAGATGATGTCTATGAAGGCTTTTAGGTTACCTTGTCCCTTGACTTACCAACAAGAGGATTTGTGACTCCTTGAACTAGTGCAAGATGTGGAAGTTGATTGCACTTGTTCTTGCCAAAATGATAAGAGTGAAGTATGTTGGCGGAGTCACCCTCAAGAACTCTCTAGTTCTTCTTCTTTTGGATCCACACCATCTTGATGGGAATCCTTGGAGTTGTAGTCATACTTGATGAAGTGGAACTTGAAGTAGTCTTGGGGATCCACTTGACTAAGGTCTTAGGAGCTTCTTCAAATGCATCAATTTCCTATTGAAGCTTGTCCTTGCCTTTTTGCTTGTAGTCTTGTGGTGGAAGATCATCTTGAGTTTGTGTCCCCTTGAAATAAGTAGCATCATACTTCTCTTGTTGAGGAACAAACTTTGTCTTGGGGTATTGATATTCTTCCCACTCAACTCCATTGGCATTGAACTTTCGTTCAAAACCAACACCTTGATTCTTCCGGTGCCTTCCTTGCTTGCGTACAATCTCCTCGAATTGCTTACTTCCGGCAAGGCTTTTGTACACTCCTTTCTGTATGATTCCCTTCAATAAGCTATTTTCTTGCTCAAGTGTAACTTGGCTAAGAGAATCATTAGTGGAATCAAGAGAACTACTAGAAGCAACAATATTGGATTTAACATGATCATTGTTACTACTAGAGGAAGAATCTTTCTTATTCTTGTTATTAGACTTGACTTGAGGCATGTAAGTGGATAAGAGTAAACGTTTGGCAATGTAAGAAGAACTTTTCTTGCGAAGATCATCATTGATTGCCTTTAAGAACTCATGCTCTTGCTCAAGATTGAGCTTTTCAAAACGTAGCTTCTCATGAGCTCTTAAAAGTTCTCGATGATCTTCGAAGATAGTTTCATGAGCTAACTTAAGAGTGTTTAGTTCTTTAGTTAGAGCCTCAATTTTCTCCTTATCATTGTCATTCGTTTTATCTTGATTAGCATGATTAATTGACGTTTCATCATAGTATTCATCACTAGAGTTGTCAACAAGTAAATCATCATCACCTAACAAGTCATCCTCATCACTATTGTAATCAACATACTCAGGGTGAGTTACCTTAGGACCTTTGGCCATGAAGCATCTTCCAATTCCTTCATTTGGTGAGTCAAATATGTCGAAGGAGTTGGTTGACACAAGTGCTAGACCGGCAACACCTTCATCTTGAGTATATTCGGAATCGGAGTGATAACTTCTCTCGGAGTGGTTGTCGGAGTCGGAGCCGGATACCCATTCACCAACATGAGCTTGATGTCTTCGTTTTGTGTAGCTCCTTGATGATTTTTCCTTTCTTTCCGAATCCTTGCTCCTCCGTGAGTATCTTCGTTCATAACGATCATCTCTACTCCTTCTCTCTCTTGATGGTGATTCTTCTCTTTTGCCTCTTCTTTTTGGAGAATCTTCTCTTCTTTTGTAGGGAGCCGTACACTCATTGGAATAGTGTCCGGGTCTTCCACAATTGTAGCAGTTTCGCTCTCGACTAGAAGATCTTTTGTCATTGTAGGACCTTGACTTGGAGCTTCTATCTTTGCTTCTACTCTTGTAGAAGTTCTTCACCATTAGGCTCAATTCTTCGTTGAAGTTTTGCATCTCACTTGATGATGTGGGTACTTCACATGAGGCTTTGTAGGCACCACTTGATTTGTTGTGAAGTTCCTCTTTATCCTTGAGCGACATCTCATGAGCAACAATTCTTCCAATGACCTCCGTTGGCTTGAGATCTTTGTAATTTGGCATCATTTGGATCAAAGTGCACACGGTATCATATTTTCCATCCAAGGCTCTTAGGATCTTCTTGATGATGAATCTGTCGGTCATCTCTTCACTCCCTAAGCCGACAATCTCGTTTGTGATGAGAGCAAGCCTAGAGTACATTTCAGCGACACCTTCACCATCCTTCATTTTGAACTTGTCAAGTTGACTTTGAAGCACATCCAATTTGGATTCCTTGACGGAGTCAGTACCTTCGTGCATATCAATCAAAGTATCCCAAATTTCCTTTGCATTCTCAAGACGACTGATTTTGTTGAATTCTTCGGGGCACAATCCGTTGAAGAGAATATCACAAGCTTGAGTGTTGTATTGTAGCATCTTCAACTCATCCGCGGTAGCTTCATGGTTTGGTTCTTTCCCATCGAAGAAGTCACCTTGCAAACCAACACACACAATAGCCCAAACAGCGGGGTTATGTCCAAGAATATGCATTTTCATTTTATGCTTCCAACTAGCAAAATTAGTACCATCAAAGTAAGGACCTCTACGGCGATAATTTCCCTCGCTAGACGCCATACTCTCCTAGGTTGTGAAACCAATGCTATGACCACCAAAAGCTATGGAAATCAAAGCAAATGGAGACCAAAGCTCTGATACCACTTGTAGGATCGGAAGTATGTCTAGAGGGGGGGGGGTGATTAGACTACTTGACCAAATAAAAATTATGCCTTTTCCCAATTTTAGTTCTTGGCAGATTTTAGCAACTTTAGGACAAGTCAAGCAATCATCACACTATTCAAGCAAGCATGCAAAGAGTATATAGCAGCGGAAAGTAAAGCATGCAACTTGCAAGAATGTAAAGGGAAGGGTTTGGAGAGTTCAAACGCTATTGGAGACACGGATGTTTTTCCCGTGGTTCGGATAGATGGTGCTATCCTACATCCACGTTGATGGAGACTTCAACCCACGAAGGGTAACGGTTGCGCGAGTCCACGGAGGGCTCCACCCACGAAGGGTCCACGAAGAAGCAACCTTGTCTATCCCACCATGGCCATCGCCCACGAAGGACTTGCCTCACTAGCGGTAGATCTTCACGAAGTACGCGATCTCCTTGCCCTTACAAACTCCTTGGTTCAACTCCACAATCTTGTCGGAGGCTCCCAAGTGACACCTAGCCAATCTAGGAGACACCACTCTCCAAGAAGTAACAAATGGTGTGTTGATGATGAACTCCTTGCTCTTGTGCTTCAAATGATAGTCTCCCCAACACTCAACTCTCTCTCATAGGATTTGGATTTGGTAGAAAGAAGATTTGAGTGGAAAGCAACTTGGGAAGGCTAGAGATCAAGATTCATATGGTAGGAATGGAATATCTTGGCCTCAACACAAGGGTAGGTGGTTCTCTCTCATAACATATGAGTTGGAAGTGTAGATGTGTTCTGATGGCTCTCTCCACGAATGAAGAGGAGGTGGAGGGGTATTTATAGCCTCCACACAAAATCCAACCGTTACACACAATTTACCAATCTCGGTGGGACCGAATCAACAAACTCGGTCGGACCGAAAAGGTAAACCTAATGACCGTTAGAGATTTTCGGTGGGACTGACATGCAACTCGGTAGGACCGATATGGTTAGGGTTTGGGCATAACGTAATCTCGGTGAGACCGATTACACAAACTCGGTGAGACTGATTTTGGTAATTAGCTAACCAGAGAGTTGGTCAGGTAAACTCGGTGGGACCGATTTGCTCTTTCGGTGAGACCGAAAAGTTACAAAGGGGAAACAGAGAGTTTACATTGCAATCTCGGTGGGACCGATTTGCTCTTTCGATGAGACCGAAAAGTTACAAAAGGGAAACAAAGAGATTGCAACCCATCTCGGTGAGACCGAGATCCCTATCGGTAGAACCGAATTGCTAGGGTTTGGTAGTGGCTTATGACATATGAAACTCGGTGGCGCCGGATGGAAAGAATCGGTATGACCGAGTTTGGCTTGGAGTTTAGGTCATTTGTGGATATGGGAAAGCAGCTGAGGATTTTGGAGCATATCATTAAGCACATAAAGCAAAAGGCTCATTAAGCAACACCTCATCCCTCCTTGATAGTATTGGCTTTTCCTATGGACTCAATGTGATCTTGGATCACTAAAATGTAAAATGAAGAGTCTTGAGCTTTTGAGCTTGAGCCAATCCTTTGTCCTTAGCATTTGAGGGTTCCACTTTCACCATCCATGCCATGCCAATCATTGAGCTTTCCTGAAATAATTGTCTTGGAATAGCATTAGCTCAATGAGCTATATGTTGTTATGAATTACCAAAACCACCTAGGGATAGTTGCACTTTCACCGAACCTATAGACTTGTCTCCGGCCACAGACTTTGAACCGCCTGCGCCCGTGCGTGTCGTATCCGACTAGGTGACGGTCATGGAGTTCACCTCCGCGGATATCTTTCAGCACTCGCCCTTCGGCGATGTACTAAACTCATTAAGCTCTCTCTCTTTGTTAGGAGAATCTTGGCCGAACTATGTCCGGCAAGAATGGGATGCGGACGACGAAGAAATTCACGCCCCACCCACCACCCACTTAGTAGCCACTGTCGATGATTTAACTGACATGCTCGACTTCGACTCCAAAGACATCGATGGTATGGACAACGATGAAGGAGACGAACAGGAACCACTGCCCACGGGGCACTGGATCGCCACCTCGTCATATGATATATATATATGGTGGACACACCCAAAGAAGGCAATGGCGACAAGACAACGAAGGATGGCCCCTCCAAGAAGCAACCCAAGCGCCGATGTCAGCGGCGCCGCTCTAAGTCTCTCCACAGCAAAAGCGATGATACCGGCACAGGAGATAACAGTACTCCGGACAGTGCCGAAGACGATCCCCTCCAGCAGGATCTAGAGCCGGAGGATGAACAAGCCAGCCCTCCGGAGCGAGCGGCAGAGGGAGAGGAAGACAATTACATGCCCCCCTCTGAAGACGAAGTGATCCTCAACGACGAAGAATTTGTCGTACCTAAGGATCCCGTCGAACAGGAGCGCTTTAAGCGCCGACTTATAGCCACAACGAATAGCCTGAAGAAAAAACAGAAACAGCTTCGAGCTGATCAGGACTTGCTAGCAGATAGATGGACTGAAGTCCTTGCGACTGAGGAATACGAACTTGAACGCCCCTCCAAGGGTCACCCAAAGCGCAGGTTGCTACCCCGACTTGAGGAGGAAGCATTAAAACTTACATCACCAGCGTACGACGCGGCTGATCGGCCACCTCATGGCCGGGACAGAGAGGCAATTCAGCCAGAAGTTCAGCCTGCACCCCGCCGCCACTCAAACAAAAATACCAAGGCACCGGGAAACACGCGAGACCTGCGAGACGTATTGGAAGACAGGGTAAAACACGCAAGATCGATCTACGGATCACGAGGGTGCGCCCCTACACGGGACGGTAACCGTCACGCCAGATACATTAAAAGTAAATCTGTCCAGGCTGAATGCAGCAGGCAAGACTCACATGAGCTACGTCGCGATATAGCCCATCACAGAGGCGCCGCACACCCCCTATGCTTCATTGACGAAGTAATGGATCGTGAATTCCCAGAGGGTTTTAAACTCGTAAACATCGAATCATATGATGGTACAACAGATCCCGCGGTATGGATCGAGGACTTCCTCCTCGACATCCACATGGCTCGCGGGGATGATCTACATGCCATCAAGTACCTCCCGCTAAAGCTTAAAGGACCAGCTTGGCATTGGTTGAATAGCTTGCCAGCAGACTCCGTTGGCTGTTGGGAGGATCTGGAAGATGCATTACTCGACAACTTCCAGGGCACTTATGTGCGACCACCATATGCCGATGACTTGAGCCACATAATTCAGCAGCCAGGGGAATCGGCTAAACAATTCTGGACACGGTTCCTAACCAAGAAGAATCAAATTGTCGACTGTCCGGACGCAGAGGCCCTAGCGGCATTTAAGCACAACATCCGTGACGAGTGGCTCGCCCGTCACCTTGGTCAGGAAAAGCCGAAATCCATGGCAGCACTCACGACACTCATGACCCGCTTTTGCGCAGGAGAGGATAGCTGGCTGGCTCGCAGCAATAACATATCAAGGAACCTTGGCACTCCGGATACCAAGGATAGTAACGGTAGGCCACGTCGCAGCAAACACAAGCGCCGCAATAACGGCGATAATGCCGAGGATACGACAGTCAATGCCGGATTCAGAGGCTCTAAATCCGGTCAGCGGAAAAAGCCATTCAAAATAAACACTCTGGGCCCGTCCAGTTTGGACCGCATACTTGATCGCTCGTGCCAAATACACGGCACCCCGATAAACCAGCCAGTCACACCAATAGAGAATGCTGGGTGTTCAAGCAGGCCGGCAAGTTAAACGCCGAAAACAAGGACAAGGGGCTGCACAGCGATGACGAGGAGGAGCCCCGGCCGCTGAACACGGGAGGACAGAAGAGGTTCCCCCCCACAAGTAAGGACGGTGAACATGATATACGCAACCCACATCCCCAAGAGGGAACGGAAGCATGCACTAAGGGACGTATATGCGACGGAGCCCGTCGCCCCAAAGTTCAACCCATGGTCCTCTTGTCCGATCACCTTTGATCGCAGGGACCACCCCACTAGTATCCGTCATGGCGGATCTGCCGCATTGGTCTTAGACCTAATCATTGACGGATTTCACCTCACTCGAGTCCTTATGGACGGCGGCAGCAGCCTGAACCTGCTTTATCAGGATACAGTGCACAAAATGGGTATAGACCCCTCCAGGATCAAACCCACCAAAACGACCTTTAAAGGCGTCATCCCAGGTGTAGAGGCCCATTGTACGGGCTCAATCACACTGGAAGTGGTCTTCAGATCTCCGGACAACTTCCGAAGCGAGGAGCTAACCTTTGATATCGTCCCGTTCCGCAGCGGCTATCACGCACTGCTCGGGCGCACCACATTTGCAAGATTCAATGCGGTACCGCATTACGCATACCTCAAGCTCAAGATGCCAGGACCTAGGGGGGTCATCACAGTCAATGGAAACACAGAGCGCTCGCTCCGTATAGAGGAGCACACTGCGGCCCTCGCAGCAGAAGCACAAAGCAGCCTTTTAAGGCAATCCACCAGTTCGGTGATCAAGCCCCCGGACACCGTCAAGCGCATCCGGAGTAACCTGCAACAGGATCGCCTGGCATGTTCAGAGCTCGCCTAGCAATTCGGCCCCCGCCCTAGTCTCAGTACAACGGCAAAATCCGTCCCGCGCGTACATAATTACGCATTGAAAATACCATGGGTGTCGGCGGGGGCACGATCGCGACACGTCCCACAATGCAGTTCAACCGCACTATAGGGGCTTACTACCTTTATCATCCTCTCTCTTTCAGGACTTTACTCTCTGGAAGCCCTATCCGGCAGTACGATAGCCGGACACATGATACAACACCCTAGGAGGCAGGAAGCTACGTCGTGCAATGGAATCCCCAGGTGGTCTCTGATAACGAGTGAAATACCTATTTTAAATACCAGCCCGCAGCTTGCCCTTGGACGGGACATGTCAAATATTCCCATTTTTTGCTTATCGCACTGCTTGTATCAGTATGCATCAATGCATTTCTTAAATAAACAATGCATAGCACTAGTCTCTTATTGCATTCTATATTCTTTTATATATATGTTCATCTATGACAATCAGCACCCGTACACTCTGGTACGACCAATATGCCAGGGGCTTCCGTATACCCCATAATTCGGCATGAGAAGTCCGAACACTTTCGTCAGTGCGGCACCCCGAACTTATAGCATTATATGCATCAGCTCCGAATCATGTCTTGGGTCAATAGTTGGGTTAGCCCGGCTCCCATGTTTTGGTACCTTACGTTCCGCTATATCGCCTAAGGTAGCACTGGGAGAACTACTGCGGTTGTGCCCCGGTTCTTCCGGCCGAGCACCTCAGTAGAGAAAGCTAAAACTGACTGTCATGATGAGGCGAGAGTTGGTCGCTGTCCGAGAGGTCTCAAGTCCCTAAAGACTTTTTCCGCTTCGGGCGAGGAGTCGGCCTTGTCTGACTTAGGCGTGTATGGTGCCCCAAATTCGACCTTCCGAAGACTAGGGGCTTCGCCAAAATTTAAAATTGTAGACTTCTATGGCTAAGTGAGAGCGATAAAGCATTATAGTCTGATTGCCTGGTTCGTTGCGCTGAACACCTCCCTCAAAGGACCCAAAAATGGGAAAAAGAGTGCTCAGATTTATCCCGAACACCCCAGCACTAGTTGCATGGGGGCAGAAGCCGACAACTAGCAACTCTCAGATTTTATAAAGGGCCGCACAGAAGGTAATATTTTAAATACAAAGCGTTGCATAACGCACATGAATTAGTTTTCATAAATACAGGATCACATGAGCAAGTTCATTCAAAGATTATATCTTTGGTACACTCGTCCGCCACGAGACGGGCACCCTTCAGGACACCTTCATAATACATTTTGGGGTGGCGATGCTCCTTGCCCTGTGGTGGCCCCTCCTTCACCAGCTTCTTGGCGTCCATCTTCGCCCAGTGCACCTTCGCGCGGGCAAAAGCCCTGCGTGCACCTTCGATGCAGACGGACCGCTTGATGACTTCCAGCCGTGGGCAGGCATCCACATGCCGCCTCGCCAGGCCGAAGTAGCTGTTGGGAAGGGAATCGGCAGGCCACATCCGGACTATAAGGCCCCTCATGGCCTGTTCGGCCGCCTTGTGGAGCTCGACCAGTTGCTTCAGCTGGTCGCTCACGGGCATCGGGTGTTTGGTCCCAGTATACTGAGACGAGAACAACTTCTCCGTCGAGCTTCCCTCCTCGGCTCGGTAGAACTCAGCGGCATCGGACACACTGCGGGGCAGATCTGCGAACGCTCCTGGAGAGCTCCGAACTCGGGTAAGTAAAAGGAAATTTTCTTTCGCATGCTTGCTTTGCATAACGAATGCCTTACCCGCCGCTATCTTCTTCACCGCCTCAATTTCCTGGAGGGCCTTTTGGGCTTCAGCCTTGGCATGCTTTGCGCTTTCGAGGGCCTTGGCAAGCTCGGACTCTCGTGTCTTCGAGTCATGCTCCAAGGACTCGTGCTTCTTCACGAGTTCTTGAAGCTCTTGCTGCACCTCGCCTGCTCGGGCCTCTTGTTTTTCTCGCCCGGTACGCTCCTTGGCCGCTTTGTCTTCGGCCTCGGACAATGCCTGCTTCAGGGCCGCCACTTCGGTTGCGGACCCTGGCACATTCATGATGATCCTGTTATTTTGGAACCAACTTTCTTTTCTATATACAGACAAGGTATTGCTTACCTTTGTTCTCCTCGAGCTGCTTTTTGGCAAGGCCGAGCTCTTCCCCGGACCGCTCGAGGTCCCGCTTTAGCGTAGCGACCTCCGCAGTATGTGCAGCTGCAGCCAACAACGAAGCCTGCATAAGCATATAGACATATTTGGATTAGACTCCTGCAGTTATTATTTGATCCTCTATTCGGCCTTTTCTTCGCGAAACGCCAAACAGAGCATCAGGGGCTACTGTCTATGTGGTAACATTTTCTTATAATTTAATTACTTACCTCAAAGCCTGTTAGGAGGCTAGCACAAGCTTTGGTTAGTCCGCTTTTGGCAGACCAAAACTTCTCGATCACCACACTCATAATAGTGCGGTGCTCTTCGTCGATGGAAGCGCCTCGAAGCGCTTCCAACAAATTGTCCGGTGCCTCTTGGTGGACAGAGGCCACCGGCGCGGGCGGCTTGTCTCCCTTAACAGGGAGTTGCCTGCCGGAATCCGGAATGACTGAAGGCTCCGGCGCGGTGTCCGGCCGACGGCCGGACTTGGAGCCTATGGGAGTCTTGCTCCCTTTGCGCCCATGGCCCGGAAGGTCGCCTCGAGGCACCTCTAGGACCACCTCCCCTCGGCTCGGTGCCCTCATGGACAACACTTTCGCGTTGTCCGTAGGGCGGGGGGTAGAAGCGGTCGGAAGTGAATCACTCTTCATATCCAACGAGCCCAAAGAATCACCCGACGAAGATACGTCGATGGGGGCTCTGGGCGGACTGCATAATCGTGTTCGGCATGAGGAGAAGCAGTTCGATAAAGCAGACCAATAATCGTTATGATATCCGGATACTTACGACTTTGCCAGGGGCTTGTCCCTGAGCAGCCACTCATCGCCGCTGTCGGCGGTCGTCGTGGAGCAGTCCGAAAGGAGAGTTCTCCCCTTCTTGGACCCTTCGGCCCCCCTGGTTGGGGCGGCCTTCCTTTTCTTGTCTCCCCGGCTAGAGGGGGAGAACCTTCATCTTCCTTCTCCTCGCTTTCACGAGAGGAGTGCGTCTCGGAGTCATCGGGCGATGAGTCCGATACCACCTGACGCCGGGAACTCTTTCGGGCCCCCTTTGCCTTCTTCTTGGCCTTCTTCTTTGGCACCTCATAAGGCGCCGGAGTCAACATCTCCGTCAGGAGAGCGTCCGCTGGATCTCCAGGCAAAGGAGCTGGGCAGTCGATCTGCTCTGCCGTCTCCACCCAGTCCTGTTAAAGGCATGGGAAGCTGAGATCCCGCACATGATTAAACTGGGGAGAATAAAAACCCTATAGGGGATAAAGAACTTACCGGTTTCACGAGGCGCTTCATGCTAAGTCCACGGTCCTCGGTTAGGGAAGGGGGGGCCTCGGCGCCCTTGAACAACACCTTCCAGACATCCTTGTGCGTCATGTCGAAGAGCTCGCGCAGAGTATGGTGCCGGGCTGGGTCGAGCTCCCATAGATTGAACGCCATTGTTGACACGGGAGGATCCGGCGGAAGAGCATGACCTGGACCACGTTGACAAGCTTGATTTTCCTGTTCATCATGTTCTTGATGCAGGTCTAGAGTCCGGTCAGCTCTACCGGGTTACCCCAGGGCAGGCCCTTCTCTTTCCAGGAGGTGAGCCGCATAGGGATTCCGGATCAGAACTCGGGGGCCGCCACCCATTCGGGGTCGCGCGGCTCGGTGACGTAGAACCACCCCGATTGCCACCCCTTTATGGTCTCCACATAGGAGCCCTCGAGCCATGTGACATTGGGCATTTTTTCCACCATGGCGCCTCGGCACTCCGCTTGCTGGCCGCCTACAACCTTCGGCTTGACATTAAAGGTCTTCAGCCACAGGCCGAAGTGGGGCCGGATGTGGAGGAAGGCCTCGCACACGACGATAAACACCAAGATGTTGAGGATGAAGTTGGGGGCCAGATCATGAAAGTCCAGCCCATAGTAAAACATGAGGCCACGGACGAACGGGTGAAGAGGAAATCCCAGTCCGCGGATGAAGTGGGTGAGGAAAACTACCCTCTCATGGGGCTTTGGAGTAAGGACAATCTGCCCCGCATTGGGCAGCCGGTGCGCGATATCCGCGTTCAAGTATCCGGCCCCTCGCAGCTTATTTATGTCCTTCTCCGTGACGGAGGATTTCATCCACTTTCCCCCCGCTCCGGACATGGTTGGGGCGGTCTGAGGAGAAAGGTGCAAACTTGGGTGTTGGAGCTCGAGTGTGCAAGAATGGATGAGCAAGGAGGAAGAAGGCGTGGGTGAAAAAAGGTGAACCCTTATCCCTTTATAAAGGCGGACGAAACTATACGCCCCCACTAGCCTGGTTGACTCGCTTATTCCCCAAGCGCCGCGATTGATGGCGCAATTGGGTTGCCCACGCCCGTATTGATGAGAATCCCGTGAAAAGGGGACATGATCTCTGCTTCGACAAGACGTGCCAAGGAAACCGCCTCGCGACATGCGCCAAGGCTGGTTGAGAAAAACGGCTCGATAATAACCGGGCCATGGTATGATGTCATGATATCAAATATGTCAGCAGGTCAGATTTGTGGAAATATTATTCTCTCTACGGTGGTATGTGGAACTTGTTTTGCAGAGCCAGACACTGTCCTTGTTTTCAAGATCTTCTATGGAGTATTCGGAGGAGGAACCCGCCTTGCAATGCCGAAGACAAACTGCGCGCCGGACTCATCATCATTGAAGCCTGGTTCAGGGGCTACTGAGGGAATACTGGATTAGGGGGTATCCGGACGGCCGGACTATATCCTTTGGCCGGACTGTTGGACTATGAAGATACAAGATTGAAGACTTCGTCTCGTGTCCGGATGGGACTCTCCTTTGTGTGGAAGGCAAGCTTGGCGATACGGATGTGTAGATCTCCTCCCATTGTAACCGACTCTGTGTAACCCTAGCCCCCTCCGGTGTCTATATAAACCGGAGGGTTTAGTCCATAGGACAACAACAATCATACCATAGGCTAGCTTCTAGGGTTTAGCCTCTACGATCTCGTGGTAGATCAACTCTTGTACTACTCATATCATCAAGATCAATCAAGCAGGAAGTAGGGTATTACCTCCATAGAGAGGGCCCGAACCTGGGTAAACATCGTGTCCCCCGCCTCCTGTTACCATCCGCCTTAGACGCACAGTTCGGGACCCCCTACCCGAGATCCGCCGGTTTTGACACCGACAGTGCCCCAAAGTTTCTACCGGAGAATCAAGACGAAAACGTGTGCCAACCCCTATGCATAATTTCATGGGCGGAACCCGCAAGTTGATCACCAAAACATACATCAAGTGAGTCACGTGATATCCCATTGTCACCACAAATACACACGACAAGACATACATCAAGTGTTCTCAAATCATTAAAGACTCAATCCGATAAGATAACTCAAAGGGAAAACTCAATCCATTACAAGAGAGTAGAGTGGGAGAAGAAACATAAGATCCAACTATAATAGCAAAGCTCGCGATACATCAAGATCGTGCCAAATCAAGAACACGAGAGAGAGAGAGAGAGAGAGAGAGAGAGAGAGAGAGAGAGAGAGAGATCAAACACATAGCTACTGGTACATACCCTCAGCTCCGAGGGTGAACTACTCCCTCCTCATCATGGAGAGCGCCGGGATGATGAAGATGGCCACCGGTGAGGGATCCACCCTCGGGCAGGGTGCCGAAACAGGGTCCCGATTGGTTTTTGGTGGCTACAGAGGCTTGCGGCGGCGGAACTCCCGATCTATTCTGTTCCCCGATCGTTTTAGGGTAAATGGATATATATAGGCGGAAGAAATACGTCAGGGGAGCCACGAGGGGCCCACGAGGGTGGAGGGCGCGCCCAGGGGGGTGGGCGCGCCCCCTGCCTCGTTCCTCCCTCGTTGCTTTCTTGACGTGGACTCCAAGTCTATCGGGTGGCTTTCCTTCCAAAAATAACTTCTCCAGAAGGTTTCATTCCGTTTCGACTCCGTTTGATATTCCTTTTCTTCGAAACACTGAAACAAGGGAAAAAACAGAAACTGGCACTGGGCTCCGGGTCAATAGGTTAGTCCCAAAAGTAATATAAAAGTGCATAATAAAGCCCATAAACATCCAAAACAGATAATATAATAGCATGGAACAATAAAAAATTATAGATACGTTGGAGACGTATCACACCACGATCAAGTCCCAAGCTCTGGCCGACTTCCTCGTCGACTGGAACGAGACCCAATACCTGCCGCCGCCGTCGGACTCGATGCACTGGCGCATGCACTTCGACGGCTCAAAGATGCGTCTCGGCCTAGGGGCCGACATTGTGATGTCCTCCCCGAAGGGCGACTGGCTCAAATATGCGCTCCAGATCCACTTCACCGCCTCCAACAATATTGCTGAGTATGAAGCTTTCGTGCATGGCCTCCGGCTCGCCAAGGAACTCAGCATTCGGCGCATCCTATGCTATGGCGACTCGGATCCGGTGGTGCAGCAGTGCTCCGGCGAGTGGGACGCCGCGACCCCAACATGGCAAGCTACCGCTTCCTCGTCCAGAAGTTGTCTTGATTCTTCGCGGGCTGCGAGTTCCTCCATGTCCCGCGCGCGGAAAATGAGGTGGCCGATACGCTCGCCAAGATCGCCTCGTCTCGGCAGTCCATTCCGTCCGGTGTCTCCCTCGAGCACCTACACAAGCCGACTGTCAAGCCCTCTCCGGACTCCGAGTCGATCTACGTCCCAGACAACCCGGCCCGGGGACTGCCGAACCCAGCCCGGGGACCGTCGAACCCAACACTAGGACTGCTCAACCCGACCCGGGGACTGCTGAATCCGGCTCGGGGGCTGCCTCCCTAGAACCCATCGTGGTGGTCGTCTTCGCCGTAGTGACGACACCATCATGGGCCCTGCCCATCTCAGAATTCCTGGAGAACGGGTTCCTCCCCATGGACGAGAACGAAGCCCGACAAGTGCAGCGCCAGGCGTCCGCCTACAACATCATCAACAACAAGCTCGTCAAGCACAGCTCCACTGGCGTGTTCCAGCGCTGCGTCAAGCAAGACAAGGGCATTGAGATCCTCCTCGACATACACTAGGGCGAGCGTGGGCACCACGCCGCCTCACGATCCCTGGTGGCCAAGACTTTCCGCCATGGTTTCTACTGGCCCACGGCCCTCGAAGACGGCGAGTCGCTCGTCCTCAAGTACGAGGGATGCCGGCGCTCCAGCAAGCGCAGCCACCAGCGGGCGTCGGCACTGCGGACCATCCGAATCGCCTGTCCCTTCGCGGTCTAGGGACTCGACATGGTGGGGCCCTTCAAGACCGCTCGAGGCGGCATGGCGCATCTGCTGGTGGCTGTGGACAAGTTCACGAAATGGATCGAAGCGAAGCCAATCAGGAAACTGGACGGACCGACATCCGTCCGATTCATCAAGGACATCGCGGTGCGCTATGGCTTGCCAAATAACATCATCACGGACAACGACACCAACTTCGCCAAGGGCGCGCTCGCGCAGTACTGCTCTGTCTCCGGCATCCGCCTCGACCTGGCTTCCATTGTACACCCACAGTCCAACGACCAGGTCGAGTGGGCCAATGGCCTCATCCTATCCGGCATCAAGCCGCGCCTCGTCGAGCCGGTCATCCGTTCGCCCGACAGTTGGCTCGACGAGCTGCCGACCGTCCTTTGGAGTCTCCGAACAACGCCAAACCGGTCAACCGGGTTCACCCCGTTCTTCCTCGTCTATGGAGCAGAAGCCGTCATCTCAACCGAGATCGAGTTCGACTCGCCGCGCGTCACGATGTACACCGAAGCCGAAGCCAAGGAAGCCCGCGAAGATGGAGTCAACCTACTCGAAGAAGCACGTCTCCTAGCGCTCAGTCGCTCGGCCATCTACCAGCAAGTCCCGAGGAACTACCATAGCAAGAAGATCAAGCCCCTCGCCTTTTGGGAGGGAGACCTCGTCCTCCGACTCATCCAAGAGCAGACTTGCCAGCACAAGCTGTCCTCCCCATGGGAGGGCCCCTTCATCGTCAGCAAGGCCCTGTGCGATCGCAATGCCTACTACCTCATCGACGCCCGCAAGTCAAACAAGCGCAACAGAGACACCGCCAGCGAAGAAACAACCCGGCCGTGGAACGCAGAACTCCTCCGCCCGTTTTACAGTTAGCCGTGTGCACGTATGTATCGCTGCCTTTTGTATTCATTCGAAAACTATGGAGTCCCCGAACGACGCTCGGGGGCTGCCCTTCCCGACCAAGCTATTGTGTCTCCTGCATTTGTGCACTGTTTGCCTCTTTGTCAAACCCGACCACCGATCCGACTCGATCGACCCGGGTGCTCGGGGGCTGGCCGGCTTGGTCACCATCTGCCGCCTTTCCTTAGCAGTTCCTGACGCACTGGGATCACCGCGGCTTTCCACTCTGCCCTAAGCCACAGAACCGGCTTCGGCTATCAGCTGGCAAGTGCACAAGGCGAGAGCACCAGCCCGCCACAAACACTAAGCCAAGGGCCTCCGGGTTACCCAACCCAGCCTCGCCACTATAAGTTGCCGCATGACCGGCTGCTCGCTAACCGGCTTCGCCGGATTGCCGCCAGCCGACCCAGTTGGTGTTTCGCTCACGCTCAACGTTCCGACAGCTTAAGTACGACGCGCTCCTCTCAAAGGCCGAACTCCTTGTCACGGACCGGAGCCTCGGCCGTCAGACTCGCGGGGGAAGCCCGAGAAGGAAAAACCGCAAGAAAACGACTCAAAGGACGAAAAAGCAAGAGTGCAAACATTCACGAAATTTATACATCACATGTTCAAATTCAAACAGGACCAAGGCCAGAATTTATTACACCCGGAAACCCCCAGTGGGTGGGTGGACCTGCTACCTAACAGAAATTTTCAGTAAGTTGAAAACATGCAGCCTTACGCATCTCCCTCGGTGGCCTCCGGGCCTGCCGAGGTGCTGGTCTCCCCCTCCTCGGCGTCCGTGTGGCGGTAGATGCCCGTCTCCTCAGAGCTGCCCTCTGGGTCATCCAGAAGAAGGCCGTAGCCGTCAGCAGGCACGACTTTGCCATCTTCCCCCGCTCCGGCCGGAACTCATTGTGGAAGGCAAACCCGGCGATGTAGCTGGCCCGAGCAGCGATCCGCCCGGCCTCCGCCTGCAGCTGGCTCTCCGAGCCGGCTCGCTGGCCCATCAATGCGTCCAGTGACAGGTCTGGATGCCAAGATATCGCGAACCTGAGCGCCATCTCGGAGCCAACATGAGTGGCGGAAACACGCCAGTCATGGAGCCGATCCGGCCCCGCTTCCAACCACCGCGCCAGTCGCGTGAAACTGTTTGGCGTGACGGAACCCGGCCAGAGGGCCGCCGTCATCGTCGCGCCGGCCTCAGAGAGCCGGCCCATCTGCTCGCTCAAAACTCGCAGATGGGCCTCGGCGGCGGTCATGATCTCCGGGAAGGTCCAGGCCACCCGCGGGTCATTCCCGGAGCCGACGATCCCCTGCGGGTCATGTTGAAAGCAGACTGGCTCCTCCGCCAGCTGGCGTGTCTCCGGGAAGGCCCCTGTCAAGAAGAAAAGCAAGTCAGAAGAAAGTCACCAAGGACAAGAAGCCGGAGTCCCAACTCAGCAAAAAACCCAAGGAAAGCACTTACTGGAGAAGGACTCTTCCAGGTGTTGCGCTTCGAGCAACGTACCGCGCCGCTCCCGGGCGATGGTGTGGTCACGCTCCTGGAGCGTCTTCTCCAGATCGGCGACCTTGGCAAGGGATGCCTTCAGCTCGGCGTCCTTGTCCTCGGCCGCCTTCGCGGCCTCCTTGCAGCGCCGGGTTTCCCCTTGGCGGGTCTCCTCCGCCGCGACCACCAGCGCCTTCAGACGCTCCACCTTGGCCTGGAGCTGATCCTTGTCGCCGACCAGCTTGCCGCGTTGCTGGTCCGCCTCGGCAAGGGCCTGCTGCAATTCCACAACCTTTGCGGCTTCCGCCTTGAGGTGCTCCACCTCGGCCTCAAGACGGACCTTATCGCCCGCCATCTGCTCCCGCAGCCGCCTGGCTTCATCGAGCGCCTGCCGGGCTCCCGTCGCCTCCGCCCTCGCCCTCGCCACATTGGCCCCAAGGCGGCCGACGTCGGCGATGAGCCGGTTGTAGTGGAAGCCGGCCTGAATCAGCTGGGTCCTCCAGGACAACACCTCGGTTGAAGAAGAAAGATTTAGAAATGAAGTACTATTTTAAGATTCGACCCAACTATACGCAGTTGGCCCGAATATCGGGGACTACACCCAATGGGTGCGCTAGCGCGCCCCCTCTAAAAAGAGCACATAAAGGAAATACCTGCCGTGGCGCAAAGCTCCTCCTCCTTGGCGGCGAGCTGCTCCTTGAGCCGCCGGTGCGTCTCCAGGAGCCGGTTGAAGACGCTGACCCGATAGGAGTCCAGTTGCTGCAGAAGGCAACAATCAACACAAGACAGTGATTTAAGATTCGACCCAACTGCTACGCAGTTGGCCCGAATCTCGGGGGCTACACCCAGTGGGTGCGCTGGCGCACCCCACAAAGAAGAAAGCAAGGAAAACTTACGAGCACGGCGCACTCCAGCTCCTGCGTGTGCTCCACCTTGGCCTGGGCGAAGGCCTGGATCCGGTCCGTCCGCCCTCGCAGGTGTCAGGCCACGGCGGCCATCGCCGCCTCCTCCTGGGTCAGAGGCCCGAAGAAGACCTCGCTGGTTCTGCTCCGTGTTGGCTGCGAACCGACGACCCCCCGACCTAAACACCAGGGCATGCTCCCCGCTGGCCGCGCCTCCTGCGGCCGGCGCCCTCTCCGACACCATCGCCGGTTCGGTGGACGGAGCGGCCTACGGCTCCACCAGCAACGGCGCCTCGCTCGTCGGCGCCTTGGGCGTTCCCTCCGGCGCCACCCGCGACGCCTCCTCCAAGACGGCGTCGCCGCCGCCTTTGTCGGTCCTCGTCCGCTCGACCATGTTGGCCCGTGGCGGGGTGTCGTCCCCGACGACCACGACCTCCCGGTCGAGGTCCATCACGTCCGCACGGCCGCCTTGGCCGCGCCTCCCCTCCAGCAACGACACGAAGACCGTCGCCGCCGCCACCATCCCTGTCAGCATCTTTGGCCACGCCGGCTCCTCGCCTGCCCGCGCCCACGTTGCCGCAGCGTCAACCCAGGCCTGGGTCGACGCCGCCTCCAACTGAGCCTCGGCCCGGTTCCGGTCTCGCCAGGACAGACCTTCAGTGTCGGTCGGGTCCAGACCAAGGTCCGGGTCCACCCGCTCCTCCTCCTCCTTGTCCCGGTCGACAGTGTCGAACCGGCTCCTCTGGAACGTGGCACCCTTGTTGGATGCCGCGTCTGCCGCCGCCAGTGCCACCGAGATCGGCGACCTGAAACCCAAGACAAGATAAATACGAGCCAAGCGGAGCCGATCGGCCACTTGGTTCAAGCGAAAATGAAACTCACCCCGGCACCACCGGAACGACGGGCCTCGCCACCCTCAACTGCGGAGCGCCCCACCTCCTCTTGGCGGGCGGCTTCGTGCCCCCAGCTAGGTTTGCCGCACGCTTCACGACCGGGGCCCACGGCGCGACGTTGTCCTTCCAATGTGGCCGGCTCGCCGTCGGCGCCCCCGGGATGACCCGACTCCGGCCGCGCCGCTACCTCCCCCACCTGGCACCGCTGCGATATCAACTCGCGTCCGCCTCCCGAGACCGTCCCGCGACTGGTGACCCAAGAAGTGAAGACAAGACCTACCCGCTTGGTGCCCTGTGCCCGTATCGGCGGTCGCTGCTACCTCTTGAGCATGCGTTGGTTTTCCCTTGGAAAGGGTGATGCAGCAAAGTAGCGTAAGTATTTCCCTCAGTTTTTGAGAACCAAGGTATCAATCCAGTAGGAGACTACACGCAAGTCCCTCGTGCCTGCACAAACAAATAAGAACCTTGCAACCAACGCGATAAAGGGGTTGTCAATCCCTTCACGACCACTTGCAAAAGTGAGATCTGATAGAGATAATAAGATAAATATGTTTGGTATTTTTATGGTATAGATTGGAAAGTAAAGATTGCAAAAATAAATGGTGACAGAAATAGCTAGTTGACGGGAGATTAATATGATGAAAAATAGACCCGGGGGCCATAGGTTTCACTAGTGGCTTCTCTCAAGATAGCAAAATGTACGGTGGGTGAACAAATTACTCTCGAGCAATTGATAGAAAAGTGCATAGTTATGAGAATATCTAGGTATGATCATGTATATAGGCATCACATCCGCGACAAGTAGACCGAAACGATTCTGCATCTACTACTATTACTCCACACATCGACCGCTATCCAGCATGCATCTAGAGTATTAAGTTCATAAGAACAGAGTAACACATTAGGCAAGATGACATGATGTAGAGGGATAAACTCAAGCAATATGATATAAACCCCATCTTTTTATCCTCGATGGCAATAATACAATACGTGCCTTGCTGCCCCTGCTGTCACTGGGAAAGGACACTGCAAGATTGAACCCAAAGCTAAGCACTTCTCCCATTGCAAGAAAGATCAATCTAGTAGGCCAAACCAAACTAATATTTCGAAGAGACTTGCAAAGATATCAAATCATACATATAAGAATTCAGAGAAGAATCAAATATTGTTCATAGATAAACTTGATCATAAACCCACAATTCATCGGATCTCGACAAACACACCGCAAAAAGTATTACATCGAATAGATCTCCAAGAGAATCAAGGAGAACTTTGTATTGAGATCCAAAGAGAGAGAAGAGCTATCTAGCTAATAACTATGGACTCGAAGGTCTGTGGTAAACTACTCACACATCATCGGGGAGGCTATGGTGTTGATGTAGAAGCCCTCCATGATCGATCCCCCCTCTGGTGGAGCGCCGGAAAAGGCCCCAAGATGGGATCTCACGGGTACAGAAGGTTGCGGCGGTGGAAATAGGGTTTCGTGCTGCTCCTGGATGTTTTCAGGGTATATGAGTATATATAGGCGAAAGAAGTAGGTCGGTGGAGCCACGAGGGGCCCATGAGTGTGGGGGGCATGCTTACCCCCTGGGCGCGCCTCCCTACCTCGTGGCCACCTCGTTGCTTCCTTGACGTCCACTCCAAGTCTCCTGGATTGCGTTTGTTCCAAAAATAACTCTCCCGAAGGTTTCATTCCGTTTGGATTCCGTTTGATATTCCTTTTTCGCGAAACACTGAAATAGGCAAAAAACAACAAATTGCACTTGGGCTTCAGTTAATAGGTTAGTCCCAAAAATAAAATAAAAGTGCATAATAAAGTCCATTAAACATCCAAAACAGATAATATAATAGCATGGAACAATCAAAAATTATAGATACGTTGGAGACGTATCAGTCGCCTCCTCCCCTCCGCTGTGGGCCTCAGGCTCCTTCGAGGCAGCGCACACCACCTGCGCCCGTGCCCGGTTGTAAGGATGCCGGATGTCGTTCAGAAGCACCTCCCGCATCGCGTCAGGGCGAATAAGAAGATGAGCGGCAACAAAGTACGGAGACCAAGGACTCACCATCGGTGCTGGGTTCGCGCGGCTGTACGGGGGTTTCCTGAACTCCCATTGGTCCCGTAGGTTGGCCTTGGAGATTTCATTGACTCGGCGCGCAACCTGGTCCGCCCCTAGCCGCAAGTTCGCCATGCGGTTGGGGTCCTAAAGGCCGGCCATCTGACCGATGAGGTGGCTGTGCTGCTGCAGCGGCAAAACTCGGCGGACGATGAAGGCAGTGATGAGGTCGGTGCCGGTGAGCCCCTCCCGCTCCTTCATCACCGACACCCGCTTGCATAGGTTGAGCACCTCCTGCGACGGGTGCTTGGGGTAGTACCCCCAATTCTGCTTCTCCCTCGGTGGCGAGTTGACGAGGGGCGGTAAGTTGATACGGTCCACGCCGAGGTTGCGGACGTAGAAGAAAGAATTCTGCCACTTCTTGGTAGAATCCTCCAGCGGCATCTTCGGGCAGTCAGCACCCGACCGCTTGGAGATGATAGTGGCCCCACACTCGGACATCTCCCCGGCCCTCGGCCCCTGCTGCTTCAAGGAGAAGAAGCGCACCGAGAGGTCGATCGAAGGCTCGAGCCCAGGTACCCCTCGCAGAGGGTGACGAAGCTCGACAGCCGCATCATGGCACCGGCGCCAAGATGATGGGGCTGGAGCCCGAAGAACTCCAGGAAGTCGCGGAAGAAGCCGCTCGCGGGAAGCCTGAACCCGCGCATGAAGTGAGGGAAGAAGACCACGCGCTTCGTGCCCTCGGGCCGCAGCTCCTGCAATCCCCGCGGCAGGCGCGCAGCGACCTCCATCTCCCCTGGCAGGTGTCTGGTGGTGCGAAGATAGGCGATGTTGTTGAGGGTGACGGTCGAACCCATCCACGAGCCTGACGACAGCGCCATCGACAAAGATACGAGAGAATAAAGAAGAAGATGGCTACAAAGCTCTGCTCAAAGCAACGGGCGTCGCAGCGCGCGGCGGTCGCAATGAGCAGAGGAAGGAAGAAAAAGGCAGGGGGCATGAGCGAGAAATATTTCCGTCGCCCCCTCCTCGCCCCAATTTATAAGCTGCGGTTTGAAATGTGTGGGAGTGGGATCATTTGCACCCGCCTCTCCCACTTCCCCACAATAACTGCGCACGTACGTATGCAATAACTGCCTCAAGAATGGCAACCGACTTGAGGACACCGCAATAAATCCGCACACGTGAGCCAAGGGCGCGCGGCCGCGGACCCAGCGCGTCACCTTGTCCCATCGTGCGCGTGGCCTGTCAGGCCTCTCCGGCTTCTGGGCGCCATGTGGCGCCCGCGCGAAGTCCAAAACATTACCCCAAGATTCCACGGACTCCTTGGTTTCCCGCTTCTGACAGGGTGCCACGATCCGGCTTCCGGAAGCCGGCACACAGTGGGTGTTGCCGAACTCGGCGGCCATAAAATTTGCCTCCTTAGGGAAAGGAAACCGCGAACGCCCTCCCATCCGAAGACGGCGGACCTTCACAACTTCGAGGACTACTGTCGGGGGGATGAACCCCAGGCAGGCAACGGAACCCGGATCCTTTTCAAAAACAACGGGGCCATCAACGCCCCTCAAGCCGGCACACGTTTGGTCGGGTCGCTCGACCCGGCCAAGCCCCTCGACCCGGTCGGACTCCTCAACTCGGCCCCAACAACCAGCTCAAGACAACCGAGCCCGACGTGACAAGACTTCCCCAACAAGCCACCTCCACCCTTGGCGTGTTCTCCAACCCAGCCACGGGTCAGCTCTCGTCCCATCCTAGCCGTACGATGGGACGAGTCTCCACCTACCGATGACCGAGGCCACAGTGATCCGCCCATGCCTCTGGTCAGCCGGGGCGTGGCAACAGTGCCCCACCTACTCGCTGACCAGGGCCGGCGTGGCAACAGTGCCACCGTCGTCACCGATGACACCAGCAAGCCGTGACCTGACGGAGCGCCACTGTAGCCGACTCAACCCGGCCACTCCATGGCGATTGACAAGATGACCAACAGTGCCCCCGTACCCAGCAGGCCCAGCGCCCGGAGAACCCGACGAGCCCTCACCCGCGGCGGGTCCCAGCACCGGCTTCCTGGACCATGACAACCCGACTCTGCGGCCTTGTAACATTACCCTTGTACCCCTGGGGGGTTGACCTAGAAACCCCCCAGGAGCCGTCATGCATACGGGGCGGACGCCATCGATCACTCACTCACTTACTCACACACACCTAGCAAGCAACACCTGAGGAGAGGGAGCAGCCTAAGCCTTGGCCATCCTTCCTTGTTCGTCCATACAGCTCCAGGAGCAACTCTGTACTGTTACATATAAGCTACATGTGGCACCCCGGCTGAGAGCGACCGGTTTACCATGCATTGCTAGCCTAGAGACCATGTCTTCTGGCAACACGCAACATCTTGGTACAGAATGCAACCGCTTTATTGATGCTAGCGGATCAGAGTTTATATTACAACAGATGTCGAGGCCAAGCAACACGCCTGGTGCAGCTGAACAATATGCACATTATTTAGTGAACATAAAGGGGCCTCGATCATAACAACTACGCGGTAGCGGAACAACGTCGTAGCCGAAGCTTCATATCACAGGGACACCAATGTGGACACGATCTAGACTCGAGCAGCACTCCTTTCCAACGAGACTTTCCTGAAATCTGGCATGACACGCCAGGTCAGTACACTGAATGTACTTGCAAGCTCACAACAGGCATAATCATAATGGCAAACAATATCATGCTAATTAACCAATTAATAATAATGCAACACTATATGTCCAACATGCTGTGATCATGCTCGAACGTCCCCCAGGACGGGCTTACCAACCGTGATCATTCTCGGATTACAAACAAACTACCATCGTGGTCTTGACAGGAGTAACTCGTGATCCTTACGGCGATCACAACCACGACCAATGTTTGGTCCTGAACATCCCGATGGCCTTTCAATCATCAACGACAGTGCAAAGTTCATAACTTAGTGTGCAAGTTTTATTAAACGTTGACTCATGGTGGGACCTACTACGAGGTGTCCGTGACCGTGGACTCGGCTATCGATAGATTATACACTCTGTAGAGGTAGCACACTGTACCCACACCAAGGAACCCATGGCCTTGCACTCCCATTTGGGTGGACCAACGGCATTCCAACGAAACCCTTCCATTGCCATGACGCTCTCCCGGCCACTCTGACCCAATCCCTAACTGGCTAGTTCTGGGTGGCCCCGTGTCTACCAAAGACACAACGACCACTGTCGTGGCCAAAACGATCCCACTCGGGACCCGGTACCATAATCTCAACAACGGGCACACAAGGTTATGCCTGCTTACCGGGCCAGGGTAAGCATGCCATAACCTTACCTAGTTGGAGGCACCGACCAGAGGCAATGTCAATGGACCGAATCAAGGCCTTCCCACAAAGGTAAATGTGGTTGTACTGGGAAAAACTCGATTCAGCGGCACCATGACCCAATCAACGATATATTCAAGTTGAGTTATATTTAGGTTCAACTTAAAACGAAAATGACCGGTGTCATAGCATGCCATGAAATGCAAAACTACACGTGCATCACATATTAACGAAAATGACTGATGTCAACCATATTCACACTAAGCATAAACATCAACAACTTATATTACTTTCCTGGTCAGGGTAGCTCACACTTTAACCAAAATATTTTGCAGCAAGTTTTATTATATTCTCATGCAAGAAAATATCTTCGATTAATTTCTCACATGCATAGCAAAGATGATGCCACAAACAAATCCTAATTTCTTTACCAACCAAGTTAGGTTCAAACATTCTGTAAGTCAAGTAAAATGACTAAACAAGTACTTAACATTATATTTTCTAGCAAATTTTACTATTTTATTTATGCAAGAAAATAACTTTAGGTAATTACTAACATGCATAACAAAATTATTTTTATCATCACCACAAATAGATCTTAGCTTTGCTTTACCAACTAAGCTAGTTTCAACATTCTGTAAATCAAGCATAATAACCAACAAACACTTAACAGAATATAAATAACATAGTAGTTATTTAAATGCATGGATTAATCATTTCATTCAAGTAAGAAAATCATAAATATTGAAATGACACCATGAAAATGTTGCTCTGGCTTGCCTTAGTGAAGATGAGGTTCACAAGCCTTCTGGTGATCCTCAAGACAAGCCTCACCCTATGAAAATAATTTTAAGCACAAAAAGAAAATATCAAGAACACTTCTGAAAATCACCAGAAATTCTAAACAGCTCAGAAAAATCTCATCTTTGGTGAGCTGCTAGATTTCTTTTCAAAGAACAAAATGCAAAAAGAATCAATTCATTTGGACTTATGGTTGAAGAGTTATGGCTGTTTGAAGTGTTCTGTGAATTCAAATGAATTTGAATAAAAATAAACAAACTGAGGGGGGGTGACGTCGAAGGCGTAAAGCCCAGGGGCGCCACCACTCGTACCGCTTCGCGCGCGTACAGAGTGGATGACTAGCGGGCCCCGCTAGTCAAGTGAGGAGGAGGGGAGAAGGAAACAGAGGGAGTCGCGGCTTCGCCGGAGCTCTCGCCGGCGACGAGGGCTCCTTGGCCAAAACGAGAGGGAGGGATGGCGAGAGGGGACGGAGGCGCACCTGCCCGTACCCGTAGCGTGGCTAGGGGTGGTCGGACGACGTTGAAATCAACCTCGCAAGCGGAGGCAGAATGCGGTGGTCGCCGGAGATGAGGAAGACGACGAGCAGAGGCAACTCCAGGGGCTCCAGGGGGACGGGATGGCTTCACCGGAGAGAGGCGGAGGCCCTGGAAGGGTTGCCCTGGCCTGGGAGGGGCTGGAGCTACCGCGGCGACTAGAGGAGATCGCCGACGAGCTTGAGCTCGAGGACAGCGGCCCGCGGCCCGCCTGGCCGGGCTACGGTTTCCTACGCGCTTGTGGGTTGTGTGGGAGTGGTGGATGGTGCTCGAGGAGGCTGGGGGCGGCTCCATTTATAGGCGAGCGGAGAGGAGGGTTCGGGCTCCGCTGGTGGAAAACTGTCCACGGCGCCCGGTGACGAGCGGCGTCAGTTAGAGGGGGATAAGGCGACGCATCTCACGCAGCAACTGTTGGCGAACGGGGACGAGCACAGGAACGAGGAGAAGGCGACGAGCACAGTGCGCACCGCACTGTTGGGTTGCTCGGACCGTGCCCGTGCTCGCTGTGGCGAGCTTTGGCGTCGGCGAGCGCTAGAGGGAAGTTAATGGCGTTGAGACGAGGATGGTGGCAAAGTTTGGCACGCTCGGGCAGGCGGGGGAAGCAAGCACGCACGAACAGAGCGCTCGGCGGCACTCAGAGCGCGTCGACACGCAGACATGACATGGTGGACACGCATGGTCACCGCGCGAACTCTTCCCTTAGGCCAGCCTACGTCCAAAAGTCATGTCTGGCATGTTGTTCGTGGTGGTTTTGAAGTTTACCATGATTTGGTTTGGATCCAGGTGCAGTAGAGGAGTTTTTACATGCCAAGTAAGTTTCTGGTCAGTAACTTTGAGAGGTTACTAAGGTCAAATGGCTGGGAGTTGGGGGCTGTGCTTTGGAGGTTAGCCATGATCTACTAAGGTGAAAATGCACAAGAAAACCCAGGCACAATGGAGCAAGTAAAATGGTAGTTGATGTAGAAACCACCATTTCTGTCCAGAACAGAAAATATTTTCTGTAGCCAAAATATTCCAAAAAGTGATGAAATAGTTTTGCTTAGGAAGGTGCCCTAGGTTTCAAAGAATATTTGTGAATTGTCTCATTTTTCCTGGGCCATAAAAATTGGGGTTGCTTTGGAGCATATTGATCTAGCTATGGTTTTTGAGAGAAAAATGAATATTTTTCAGTTAAGAAAATATTCCAAAAGATTATTTTGGGGTGGATCAGAAGGGGAATGACGATTAGGGAGGGAAATGAAGCACTTGGGTGAAAGCCAAGGGTACCCAAGTGTTTAAGTCCATACAAAAAGATTCAAAAACTCCAAATTTCAAATGACTCCAAATGAAAATCAAGCAAATGAGAGAGGGCAAAAACTAGGCTGTCACAAACCTCCCCCACTTAGAATGAATCTCGTCCTCGAGATTCAGTTGCTTGGGAAAACCACTCTAGATAATGTGACTGTAGAAATTCTTCCCGCTCCCAAGTTGCTTCTGACTCTGTGTGATGCTCCCACTAAACTTCGTAAAATTTCCTTACTTTACTGCGAGTGACCCTTTCCATCTGATCCAAAATTCTAAATGGTCTCTCTTCATAAGTTAAATCATTTGCCAACTCTACCTCAGCCATAGCAGTCCTTTTCTCAGGCAGGGATATGCATCGTCTCAATTGTGAAACACGTTGTGCACGTCTGCCAATTCAGCGGGTAGTTCCAATTGATATGCAACAGTACCCACTCAAGACATAACCGGGAATGGACCAATAAATCTGGGTGCCAACTTTCCACGAGTCTGAAATCTCTTGACTCATTTCATAGGAGTGATTCGGAGGTATACGTGTTCTCTGGGTTCAAAATTCATATGTTGGTGCTTTGCATCATAATAACTTTTCTGTCGAGATTTGGCCAATTGCAATCGGTCTCTGATTTCCTTAACTTGTTTCTCAGCTTCCATCATGAGATCTGTTCTGAAGATACGACTATCTCCAATTTGAGACCAATTTAAAGGAGTGCGGCACTTACGGCCATACAGAGCTTCATACAGTGACATTTTTAGATTGGTCTGGAAGCTGTTGTTATAGGAAAACTCGGCATATAGCAAGCAGTCTTTCCATTTAGCTCCTTGGGCTAAAGCACAGGCTCGCAACATATCTTCGAGTATTTGATTTACCCGTTTTGTCTGTCCATCCGTCTGAGGATGATAAGTAGTACTATATTTTAGTGCTGTCCCCAAGGCTTGATGGAGGCGTGACCAAAAAGCGGAGGTAAACAGGGAACCTCAGTCGGAAGTGATAGTTCAGGGTACTCCATGCAGACTGACTATCCTGGATACATACAGCTGTGCAAGTTGATCTGCTCTGTATCTGGTGCTGATCGGAATGAAGTGAGCAACCTTGGTTAGGGTGTCCACTATGACCCAGATTGCATCATTGCCTCGCTGAGTCTTAGGCAATCCCGTAATGAAATCCATACAAACGTCATCCCATTTCCATTGTGAAACCGGCAGCGATTGGGGGAGTCCGGCTGGCTTCTGATGTTCTGCCTTCAACTTGTTACATATGTCGCAACAGGCCACAAAATAGGCAATGTCTTTCTTCATTCCATCCCACCAGAATATTTGTCTAAGGTCCTCATACATTTTTGTACCTTCCGGGTGAATGGAATATGAGGATTCGTGTGCTTCTGACAGGATTTTCTTCTTTAAGTCCGGTTGATTGGGTACACAAATCCGTCCACAGAATCGGAGGGTACCAAATTTATCCTTGGAGAAATCTGGGGTCTGCTCTGCCATCTGGCCCTTGGCACATCTTTGCAGCTCGGTGTCAGCTGGCTGGGCCTTGCGGATCTCTACCTCAAGTGTGGAGGTAACTTCCAAAATATTAGCGAGGCCAGCATCCAGTATGACCAGGTTGAGCTAAGCAATCTCCTCTTGGAGTTCGGGAGGCAAGGATTTCAATATGACATTTAGGCTGACGGGTTTTCGACTGAGTGCATCGGCAACCACGTTGGCCTTACCCGGGTGGTAATTTATTCCAAGATCATAATCCTTCACCACCTCTAGCCATCTTTGTTGACGGAGGTTTAAATCTGGCTGAGTAAAGATGTATTTGAGACTTTTGTGGTCGGTAAAAATTTGGCACCTTTTTCCAATGAGGTAGTGTCTCCAAATTTTTAGCGCATGAACCACCGCAGCCAATTCCAAATCACGAGTAGGATAATTTCCCTCGTGGGGTCGTAGCTATCGCGATGCATATGCTACTACCTTGCTGTCTTGCATAAGTATGCAACCAATGCCTTGCCTGGAGGCGTCACAATACACATCAAAACTGCGATAAATGTCTGGAAGAGTCAATACAGGTGCGGTTGTCAGATGTATTTTAGCTCATTAAAACTTTTCTCACAGTCCTCCGTCCATTCAAACTTCTTATCCTTTTTGAGCAGCTCCGTCATGGGTTTAGCAATCTTGGAAAATCCTTCAATGAAACGACGGTAATATCCATCTAATCCGAGAAAACTCCGGATCCGCGTCATGGTCGTGGGCGGCACCCAATAGAGCACATCCTTTACTTTGCTCGGGTCCACGGCTATACCTTCGGCGGATAGTACATGTCCGAGAAACCCAACTTGCTTGAGCCAAAATTCGCATTTACTGAATTTGGCGTATAGATGATGGTCGCAGAGTCGTTGTAGCACTGCTCGGAGGTGATCCTTGTGCTCTTCTTCACCCTTGGAATAAATGATGATGTCATCGATGAAGACTACCACGAATTTTTCGAGGAAGTCCATGAATACTTTGTTCATCATATGCATGAAGAATGTAGGGGCATTGGTGAGACCAAAGGACATCACAGTATATTCATAAAGATCGTACCGAGTAGTGAATGCGGTCTTAGGAATATCCTCCTTTTTAATCTTGAGCTGATGATACCCGGTCCGTAAATCAATCTTAGAGAATACTTCAGCCCCACTGAGCTGATCAAACAGATCATCAATCCTTGGCAGCGGATATTTACTTTTGATGGTGACCTCATTCACCTGGCGGTAATCTACGCACATGCGGAGACTACCATCCTTTTTGTCCACGAAAATAGCAGGTGATCCCCATGGTGAAGAGCTGGGACGAATATATCCTTTCTGGAGAAGTTCATCGAGCTGTTTCTTTAGATCCACTAATTCTGATGAGGGCATCCGGTAGTACTTCTTGTATAACGGTGCAGTTCCGGGCACAAGATCTATTGCAAATTCCAGCTCCCGATCTGGTGGCATGCCTGGCAGTTCTTCTGGAAATACATCAGGGTACTTGCTGACCATAGGAATTAATTCCAACTCAGCCACAGCGGTGAAAACCAATTCTTGCTTGGGTATATTCTTATGAGCATAGAATTTGGTAGCCAGCCCATTCAGACTGTTCAAAGTGACTTCTCGTGTTGCACAGTTTATGCAAACTTGATATTGGGTCAACCAATTCATACCCAATATAATATCCAACTTTTCAGACTCAATGATTATCAGAGAGGTTGGAAAGTAGACTCCGTTGATATTGATTTCCAGATCACGGCAGACCAGATTGCTCTTGATTAAAGATCCCAGGGTTTGTACCAGCATATTTTTGCCCAAAAGCGTACAAGGAAATTTGTTTTGGGCAGCAAAACTCCGAGAAATAAAAGAATGGGAAGCCCCAGAGTCAAATAAAATTATGACAGGTATGTCATTAACAGAAAACATACCAATGACGACTTCTGGGTTCTGCTGGGCTTCATCGGCTGAGATGTGATGCACGTGCCCAGTGAAGTTTTGCTGGGTCGGGCATGACTCCATAAATTTGACTTGTGGCCTGATTAGGGCATTCGCTTTGTTGTTCTTGGGGCACTGTCTGGCATAATGTCCGTTCTGCCCACAACTGAAGCAAGAATTATTGCGCTGTCGCTCCTCATGCATTGGGTTGGTCACGACATTCTTGACTTGAGTGGTGGTCTTGTTAACATTCTGTTGCCAATTTGGCTTGTATTCCACCCGAGTCTGCTGCCAGGTACGAGCCTTTTGCACTGGTTGCCCATCCTTCTTTGGCTCGAACTTACTCTTGTTGTCGTTGTTAACAGGCCTATTATCTGATATAAGCTTGTGCTCCCGTTCAGCAATGAAAGCCTTGTTCACCAGAGTTTGGAAATCCGGGAAATCAAGCATACTAAGAGTACACCGGAGTTGCGGATTTAAGCCGCCAAGAAATCTGTCAATCTTCCTTTCTTCGGTGGCCACGTCATAAAGAGAGTAACGGGCCAGATGATTGAATTTTTGCAAATATTCACCCATAGACTGATTTCCTTGGACGAGTGCGAGAAATTCACGCTGCTTAGTCTTCATAACTCCAGTAGGGATATGATATTTCCGGAACTGATCCTTAAACTTTTCCCAGGTGATTTCTTCATCAACAAGCCACATGGCTTTTGCATTTTCCCACCATATGGCAGCTGCACCTTCAAGGTAATGAGTTGCAAATGGAACTTTATCATTTTCTTCAGTACGAGCAATCTCAAGCTTTTTCTCAATGATACACAACCAATCGTCTACATCCAATGGGTCAACAATCTGACTGAAATTGGGTGGCTTGGTCCTTTGAAAATCTGACAGCTTTGAGTGATGACCGTTTTGATTTCCATTCTGTCCAACCATAGCTTGCACACTTCTTGATATTTCAATCAGATCATTGTTCCTTCTTTCCTCAAACATACGCAGAATTTGCTCGGTGGAGGGAGGAATTGGCGGTGGAGGCGGTGGCAGAACGTAAGGATCGGGAGAATGTCCTGCCTTTCGTGCGGAACGACGAACAGGAGTTCCCTCACGAACGTTGCTACTGCTGCCTCCCGGTGTCATCCTATTGTGGAATTTTCCCAAGACAACGCAATCGAGATGAGAAATGTCCAAGAAATAAATTTGGGGAAAAGCCAGCAACAAATCCTGGAAGAAAACAAAAGAGCGAAGAAAATACGGCGAATAAAGTCCCAACATAATTATACATAGACTCATACATGAAAGATAAACAACACGCCAGGTTCAACTACTCTCATACGTGCAACGAAACATCATGACTCGTACGACTACATCCGTACATCATTCGGACGACTGCGAATACTCAAAGATACTACTGCTCTGCTGGTGCTGCGGTGTCCTCCCCTGAAGCGGTCTCGGATCCTGAACTGACAAGGTTAATGGAAACCTCCGGGTTAAAGGTAACACGACGACGCTGCCTCGAGGGCTCTCCCTCAAGGACAGGGGTAGAGTGAATCATCGGAGCTACAGGAGTAGCGAGAAGTGAAACCCACTCGGCAGGAGTACTGAGAGGATTCACGGCCGAGACGCCCGTGCTACTCGGAGGAGTTACCGATGAAATAGGGGAACTAGAACTGGCTGGAATATACGGAGTAAATCCCAGAGAAGATGGAGTAGTGGCAGATCTAGTAGTTACTAAAGCAGCGGCTAAAGCAGTACGGGCATGAGTCAGCTCTCGAGCCAGCTCGTGGATCATAAGATAGCTAGCAGTGACATAACGAGCAAGGTGGCTAGCAACACTATCAGACTCCGGATCAATGATAGGGAAACAGACATGACCATTGTCGTGCAGAGAAGGGTAGTAATAGAAACCTGGGTGGTTCTGCATTCGGACCTCGTTGTAGCGAAGTTCGACAAGGACCTCGAATGCAGCAAACTGGACAACCTGAGAAGCAGTGGAGGCGTAACTGCTCCGAGAAGTACGAGTGTAAGAGCCGGAATCGGAACTAGTGTGCAGAGTGACCACTGCGTGATACTCATACACTGAATCAGCTAGACGCTCCCGGTACACACGATAGACTGGGTCGTCTTCGAGAGGGTACAACCGACGCCACATGTTGCGAAGGAGGTGCGATGACGTGTACGACATCAGCTGCAACTGGCACAGATACGGCACCGGAGCCATCTACACTCACAACCATTAGCAGGTTAGCATAAAAATATAAACCAAATGCATGCAATGCAATAACCAACTACAATTGCTACCGGCACTCAACTTAAACTCGTATCTAATGTCCAGTTAACACGTCGTAGTCTAGCGTGGCCTACAGTCAGCGCGGCTCTGATACCAAGCGTTGTGGCACCCCGGCTCAGAGCGACCGGTTTACCATGCATTGCCAGCCCAGAGACCATGTCTTCTGGCAACACACAACATCTTGGTACAGAATGCAACCACTTTATTGATGCTAGCGAATCAGAGTTTATATTACAACATATGTCGAGGCCAAGCAGCACGCCCGGTGCAGCTGAACAATATGTACATTATTTAGTGAACATAAAGGGGCCTCGATCATAACAACTACGCGACAGCGGAACAACGTCGTAGCGGAAGCTCCATATCACAGGGACACCGATGTGGACACGATCTATACTCGAGCAGCACTCCTTTCCAATGAGACTTTCCTGAAATCTGGCATGACACGCCAGGTCAGTACGTTGAATGTACTTGCAAGCTCACAACAGGCATAATCATAATGGCAAACAATATCATGATAATTAACCAATTAATAATAATGCAACACTATATGTCCAACATGCTGTGATCATTGTCGGGGGTTGGGTGCGACATATGCCAATGGATGGATTATCATGGTGGGAGCGAGTAGAACCTCGCCGGTGCCTGGAAGCGGGATAAGGCGTAGACACAAACGCTGACACACTTTACCCAGGTTCGGGGCTCTCCTAGGAGATAACACCCCTAGTCCTGCTCTGCGGGGTCTCCGCATGATCACTAAGGCACAAGTGAATACAATGGTGCTCCTCGAGCTATATGCTAGAGGTAGGAGAAGGCAAGGCTAGCTCTCTCCTTTCTCTATGGGTTGGTCTAGTTCTCACAGGTTGGGAACCCATTGCATGGGTGCCCTGGGGGGTTTATATAGGCCTACCCCCAGGGGTACATTAGTAATCTGGCTGGGTGTAGGACCCGACTGTCAGTCTCTCTGATCACCGGCTTCTCCGCCGACTGCTGGGGCCCGCCGCCTGGTGGGCCCCGCCGACTGGTCCGGTACGGGGCCGACAGGCCGTCTCCGCCGCTCTCGGGTCTTGTTGGCTGCTACCACTGTTGCCGTGATGGTGATGACGCAGGCACGGTCAGGGGAGCGTGGCTACAGCTCCGCCTCCTGGCGGGCGATTGCTGTAGCCACTCCGCATCTCGTCTGGTTAATGGCGCGTGGGGCCCGAGGAAGGGGCGGGCCGACTGCTGGAGGCCGACCTCCCTCGGGTCTGGCTGGTGGGGCTCTAGCCGTCTTTTGGGCTCTCGCTGATTGGTATGGCCCATCATCCTTGGGCCGTATCGACAGGCCGTCGTGGGAGCAGGGCTCCACCTGCTTGTGATGATGTCAGGGGTGGTGTGGCAACAGTGTCGGGCGGAGATCTCCGCCGGTACGGTGCACTGTGGCCACGCCCGTCCCTGGATCAGGGGGGGATGGGCTATACTGTAGCCACTCCCTGTCTTGTCTTTCTTGATGAGGGTGCGGGCTTCGTTGGCGCCACGGGCCGACTGCTAGGGGCCGGCTTCTCTAGAAGCCACCAACTAGGAGTCGGCTTGCCTTGAAGTCGGTCTCTGAGACTCGACCGTCTACGGGCAGCCGGCTAGTCCTCCAGCCGGCCACCAGAAGGCGGCACTTCATCTTGGTGCCTTGAGGGGCGTAGCCAACCCCGATGTCTTGAAAGGTTCTGGGTCTCGGGTTAGCCTACCCGTGGCCCATTACTCCGACAGTAGTCCCAGAAGCTGGTCAGGTGCCGCGGCTGAGCAGCCGAGGAGCCTCAGCAGTTTCTTTCTCCGAGTGCTTGAGGTGGAGCTTCGTCCGGCTTCTCCGGGCCGACTGGTGGGAGTCGGACTCGCCCAATCTGACTTATCCAAACTTCGAATGCGTCAGAGGGAACCAAGTGGCGTGCTAGCTAAGCTTCTAGGCCGCCGCCTGTTGTGGGCATGTCACGTGGCATCGAGCGGCCGGGCCAGTCTGCCAACCCACGCCGCGATGGGACGCGCCTGTGGGTGGGGCCCGCCACTACCATGCCTCGGCACGCGAGTGGATCCACTGCGGCGGAGGTGGGCGGTTGAGGTTCCCCCGGAGTTACTGCGTGCAGTAACTCGCGTAATAAACGTTGGGGCGTGGGCACAGTAAATCCCACGATCGCCCCCTCGGCTTCGCAACCCATTGGCCTATAACTAGGGGGAGGAGGGGGAGCGGCGGAGCGCGCGCATCCCTCCTTCCCATTCTTTCCTCCTCCTTCCTCCTCTTGCCGTAGCGCTCCCAAGACAACTGTCGTGGAATTGTCACGGCAGATGTCCTTAGTGTCAGGACTTAGTCGCGAGGCCAATGCATCTATGCGGTAGCTTGAAGGGGTTGGTCGGAATCGAGAGACGCAAGGCGGATCATCACACAAGATGAGGATTTAGATAGCTTCGGGCCCCGGGAAACATCATCCGGAATAGCCCTACATGCTGTTTGTGGCTAGGTCTCATTATGCTCATGAGGGAGTCGCCGCATAAGCCGTATCCTCCTTTGTGTCTAGCCCTAGATATTGTTTCTTGTTTGTTGTCTTCTCCATCTTCGGGGAGCCCTGCCCCTCCTTATATAAGTTAGAGGGGCGGGTTACACGTGGAGTCCAAATAGGATTAGGACTAGCCTATCTTCTACTACAAGCCGGATACAAGTCCGGTTCTTGATTCCTTGTAAGGGAGATATTCCTCACGCCTTTCCTCTTAAGCCGGCCTACCACAACGTAAGCCGGCCTTCTGGGCCTTGAGCCTCCTAGGCCCTCGGGTCTTGTCGCTCCTCTGATCCGCTTGCCAGGTCACCCATAAGTCGCCAGAATCGGGCGGGTCACTTAGTGTGTCGTCCAGTCAGGGCGGGTCATTAGTGAGTCGCCAAGTCCGACCGTGCTACACTTCCGACCGGGTTACACCGCGGGGTATATCCCCGACATTAGCCCCCAAGTTTAATTTGGATTTATCCATGTTAAACTGATCTGCAACATAAACACAAGAACAAATTGACAGGTTGTACTCCGGGTTAAATATTCTTGTAATCCGGCACTTGATCATCCTTAATTCCTTGTCATCTCCTCCTCTGGAAAGTCCGGGTCAATAGGCCAGCTTCATATTCAATTTGCTGACGTTGGTTTCTCACAGAGAAATATTGTGAAGAATAATCCACTTGAGTCGGCCTCCAAAGCTCCGGCTTTAAAAAATATTGGTCTTGAAATACTTATCTGACTTTTAGCCGGCTTGAATATGTATATCTTGCCAATTTATCATTACCAAAATCACCGGGTTATAAATAGATGATGCTGAGTCATAATTGATACCGACGCCGGGTCATAATTGTTGCAGATACCGTGTCAATCTGGTTTGCTCAAAACTGAGAATTTAAAGATTTTTTCTCCCTTATATCCATATTACCTGTAGCCCCCAAGTGCCGGGTTGTCATGCTTGCAGCAACCTGGGACTTGTAATTGCTTGATGCCCATAAAAACTTCAACCAGTATAGCCCCCACGGGCCGGGTCATTTAAGCAATAATGAGCAGGGACTTTGTAAATATGATCATGCAGACTTTGAGCAGCGATGTATAGCCCCCAAGGGCCGGCTCAGTAAGATAATACCGAGTTGGGACTTTGTATATAATTCATTGATAATAACATCATATGATGTAATCTCCACCATGGGGCTTGAACCCACGTCCATAAGGTTAAGATCTTTATACTCTACCAACTGAGTAGTGGATCTTTCAATATAATGGACTCAGGCTTGTGTACCTTGAATTTTTGACAGGAGCAATTGGTAGCCCCCAAGGGCCAACTCATTTAGAATGTGATGAGTCGGGTCTTCAATAAGTTGAGCAAAAAATGACTTTGCATTAGCCCCCAAGTGCCATGGTGCATGCTGGCAGTGACATGGGACTTGCATATTTGATATAATCCCAATCTGAATAATGTAGCCCCCAAGTGTCGGGTCGTAAGCCTGCAGCGACTCGGGACTATTTCCTCCATTGTAAAATAAATCATGCCCATTGATAAAGATAATAGCTGTTGCGCTAAAGCGACTTTGAAAACCTCAATCATAATACTGGTTATTGATAATCATAATAGAAATCCAGCCATGTTGGCTATTCAAGATTGATAATATAATCCGGTATGAAAACCTCAATCATTCAATATCATCATGAAAATCCAGCTATGTTGGCTATAAAGATTTGAATAACCCGGTTTGAAAACCTCAATCATTCAATATCATAACGAAAATCCAGCCAAGTTTGGCTATTTAAAGATTTCAAATACCTTATCTGTTGACAAGTAAATCCGGTGTTTAAATACCCGGCGGCTCTTGGCCGATGGCGATTCAATACGCCTTCATTGTAAACCAGAATTTTCATGACCCGGCGGCTTATAGCCTTTTGAGAAAAATCCAGAACGGATAATCATTTTGAAGCATCAACTTTGGTAATGAGCTTGAACTTAATCATTTATATGTCATATTTCTGCAAATCCTGCAGAGAGTTTAAACAACATATGCCCTGGCGACTTAGCGTCAAAACCAGGGCGGGTCATAATATCTCACATATAACTACTGTGATATTGAATTGGTACTGCCGGCTTACATAACCTGTGCAGTAAGGGTGATAACCCAATCCTTAGAAGCCAATGCTTCTACATAGACAATGATTGTCATAAACTGGCGACTTATAGTCAAAAGTCAAGCCGGGTTAAGCATAAAACACTTATATATATTTGAGATATAATCCCAAAAAGGTCTCAAGTTAAGTAATTGTGGCTGCAATAAACTTTACCAGAGACAAAATAAAACTTTTTGAGGCTTCTGATTCAGATACGATCAGTAAACTGTTCCAAAGGGGTTAAGCTAAGATTCGAATACGATCATATAGCCCCCAGTGGCTTTGGCGATGCCAATCAAGAGGGTATCGACAACTATGTTCTCTTTGGTTCGAATACGACCTATGTTTGAACAGGAAGCCCCCAAATGACCTTGAGAGTTGTTTAACGACGCTGATTCGAATACGATCCACGTCGGACCCAAAGGGGTTGAGCTATGATTCAGATACAATCAAGAAGCCCCATAGTGGGTTTGGCAGTATGCCAATCAAAAGGGTTTCGACAGCTATGTTCTCTTTGGTTCGAATACGACCTATGTTTGAACAGGAAGCCCCCAAGTGACCATATAAATTTTGGCATTGCACCGATCAAGAGGGTACTGATAGCTATGCTCGATGAGCAGGAAGCCCCCAAGTGATCATAATAAGATAAGCCGTAAGGCAGGATATCCAAGTTTGAACCGCGCATCATGGCAGCAAGTTCTTTTGGCAACCTTTAATTTTTCTGAGAACTCGACCTTGCGAGAGATTAAATCTTTTTGAACCGGAACTTTAAACCGGATTTAAAAGCTACATTGAGCCGGATTAAGAACCTGATTTGATAGCTTCAAAGCTTTGTGGGAGAGAGATGTCTCTTGAGCTATATTTTAAACTGGAATCTTCATTTTGAGCCGGAAATTTTTTTGACGGCCTTTAAATATTCGCCAATAAAGAGTAGCCTCCGGGGCCGGGTAATCTTCCCTTCAATGACCCGGAGTTCCTGAATTCATTGAAACCGGCTAATTTTACCGAGCCATACCATTGTAGCCCCCGAGTCTCAAGATGACTCGAAGAGTTGGCTTGAGATTCTCCATATTTGACCATAGCAGAAGGTGTATATCATTGGCGTTGATAACGCGATGTGAATCCACAAAAGGTTGAGGTGACTACGGCGGGTTATAAATGATCCCGTATGAGCCGTGTCAGCAACTCGGCCAATGGTTCCTTCCAACTAGCTGTTTGAAGTTAACCGAACTGTAGTGGCAGCGACTTGTGCGCCTGCCCATTGAACCATCCAGTGCAGACGGCGGTTGATAATATATGATAATTTGCCTCCAATTTGTTGGAAGAGAAACTGGGCTTCCCAAGTAGTGACTTGCTCATACTCAATGAACAGCTCACGCAGACAGACGCGGCCCAGTGTGTTGATGTAGACCAGGCCGCGAGAAACGGACGGTAAAGACGACCGCAACATCTGAAGCGGCATAGACAGATGAACCGGCCGTGGCGTTGTAAGCCGGTGCGGACGTGCAAGTTGTCCTCCTTGTTGTAAGCCAGCGTGGTCGCGAGAGACGGCCACGGCGTTGTAAGCCGGCGCGGTCGCGAGAGATGGCCACGACGTTGTAAGCCAGCGCGGTCGCGAGAGACGGCCACGGCGTTGTAAGCCGGCGCGGCCGCGAGAGACGGCCACAGTGTTGTAAGCCGGTGCGGGAGTTCGTTGAATAACGACGACCACCAGTGCCAAAAGATGTTGGCGTGCCTCCATCTCTGCGGTATAATATCCCTTTTTGTCATAAAGAATTTCCCTGCATAAACAATATTGCATACGAAGGCAAAGATAAACTTGTTCTTTGATAAAAACAATAAGTGTTAATAAGATAAATTTAGATGGATATCACCTGATTTGTTCGGACGACGGATGATTCGTTCATCACGACAGAGCCGGCTCAGGCAGACCAGCGACTCAATATAGTTCCGGTGGTTCAGGCAGATGGAACAAGTCCGGGGCGGCTCATAGCGGCAAGGTGAGACCGCAGTTACGCCGGGTCAAGTGACATGAAGCGGCCGAAACGTCTTATCACGACCGGCGAGGGCGGTCAGCAAAGACGGCCACAACATTAGATGCAACACATATAGCTGAGTCGGCCATGGCATTGTAAGCCGGTGCGGACGGGCGAGTCGATCGCAGGCGCGGTAAGCCGCGCGGACGGGTGAGTCAACCACGTCGTGTTGATGTAGTAAACAATTGTCCAGCCTCAAAAGCATCACAAGCCGGAGTAATTGTTGCTTGACAAAAACAATACGTGCTAATAGAATAGTCCTTAGATGGATATCACCTGATGTATTCTGCGGATGAAGAGGCCTGCGGCGATCCGAAGCCTGCTCCTGCGGCTCGGAGACAGTGTGAGTCTGTGCCCCATAACCAACTCTCCCTCCGGGCCGTGGCTGGTTCGACCATCTTTTTTAAACGCGCTAGCAATCCGGCTTAAATCGGTGTACTCTGCTGGGTAGCAACTTTTTGCAACTAGTGACATGCCTCGGCGGCCGTGACATCTTGTTTTTGGTCTTCCTGAGAGGAGTCAATGATCGGTCAAATCTGGAGTTGTTTGTTTGGCCTCCTGAGTTGATGCCTCCGTACGTTGTTGTTTTGCCGCAGCATGACAAGGCCGTAGCAGCCACAAGAACGGCCCGGCCAAAGGCAGCAGGTGAAGCAGTGCGAGGTGGCGGCTCGGTCGAGGCCAGCGGAGATGACGCGGGCTCAGGCTGCATTGGCGAGAGCGACGAAGCCAAAACAAAAAACTTGCGAGATCTCTCCGTTTCCTACCATGACACACCAAAAAGATCGATCCGACTTCCCATTGATGATCGTCCGGCTGTCTGAATCGTAATAACTTGTTGATTTGCTCAACATAGTAAGCTGAGAAAAGTCCAATCCGTATCGTACTAGTAGCTTCATATGGTAGATTCACTGTATTCCCTTGTGGTTGGCTGCCATCGATCCCACAGTTCTGTACATGGACAGATCCCATTGACTTTGTTTTGACTATTCTTTATGTCACGTCTATCTTTCATTGATACGATGATCAGGCCTGGATCCAACCCTCGGTTTTGCTGCAAATCAGATTGAACCGATGACTTGTATTTTCCTTCAGCAGATACGCATCTGGTCTCGCTTTGACTGATCGTTGATGATGTTATCTTCTGCGCTGGCTCTTTTTCATCCGGCTTATCGCGAGCTTCTCGATCCCATGAAGAAATCCCTCCAAGAACTCAACACCACCGTGCGCAGGCCCCACGATGGGCGCCAACTGTCGTGGAATTGTCACGGCAGATGTCCTTAGTGTCAGGACTTAGTCGTGAGGCCAACGCATCTATGTGGTAGCTTGAAGGGGTTGGTCGGAATCGAGAGATGCACGGCGGATCATCACACTAGACGAGGATTTAGATAGCTTCGGGCCCCGGGAAACATCATCCGGAATAGCCCTACATGCTGTTTGTGGCTAGGTCTCATTATGCTCATGAGGGAGTGGCCGCATAAGCCGGCTCCTCCTTTGTGTCTAGCCCTAGATATTGTTTCTTGTTGCTTGTCTTCTCCCTCTTTGGGGAGCCCTGCCCCTCCTTATATAAGTTAGAGGGGCGGGTTACATGTGGAGTCCAAATAGGATTAGGACTAGCCTATCTTCTACTACAAGCCGGATACAAGTCCGGTTCTTGATTCCTTGTAAGGGAGATATTCCTCACGCCTTTCCTCTTAAGCCGGCCTACCATAACGTAAGCCGACCTTCTGGGCCTTGAGCCTCCTGGGCCCCCGAGTCTTGTCGCTCCTCTGATCTACTTGCCAGGTCACCCATAAGTTGCCAGAATCGGGCGGGTCACTTAGTGTGTCGTCCAGTCAGGGCGGGTCATTAGTGAGTCGCCAAGTTCGACCGGGCTACACTTCCGGCCGGGTTACACCGCGGGGTATATCCCCGACACACGCTGAGCGCTGCGATGGTCGTCTCCGATGAGCTCATCCTCCAATCCCACGCCCCCCATGGCGCGTTACAGAGCATGGGACGGCTCCGAAGTTCACGACGACCACATCGATTTCCTCCGCCAGACGCGGCGGTTTCCCGGCAAAGATTACGTGAAGGTCCGCCTCGCGCCGAAAAGGGAGATCTCGCCGGCGCCGGAGGAGGGCGAGCGGGTCGTCTTCCGCTCGCACTGCCTGCGCGGCCTCGGCCTACCGGCGAGCAGCTTCTTCAAGTCCTTCCTCGAGTTCTACGGTCTCCAGCCGCACCACCTCACTCCGAACATGGTGGTGCTGCTATCCGCCTTCGTCACCTTGTGCGAAGGCTTCCTCGGCGTCCTCCCCACCATCGAGCTCTGGGGGAGTTTCTTCTACATCAAGCTCGGCACCCTCGTCACGGGCGTGCCGGCTCAATGCGGCGCGTTCATCGCGGTGCGGAGGCCGGCGGCCGAAAATCCGTTCCCCCATCTCGCTGATTAAGTCGGTGAAGATGTAGCAGCGGTCGTACTTCTACATGAAGAGCGTCTTCGCGGAGGGCGACTAGGTCAACTTGCGGGCTTACGAAGCTGGCCCGCCTGCTGGGAGGCGGCCCAACTGGTCGTTCCGGGCCAGGACGCTGTCGCCCTCTGGAGCCGCCGCCATCTCGCGGCTTCGAGTGCTGACACAGTCGGTGGGCCTGACCGGGCCTGACTTGCTATCCGCCTTCGTGGGGCGCCGGGTGCTCCCGCTCCAGAGCCGCCCTCACATGATCTGCCAGATGAGCGGGCATCGGGACCCAAGCCGGCTATGCACCAAGGATCTGCCTCACGCCGAGGTAGCTCTCATGGTGAACTATCTTGTGAACTGCGAGCTCACGGAGGAGTGGCGGTTTGGCAAGGAGCCGTATTCACGCGCCAACCCCCCACCTATGGTAAGTCATCTGTCTTTTTTCTCTGTCTCTTTGTTGCCGAGTTCGTCCTGTCCAGCCTGACCAATCGGCTTTTGAACAGAGCCCCTTCCTCCAGCCAGCAGCCTACGCCGCGGGGCCGAAGCGCCAATTCCTCCCCGACCGAGCGAAGAGCGACGTCGACGACCCCGACTTGGGGGCGGCGGCCTAGGAGGACGACGCCGAGGGAGGAGGCGGCAAAATAGGCGGCTCGAGGCTCGGAGCCAGCCTCGAGGATTGGCCTGACGACGACGCGGGGGAAGTCGCCCCGCGCCACGAGCCAGGAGTCGGCCAGCCGGGCACGAGCTCATCTGCCGCGCCGGACGCCCAAGGAGGCGCGAAGAAACGCAGGGCCGCGCCGAGCCTGTTCGGCAGCAGGCCGAAGAAGCCCAAGGGCTCAGCCACGGCGACCAAGCGGGACGAAGTGGCCGCAAAGGCTGTCCGCTTCTGCAAGGAGGTGAAGAAGCCGCAGCTGGTTTCCGCGTAAGTACCGCTTTTATCTTGTACCTTCATTTTCCCTTGTTGATTTTGTCTGAGCTTCTTCACTTTGTTTCCCTTGATCTAGGGCTCCACTCTCTCTCTCTCTCGAAATCGGCCGCCGCCTCCATCGTGGGGTCAGCGGAGACTTCCGCCACCACACGGCGGATCGATCCGGCCGCCGACCTCCAGGAGGCGAGGGAGCGGAACGCACGAGAAGTGCGCGAAGAGCAGGAAGCCGCCCGCCTAGAGAAGGCGGAGGCAGAGAAGGCGGAGGCCGCCGCCCTGAAGAAACTGGCGGAGTCCGAGGCCGCCGACACGGCGAAGAAGCAGGATGAAGAAGCAGCGCACCGCCAGTCGGTGATTTTCATCACTCCCCTGAACTCCGCGCCGCCACCTTCGGAGTTCGTGGCGCAGACTGGGGAGGCTGGCGATGAACACCCAGTCATGGAGAGGGATGGCAGCGACGTCGCCATGCCGGACGTGATTGTGCCTCCTCCCTTGCCGTCCGGGAGCGCACAAGGCGAGCAGCCGGTGGACCCGCTGGTGCCGCCGATTGAAAACAAGGTGGCGACGGGCCTGACTCTTGAGGTCGGCACACCGACGCGCCGCCGACTTGCAAAGGCGGCCTCTGTGCCACGCCCACTGGAGACTGGTGCCGCGAGCTCCTCGATCCCGGACACCGAGGCGACCAGCGCAGCGCCCACTTGGTGGGTGCGGGTTGGCGGGACGGGCCCTCTGAACTAGGCGATGCTGGATATTCAAACCAAACTCCGCGCCGAAGCCGACGCCGTCAAGAACTGCAACAAGGCGTATCTGGCGTCGCGAGAGGCCATCCGGGTATGCTTCTTGCTTCTTCGTTTTTAACACTTGTATTGCTTCGTGGGGGCACGTCAGCGCACCCACTGGGTGTAGTCCCCGAGTTCCGGGCCGGCTGCTGAGTAGGCGGCGTGGAACTTTAACTAGCAGGCTCTGAGAGCTGATATCCTTGCTGCAGGATTATCATAGCCTTCGTGCTACCGCCTTCAACTCCAAGGTCCTGGAGTTGGATCAACGTGCTGTCGACTTGTCAGAGAGCCGGAGTAAGTCTTCTTCCCTTTCCGCGAGGGCGCGCTGGCGCACCCGCAGGCTGTAGTCCCCGAGATTCGGGCCGACTGTTGAGCAGTCAGGCCGGATCTTCCCGGCAACTGTTCTTCTTTCTTTTGATTTTAATGACTCCTTTCTCCGCGGGGGCGCGCTGGCGCACCCGTGGGCTGTAGTCCCCGAGATTTGGGCCGACTGCTGAGCAGTCAGGCCGGATCTCCCCAGCGACTGTTCTTCTTTGTTTATTTTAATGACTCCTTTCTCCGCGGGGGCGCGCTGGCGCACCCGCGGGCTGTAGTCCCTGAGATTCGGGCCGACTGCTGAGCAGTCGGGACGGATCTCCCCGACGACTGTTCTTCTTTGTTGGCAACTGACGCCTTCCTTTCTTCTTTTCTTCCGCAGAGGCCAACGCCACCTTGCAACAGCAGCTGGGCGAAGCCAACACTACGCTGCACACTAAGGAGGAGGAGCGCAACAAGCTGGCTGAAGAACGGACCGGCTTATCGCGCAACTGGCGGAACAGGCGAAGCTTCTCAAGAAGGTCCAGAAGGAGGCAGAGGACAAGGAGACCGGCCTCCTTGCTGAGTTCGCGACTGAACGCTCCGCCTGGACCGACAAGGAGGCGATGCTGACTTCCGGCTTTCACGAGATCGAGGACATAGTCGATGGTGAGCTTCCCTCTCTTTCCTTATTTGAGCTGCCGGCTGTTGGTCGAGCCGGCTTCTCGTCTCTAACTTTGGCTCTTTGCTTTCTGTCTTGGCAGACTTCTTCCCTGGTCACTCGGACGCTGCCAATTAGGCCACTGAAGTCGATCGTGAAGGACGGAGGGCGGACGGCGCACAGATCGCCGCCGCCGCCCCCCGAACCCTTAGCGAGCAAATCCTGAGCATCGAGGCCCATCTTCGGCCGGCTCACCGGATGATGCGCCGTCTTCAGCGTGCCGGTGCCCAGACAATCGCCGCCCTGTGGCCGGACATGCCGGCACCGTGTACTCCCATTCGGACTGCCGACTAGCTGGAGGTGGCGGCCGACCGTCTTGAAGCCTGGAAGGGCTCCTCGGCCCGGGCTGGAGCACGTCGGGCCCTGGAATTCGTCAAGGCGTGGTACCCTAGGCTAAGTCTAGCCCAACCAGCCATGTTCCGGCTGGAGGCTTAGGAGGAGTTGGCGGTCGTGGAAGATGACCTCGTCAAGCATGCGGCGTCAATTGCCGAGTACACCGACACCAGCATCTTCGTCCCGGAGCGGGCCGAGAACGGCGCCGAGGCGCCACCAGAATGGTTTGGGCTGAACCCGGAAGACGGCGAGGACTCGACGGAGGTGATCGACTCCAGCGGCGAGGAAGAAGGCAAGGTGGAGGAGGAAGGCGAAGAGGAGGCGCCAGAGGTCAGAGCGGACGGCGAGCCTCAGCTCGACCGTACCTCCAACAATGAGCCACGCCCAACCGAGCCGGCTACCACTAGAGGCGACCAAGCGGAGACTGACCAGCTGGCCGCTCCACCAACCGACGCCACCGACTCCTCCGATCCACCGAACCCATCTGCCGCTCCCTAGGCCGCCTGTTTATCTTTGCTTTACCTGTCTATCAGTCTCGACGAACTTGTTAATTTTGCACAATTCCACCCGCGGGGTGTATCTCAAACTTCTGTTGAATATCGGCCAAGGGCCTTTGCTATGTAAATATTTTTCCGAGTTCTATCTTTTCTTGCTTGCTGCTCTTTGCCTTTTTCCTTTGCCGCCTTCCCTTTGTTGTCGTCTTGCCAGCCGAACAGCCGCTCTGCGGACTGCGGCTGGGTCAAGCACTTAGCTACTTCCGGGGAGGTAAGTACTTAGCCATTTTTAGAACATTTTAGCAAGTTAAGTAGAAGCCAGCCGGTCGGCTGCTCAACAACCGGTCATAGAAGGCGGGAAGCCGGCTTAAACTATGCACATGCTTTGTGTCCTTAGCCATTTTTCATGTGGGCACCCTTTCTACCTTGCTCCTGCCCACCAGACAGTCGCTCTGTGAGCTGTGGCTTCTGGCAGGAGACGGCTTAAGTGCCAACACATTACTTGTCCGGCTACAGGAAGCATTTCATAGTACAAGGTGGCAAGTCCCCGGGCCGACTAGTCGGACCCAGTACCAAGCGGCATAAAGAAAATGACACATTCATAGGCATAATTCCTATCATATAGATAAAAGAGGGCAGTCCCCGAGCTCTTGTCGGGGGACCCAGAGTCTTCGTACTTTAATACAAAAGGTAGCGTGGTACATACTGTATCAATTGTAAAATCTTCGGAGGAGGTTTGCATTCCATGGCCGCTCCGTCTCCTTGCCGGAGTCGTCCCTCTTGCGTGCTCGAGGCTTCTGAGCGTCGATCAGGTAGTAGGAGTCATTGCCCAACACTTTGCTGATGATGAAGGGGCCTTCCGAAGGCGCTGAGAGCTTGTGCTGGCCGGCTGTTCGCTGGATCAGCCGGAGCACAAGGTCTCCTTCTTGGAAAGATCTCGGCTTGACCTTCCGATTGTAGTATCGGCGTAGGCTCTGCTGGTAGATGCTGGACCGGCTGAGTGCCAATAGCCGGCCCTCTTCCAGCAGATCGACGCCATCTTGACGTGCTTCTTCTGCCTCCTCTTCGGTGTACATGGTGACTCGAGGGGAGTCAAATTCTATGTCCGTTGGGATGACGGCTTCGGCACCGTAGACAAGGAAGAAAGGCGTGAAGCCGGTTGACTTGTTCGGAGTTGTGCGCAGGCTCTAGAGGACGGCTGGCAGCTCGTCGAGCCAGCAGCCGGCCGAACGCTCCAGAGGCTCGACCAGACGGGGCTTGATGCCAGACAAGATGAGGCCGTTTGCTCGCTCTACTTAGCCGTTTGACTGCGGATGGGCAACGGACTCTAGGTCCAATCGGATGCCCCGTGTCGCGCAGAAACGAGCCAAGGCGCCTGTCGGTGTACTAAAGTAGGGGTACCTTAGTACCCCAGACTTGTGCACGGGCAGTTGTAGCACCCTGCGGCGAGGCCCGCCCAGGAAGCGCCAAGAGAAGACTAAGCATTCAGGACAAGGCCCCCGGCAAGAGGAGCTTGCCGGGCCAAGAAGACAAGGCCCCCGGCAAGAGGAGCTTGCCGGGCCAAGAAGACAAGACCCCGGCAAGAGGAGCTTGCCGGGACGACTAAGCCCATGTATACCATCCAAGAACAAAGTATACGGGACAGAAGATCGAGACCCCGACAAGAGGAGCTTGTCGGGAAGGCCGAATCCAGGCACCACAAGAGAAGCCCGCCGCGGCGCGCCATGCGCCCCGGCAAGGCCTGATAGCCGGCAAGCTATCAGGCACAGGAAGACGACCCCCGCGGCAAGCCACTTGCCGCGGCAAATCGCCACCTCAGGGCTGCGCTCCAGCTCACCCGCCCACGCGTCGCTCCGGGGTTTCCCCCAAGGGCACGTGGCGGGGCACCGCGCAGCCTGGGGTATGCGGTGGCATGCAGCCACCACCGTGGCGAGCGGTGGCGCACCTAACGGTCCGCCTCGGTGCTGTCCAGGCGACCGTGACGGGCATTTAATGCCCTTGTCCCCTACCGTCAGAAGTAGGTATGATAACACTGTGCCGCACAGTAGCGCCACTGTTCCCGCACTGTTACAACATCCACCCCTTTTACGCTTTTACCCCTTTCTCTTACGTTGACACCTGTCGGTGACCCCTTTGCGCTATAAAAGGAGGCCCGTGTGCAACGTAGAGGGGGTTCCAGGGTTCGGAGATTGGGATCCAGACAGCCATACGCTCGGTGTAGCTAGCTCTCCAAGCTCCCGAGCTCCCCAGTTCAATACAACCAAGCAAGAGTAGGGTTTTACGCGTCCATCGCGGCCCGAACCTGGGTAAACCGCCCGTGTGCTCGCCTCGATCTGCTCTCCGTGCTCCCTCCGCCCCCCTCACCGAACAACGAAAGGGGCTCCGGCCCCATAGGTGCTCGCGGGGGACGCCGTCCGCCCCGACATCTTTGGCGCGCCAGGTAGGGGGTGCGTCGAGGTTGTGCGGATCAGATCCGGCGTTCGCGCGAGCGCGCTCTTCGTCAGCTTCTCCGAATCCGCTAGCTTCGTCAACACCATGGCCCCGAAGAAGAAGGCTTCGGAGGTCGCGGGCCCGTCCGCGTCTCTTCCACCGCCACCGGAGCCAACGGTGGGCGGGGGAGACGCCGTCGGAGGGGTGGCCACCGGCGAGAACACTCGCGGCGCCACCAAATCCAAGAACAGGGCGGACGACCGAGCCTCGGCCTCCGAGGGCGCGCCGCATCCGTCCCAACAAACGACGACCCAGCAGCGCCATGCCACGGGAGGTGGCATCCGCTTGCTGGACCAAGGGCAAACTGGAGGTTCACGGGACGCCACGGGCCCCCGTCCGGACACGTGCAAGGCGAAGGCGCCGGGGAGGGACCCCGCTCTTTCTAACATTGTTAGGAGTCCGAGCGTATCCCGCTCCTCGCGCCACTCGCCCCCGTTCCCCTCCACTCCGGCAGAAGCGCTCGCGAGAGCGCAACTGCTCCTCGACTACCCTCCAGCGGCTGACAAGGCCGAAGGCTGGAGGGCCACCATCCAGAGCCTGATCGCCTTCGCCAACAACGACACGCCGCAGCAGCCGGCGACCTCACGGCCACGGCAGGTCGAGAAGACGAAGGCCGACGGCGACAAGACCGCCGGAGGTGCAACTACCATGCACTCCCCGGCGCAGAAGCAGAAGACGCCGCCCCGCTGGAGCAACGCCGACGACGGCTCTACGGCGTCGTCAGACCCGCGGACTCGCCGGGACCAGCGCCAAGTCCTCGACGAGCGGCAGCAAGAAGATGCTCGGACTAGGATTGAGCGCCGCCGAGAAACTCGGCGGCAATCAGACCAGCGGGCTGGGAACGCTGTCGACGCGCACGCGCTCGGTGAACCAGGTGACTTACCGTACGCGGCAGGTTGCCCTGCGTTCACCCGTGAGCTGCGGCGCGTCCGGTGGCCCAGCACGAAGAACTTCAAGCCCGACGTACCGGAGAAGTACGACGGCAGGACGCACCCCTCGGAGTTTCTCAGCATCTACACGATCGCTGTGCAAGCTGCTGGGGGGCGCGACGAGAGGATACTGGCGAACTACTTCCCGCTCGTGCTTAAGCCGAACGTTCGTTCGTGGCTTATGCACTTGCCGGAAGGCTCCATTTCTTCCTGGGCGGATCTTTGCCATCAGTTTGTTGGCGCCTTCACAGGCGGCCACAAACCTCATGGCCAGGATAGCGACCTCCACATCCTAGCCCAGAAGGAAGGAGAATCCCTGCGCAAGTACATCCAGCGCTTCAGCCGCGTGCATCGCAACATCCCCGACGTTCACCCAGCCGCGGTTATCAGCGCGTTCCACCAGAACGTGCGTAACCGCCGCATGCGTGAAGAGATGGCCATGACCAAGATCCGGGACGTCAGCGAGCTATATGCCCTGGCTGACAAGTGCGCGCGCGCGGAGGAGGGGAGGAAACTCCCCGGAGAGGATGCTGGCGCAGGAGAAAGCGACAGTGACGACACCACCCCGGCAAAGAGAAGCCAGCGGCGGAATAATAGGAGGAAGAGCAGGAAAGAGGTGCTTGCCGTCGAAGAGTCCGGCAAGGAGGCTCCCGCCAAGCCAACGCAGGCTGGCGGCTCCGGCAAGGAGCTCGCCCCCGTGGCGGCAGCCGACAAGCAGGACGGCTCCGACAAGCAATACTGCAAGATCCACCGCACCAAGGGCCACGATCTCTCCAACTGCAAAAGCGTCGAGTACCTCGTTGCCCAGCAGAAGGCTGAGTACGAGAGGCGCGACAAGGGGAGGGCCCAGAGTGGAGGTGGCGAACCAAGCAAGAAGCGGCCGCCCATCGGCCGGGGAGGACGCCGCGGCAAGGCCAAGCAGCGGCAAGGCGATCGGCCTCCCCGGGGCCGCGACGAGGATGAAGAAGACGACGACGAAGATGTGGAAGACGAAGATAACAGCGAGCAGGAGTTCCAGAAGGCCACGGAGGTCCTATGCGTCGACGGCGGCGCCTCTCTGCACACCTCCCACCGCCAGCTTAAGCGGTGGGTGCGAGAGGTGAACGCAGCAGAGCCGCCCGTGGAGTCGCGCAGGCTCCTCAAATGGTCCAGCACGCCCATCATTTTCGATCTTGAGGATCACCCCGACCGCACAACCGCGGTCGGGTGCTTGCCGATGCTGGTCTCACCCACCATCCGCAACCTCAAGGTCACCAAAATGTTGGTAGACGGCAGGGCCGGGCTGAACTTGATCTCCTCCGCTGTGATCAAGAAACTCCAGATCCCAGACGGCGAGCTCGAAGAGACCGGTTCTTTCCAAGGAATCAACCCGGGGAGGAGCAAGCCCAAGGGGAAGATTACTCTGCCTGTGACCTTCGGCGGCGAGCTCAACTTCAGGACTGAGCGCATCACGTTCGACGTCGCTGATATCCCGTTACCATACAATGGGATCCTCGGCCGTCCCGCTCTCGCCAAGTTCATGGCAGCTTCCCACCACGCCTACAACGTACTCAAGATGCCGGGGCCGATAAGCGTCATCGCTGTCCATGGCGACAAAAAGGACGCGCTTATCTGCGCCGACAAGATCTACCGGGATGTAGCAGCCGCGGCGGAGAAGGACACTCTTGCCGCTGAAGCCCCCGGGGGGAAGAAGACAAGGACCAAGTCCGGCAAGTGCTCTGGGGCCCACTCCGGCAACCGCACCTCTTCGGAGTGCTGCGCCGCCGTCGAGGACGTTCCATCGAGCTCCACCGGCAAGTACAAGAAGGGAATGACCGCTCCTCCGGCAACCAAGAAGGTGTCCGCCGAGGAGGACGGCACTGGCGGTACCTTCACCATCAGTGCCACGCTTGACAGCAAATAGGAAAGCGCGCTCGTTGCCTTCCTGCGGGCGAATGTCGACGTGTTTGCATGGCAACCGTCCGACATCCCCGGTGTTCCCAGGAGGGTGATTGAGCACAAGCTCGCTGTCTGTCCTCACGCGCGACCCGTCAAGCAGAAAGTGAGAAAGCAAGCCGTGGAGCGCCAAGAATTCATCAGCGAAGAGATCAAGAAGCTAGAGGCAGCAGGCCTAGTGAGAGGTGTGATCCATCCAACGTGGCTGGCCAATCCGGTCGTCGTGCGCAAAGCCAATGGGAAGTGGAGACTGTGCATAGACTTCACCGATGTGAATAAAGCATGTCCCAAGGATCCATTTCCCTTGCCGCGCATTGACCAGATTGTTGACTCCACTGCCGGATGTGAGCTACTCTCTTTTCTTGATGCATATTCAGGCTACCACCAAGTCTTTATGGCCAAAGAAGATGAAGAGAAGACCGCATTTATCACTCCGTGCGGCACCTATTGCTTCGTACGCATGCCGTTTGGACTGAAGAATGCGGGATCAACGTTTGCAAGGGTAGTGCACACTGCTTTCGAGCCACAGATCCATAGGAACGTGGAGGCCTACATGGATGACATCGTGGTGAAGAGCAGGAGCAAGGAAACCCTGGTCCAAGATCTGGAAGAGACATTTCAGAACCTGCGCAGGATACAGCTCAAGCTGAACCCCGAGAAGTGCGTTTTCGGAGTCCCCTCCGGCAAGCTTCTCGGGTTCTTTGTGTCACAGAGGGGGATTGAAGCTAATCCCGACAAGATCAAAGCCATCGAGCAGATCGAAGCCCCAGAGCGCGTCAAGGACGTCAGGAAGCTTGCGGGTTGTGTGGCCGCCCTCAGTCGGTTCATTTCAAGGTCTGCAGAACGCGCCCTGCCCTTCTTTAAAATCTTGAAGAAGGCAGGCCCCATGCGGTGGACTCCAGAAGCGGAGGCAGCGCTGCAAGATTTGAAAAGGTACCTATCCTCCGCTCCAATACTTGTCGCACCTAGGCCACAGGAGAAGTTGTTGCTATACCTAGCGGCAACCAACCAGGTGGTTAGTGCTGCGTTAGTGGCGGAGAGGGAGGCCGACGAGGAGTCTATACCACCTGCAAGCGAATCCAGCGACAAGCGGGGGGCTGCTCCGGCAAGCTCTGGCTCCGACAAGGACAACCCTGCGCAGGGACAGGATGGAGCGCGGAAGAAGATGGTGCAGCGCCCGGTGTATTTTGTGAGTTCCCTCTTGCAGGGAGCTAGATCAAGATACTCCGGGGTGCAGAAGTTGCTTTTCGGCCTCCTCATGGCCTCGAGAAAGCTGCGCCATTACTTCCAAGCACATGAGATAACAGTAGTCACTCGCTTTCCGCTGAAGAGGATACTGCACAATCCCGAGGCAACAGGCAGGATCGTCGAGTGGGCACTGGAGCTGTCGAGCTTTGGACTCAAGTTTGAGAGTACTTCAACCATACAGAGCCGAGCTTTGGCAGAATTCATAGCTGAGTGGACCCCGACGCCAGATGGAGAAGCCCAAGAAACAAGCGCGCCCGTACAAGAAGCAACAAGCGAGTGGGTAATGTACTTCGATGGTGCCTTCTCGCTGCAAGGCGCCGGTGCCGGCGTGGTACTCATCGCGCCCACCGGAGAGCACCTCAAGTACGTTATCCAGATGCACTTCCCAAGGGAGCAAGCAACCAACAATACTGCTGAGTATGAAGGCTTGCTCGCCGGCCTCAGGATTGCGGCCGAACTTGGGATCAGAAAGCTGATTGTGCGGGGAGATTCTCAACTGGTGGTCCGGCAGGTCAACAAGAGCTACCAGAGCCCTCTGATGGAAGCTTATGTAAATGAGGTGAGGAAGCTGGAAGAACACTTTGAAGGGCTGCAAATGGAGCACGTCTCGAGAGCTCAGAATGAGATAGCAGGCGGCCTTTCGAAGTGTGCTTCGTTGAAGTTACCTGTGGAACCAGGGACCTTCTTACTCAAGCTGACTCAACCATCCGTTACACCATCAGTTGGGCAGTCCAAGAAAAGGAAGTTGGTCTCCGGCGACTACTTGCAGGCGGACCTTCCTGAGACCGCCGCCAAGGTCCCCAAGATCAACAACCAGGACGCCGGGGGACAGCCCGCTCCTGCGGATCCCAGGATCCGTCCAGTCGAAGCAGGCGTCCCTGATAAGCCTTGCTCCGGCAAGCAGATCGGCAGTCTGAACGCCGAGGGACAGCCCGCTCCTGCGGATCCCAGGATCCGTCCAGTCGAAGCATGTGTCCCCGATAAGCCTTGCTCCGGCAAGCAGATCAGTAGTCTGAACGCTGAGGAACAGTCCGCTCCTGCGGATCCGAGGATCTGTCCAGTTGAAGCGGGGGTTCCCGACAAGCTTTGCCCCGGCAAGCTTGCCGGGGGATCACCGGCTCCAGCGGAACCAGAGGTTCTTGCCGTAGAAGCCGGGGTCCCCGCAGCGGCCTTCATGCCTTTAGTCCTTGCCGTCGAGCCCCGGGCTCCGGCATGGGCGCAGCAGATCGTCCGTTTTCTGCAAACTGGAGAACTTCCCGACGACCCAGAAGAGATGGAGAAGATCACCAGGCAGTCAAGTATGTACCAGTTCGTGGACAACGAGCTGTACAGAAGGAGACTCAACGGTGTCAGATTGAAGTGCATCTCCAGGGAAGACGGACAGAAGCTGTTGGCAGAAATACACGGAGGCATATGCGGCCATCACATTGGCGCAAGAGCACTCGTCGGGAAAGCCTTCCGGCAAGGGTTCTTCTGGCAAGAAGCCCTCCAAGATGCAACTGCACTAGTAACCAAGTGTGAAGCGTGCCAGTTCCATGCAAAACAGATTCATCAGCCAGCTCAAGCTCTCCAAGCAATCCCTTTATCCTGGCCCTTCTCGGTCTGGGGGCTCGATATCCTCGGCCCTTTTCCCCGAGCCGTCGGGGGCTTCGAGTACTTGTACGTTGCGATCGACAAGTTCACGAAGTGGCCAGAAGTGGAGCCAGTGAGGAAGGTGACCGCGCAGTCAGCAGTCAGGTTCTTCCGGTCGATCGTCTGCCGTTTCGGAATCCCCAACAGAATCATCACCGACAACGGGACACAATTCACAAGTCGCACCTTCATGCAATACGCCCAGGATCTCGGCGCCAAGGTCTGTTTCGCTTCGGTTGCTCACCCCAGGAGCAACGGTCAAGCAGAAAGGGCCAACGCTGAAGTGCTGCGCGGACTCAAGACCAGGACCTTCGACAGACTGCACAAGTGCGGAAGAAATTGGATTGAGGAGCTGCCGGCGGCTCTCTGGTCAATCAGAACGACACCGAGTCGAGCCACCGGAGAGACGCCCTTTGCTCTGGTCTATGGAGCGGAAGCAGTTATCCCCACGGAACTCGTATACGGATCTCCTCGGGTGCTCGCTTATGACGAGCTCGAGCAAGAGCGGCTGCGCCAAGATGACGCGCTGCTCCTTGAGGAGGGACGTCTCCAGGCCGCGGTACGAGCTGCTCGATACCAGCAAGCCTTGCGTCGCTACCATAGCCGCAAGGTCAAAGCCAGGAGTCTCGAGGAGGGCGACCTTGTTCTCCGGCGCACTCAGTCGGCCAAGGATTCCAACAAGTTGACGCCAAAGTGGGAAGGACCTTATCGGGTGAGACAAGTCACGAGGCCTGGCGCTGTCCGCCTCAAGACCGAAGAAGGCGTACCAGTGAGCAACTCCTGGAACATAGAGCATCTTCGCAAGTTTCACCCATAAGGCGCGGTTGCCGTGATCCGCTCCGGCAACCATCGGTTTGTACAGGCCTTGCCGCTGTTGCATGTAACCCCTTGTACAAAGCCAGGCGAAGCCCCTGGCATCAGATAAAGCTGCCCTGTTAGGCGACCTTGTTCTTAGGCACGTTCAGTCGGCCAAGAATTATAACAAGTCGACGCCGAAGCAGGAAGGCCCTTATCGGGTGAGACGAGTCGCGAGGCCCGGCGCTGTCCGCCTCAAGACCGAAGAGGGCCTACCAGTGAGCAACTCCTGGGAACATAGAGCATCTTCGCAAGTTTCGCCCATAAGGCGCGGTTGCCGTGATCCGCTCCGGCAACCATCGGTTTGTACAGGCCTTGCCGCTGTTGCATGTAACCCCTTGTACAAAGCCAGGCGAAGCCCCTGGCATCAGATAAAGTTGCCCTGTTAGGCGACCTTGTTCTTAGGCACGTTCAGTCGGCCAAGAATTATAACAAGTCGACGCCGAAGCAGGAAGGCCCTTATCGGGTGAGACGAGTCGCGAGGTCCGGCGCTGTCCGCCTCAAGACCGAAGAGGGCCTACCAGTGAGCAACTCCTGGGAACATAGAGCATCTTCGCAAGTTTCGCCCATAAGGCGCGGTTGCCGTGATCCGCTCCGGCAACCACCGGTTTGTGAAGGCCTTGCCGATGTTGCATGTAAGCCCTCGTACAAAGCCAGGCGAAGCCCCTGGCCGAGGATAAAGAAGCGCTGGCGCCCTAGATTTTAGCATGCATGCTGAGTCAGAGTCTCGTCCTTGGTTAGGGTTGTCAGTTCCTAGCTGTCGCTAACCCCTAACTTAGAGGTCGAGTCCGCGTCTTTTTCCCGTCCTTTCCCTTTGGCTCGCAGGAATTGCATGTCCTTGCCGGGCCGCTCAAGGACAAGGAAGAAGAGAAGGACGAGCCAACACCTATGCCCCGGCGAGCCAGAGTCGCCGGGGGCTGCAACCTCAGATAAGTTTTTGCATCCCTCATCATGCATTCTCTTATGGACTGTGGAATTTGAAGGCCTCCTTTCCTCCTGAAAAGCTACCGTGCTCTCTTAGCGGCAAGCCCCAGAGCGTGTTCCTGGGGCCCGTTTCGATAGCAGCCGCGGCAGCAAGGGGGAGGGAAGCGAGGGGCCGGAGCCCGCCTGCTCCCCGCCTCCGCCAAGGGCGTGAGAGGGGTCGAGCAGTGCGGGGGAGCGGCTGGGCCTGTTGCCGGGCGAGAAACTGTCTATCTTAACGATGTAAAGGATTCGTTCCTTACCGCGGTTTCCACCCGCGAGACAAATGATCCGGCAAACATCCCCTTTTCATTAAAAACATTCCACTCAGGTACAGTTCAGAGAGAATGAAAAACATGAAAGAAGGGATTACAAGGCTTAAACGCAACTAAGGCCCGAAGGCTTACAAGCTGAAAAGAGATAAGGTGCCCGTAATCCCTTTCTTGTCTCTCTCCTCAGGAGGAAGGGCAAGTAGGCGAAGAGGGCGAAAAGGGCACCTAGGCGAGCTACGGGTGGCAGAAGGCGCCAAGAGAAGATCCGGGGGCTCCGCCCGGGGGTCTCCGGAGGCTGAAGAAGACGGAGGCGCCGGAGGCAGAGCTGGAAGATGAGGCAGCGGCCTTGCCGCCAGCCTCTTCCTCTTCCCCAGCCTCGCCACTCCGGCCGCCCGAGGAGATCAAGCCCCCGGCAAGAGGAGCTTGCCGGGCCGAAGAGAAGACCCCGGTGGTCGTCGCCGAGAGCAAGGGTGATGACGGCGTCTGGGGCGCATCTGGAACACGAGGCACCGGAGCGTCAGCCAGCTGTCGAAGTCGGCCCGTACTCCGACTTCGCAGCCTTCGACGTCCGCCCTCTGTCCTCCTCAGCAGCCCCCCCCTACGCCAGCCGCCCAAGGAGACGACCCCGGGGAGTTCACGGAGCCCGGCGCGGACGATGGGGCCGCCGGTGCCACACGGAGCTGCGACCGACGCCTAGTCGGACCCGTCATCCCGGCGGCTGCTCCCCTCGTCGTCGCTGTCGCTCCCCTCCTCGTCACTCTCGCTCGAGGAGGAGCCTTCGCTGTCGGAGGAGCTATCTTCGCAGCACCGGGCCCGGATGCCGGAGCCCCAGAAGGCCTTGACGGAGAGGAGGTCCTCCCCGGCCAGCTTAAAGTGGAGGGTGAACCCCTCCGTCAAGCTGTGGATCCGGGCGAACGTCTTCCACCCGCGGCCCAGACACGCCACGCCGGGGGCTCGGGACTCGACGTGGACTCGCGTCCCACTGATCCCGCAGCCCCTCATGCGCAGGTTTAGCGTCTCAGGCTGCTCCACCTCCAACACGCTCGCGAATGGAGCGGGAAGCCGGAGGCGGCGACGAGGCGCCCGGCGCAGCCTGATAATGAACTCACGGGGGTCGTCCCCGAGATGGACCGCGGGAAGGAACGGAGCCGCTGGCGGAGGCGAGGACGGCGCACCGATCCGTCCGCCCCGAGCGCCTCGGCCCCGTCCACGACCTCGTCCGCGACCTCGCCCTCTCCCTCTTCCCCTGATGACCGGCTCCGCCACCGCGGGCGCAAGGGGAGGAGGGGCGCGTTGCCTAGCAGACACCCTCGCGGCAACCGAAGAAGAACCAGGGTTCCCCCCCTCCATCGCGGATGGGGGAAGGAAACCAGAAGCAGAAGGAGGAAGGAGATGGAGTGCGGATTTCCGTTGCCCCCTTTCGCTCCTTATAAAGGAGCGGAGTGGGGACGCGGCCGCCTCGCTCCTCCAATAGAAGCGGGGGAAGGGCAGAGGACTGGGGCCGACCCACTGCATCGGCCCGCGCCGGCCCGACTCCCTGCCTCCGCCGCCGCGACTCCGAGTGCATGAGGACCACGCGGTGGGCGCGCAGAACCGAGGCGGCGGGTGGGACGACCTCTCCCCATCCCGTGATTATGGGGAACGGACGCCTCGAAAGCCGCGCCTCACCCCCATTCATTTATCGAGCCGCGCCTCCGCACCTCCCTCCACTTAAAGAGGGAACGGGCGTTTCGCCCCCGCCACGCCGCGATAAGCGCGCGCCGCCTGGGGAAGGTGCGACGGGTGCGGAATTAAGGAGCAGCGCGACCAAGGCCACGCGTGCCCGTGCACTGTTAGGGCCTGGCCCAACGACGCTCGGCACCGTGTGTGGCCCAGGCCCGGGGGCTCCTGTCGGTGTACTAAACTAGGGGTACCTTAGTACCCCAGACTTGTGCACGGGCAGTTGTAGCACCCTGCGGCGAGGCCCGCCCAGGAAGCGCCAAGAGAAGACTAAGCATTCAGGACAAGGCCCCCGGCAAGAGGAGCTTGCCGGGCCAAGAAGACAAGGCCCCCGGCAAGAGGAGCTTGCCGGGCCAAGAAGACAAGACCCCGGCAAGAGGAGCTTGCCGGGACGACTAAGCCCATGTATACCATCCAAGAACAAAGTATACGGGACAGAAGATCGAGACCCCGACAAGAGGAGCTTGTCGGGAAGGCCGAATCCAGGCACCACAAGAGAAGCCCGCCGCGGCGCGCCATGCGCCCCGGCAAGGCCTGATAGCCGGCAAGCTATCAGGCACAGGAAGACGACCCCCGCGGCAAGCCACTTGCCGCGGCAAATCGCCACCTCAGGGCTGCGCTCCAGCTCACCCGCCCACGCGTCGCTCCGGGGTTTCCCCCAAGGGCACGTGGCGGGGCACCGCGCAGCCTGGGGTATGCGGTGGCATGCAGCCACCACCGTGGCGAGCGGTGGCGCACCTAACGGTCCGCCTCGGTGCTGTCCAGGCGACCGTGACGGGCATTTAATGCCCTTGTCCCCTACCGTCAGAAGTAGGTATGATAACACTGTGCCGCACAGTAGCGCCACTGTTCCCGCACTGTTACAACATCCACCCCTTTTACGCTTTTACCCCTTTCTCTTACGTTGACACCTGTCGGTGACCCCTTTGCGCTATAAAAGGAGGCCCGTGTGCAACGTAGAGGGGGTTCCAGGGTTCGGAGATTGGGATCCAGACAGCCATACGCTCGGTGTAGCTAGCTCTCCAAGCTCCCGAGCTCCCCAGTTCAATACAACCAAGCAGGAGTAGGGTTTTACGCGTCCATCGCGGCCCGAACCTGGGTAAACCGCCCGTGTGCTCGCCTCGATCTGCTCTCCGTGCTCCCTCCGCCCCCCTCACCGAACAACGAAAGGGGCTCCAGCCCCATAGGTGCTCGCGGGGGACGCCGTCCGCCCCGACAGCGCCTTTGGCAAAGTTTGTGCCATTGTCGGTGATGATGCTGTGTGGTATGCCATACCGGATGGTGATGCCGGAGATGAAAGTCACAATAGTCGGACCATTTAGCTTCTTCATTGGTTTTGCTTCTATCCACTTGGTGAACTTGTCCACCGCGATAAGCAGATGAGTCATGCCACCTCGCGCTGTTTTGAATGGTCCCACCATGTCCAGGCCCCAGACAAGAAAGGGCCAGGCAATGGGAATAGTCTTTAGTGCAGAAGCCGGCTGATGTGGCTTGGAACGAAACTTCTGGCACCCTTTGCATTTCTGGACCAAGTCTTTGGTGTCTTCTAGAGAAGTCGGCCAGAAAAAACCTTGGAGGAAAGCTTTGGCGACAAGTGCTCTTGAAGCCGCATGGTGGCCACATTAGCCTTGATGGATGTCTTTGAGGATTGCTTGGCCTTGCTCCGGCTCCACGCAGCGCTGGTAGACACCAGTGATACTGTGCCTCACAAGCTCTCTATTGACTATGGTGTATGCTGCTGCCCGGCGTTACACTTGCCGGGCCGAGATTTCATCAGTCGACAGCTCTTTGTGCACCAGGAAGTTGAGGATGGGCTGGGCCCATGAAGGTGCTGCGATTTATTTGACTGCTAGGACTGCTACTTGTACAAGGGTGGTTGGGCCGGGAGGTGGCGGGTTGGAGTCAGCTCCCGCTGCCGCTTGCTGAGTTGATGAAGTCCCCGGGCCGATTGCTGCAGTCCCCGGGCCGGGCTCTGAAGTCCCTGGGCTGACCGCCGCAGTCCCCAGGCCAGGTTCTGAAGTCCCTTGCCGGGTGCGACTACCGTGGCCCCCGGGACGCCTGCCGGAATTCCCGTGCCGGCTGCTGGAGCTCTCAAGTCGGATCCGACTGCTTCAGGAGGAGTCGACACGAAGATAGAATCCGACTCTGGCAATGGCTTAACAGACGGCTTGAGGAGGCGTTGTAGGGCGACGCTGGTCGGTATTGCTTGACGGGTGGAGCCGATTCGTGTCAAGGCACCTGCTTGCTCATTGTCATTTCTTGGCACATGGAGAAACTCGCACCCTTCAAAATATCCACTGAGTTGCTGTACGAGGAAGCGGTAGCTCGCCATGTTTGCATCTTTGGCATCCCAGTCGCCTGACGACTGCTGGACGACCAAGTCAGAGTCACCATAGCACAGGATCCGGCGAATGCCGAGGTCTTTGGCAAGCCAGAGCCCGTGAATGAGTGCCTCGTATTCAGCAATGTTGTTGGAGGCGGCAAAATGGATTTGCAACACATATTTGAGCTTGTCGCCTTTGGAAGAGGTGAGGATGATGCCGGCTCCCAAACCGGTGCACATCTTGGAACCATCAAAATGCATCTGCCAATGGGTGGAGTCGGGCGCTGGCGGCAGGTACTGGGTCTCGGCCCAGTCGACGAGGAAGTCGGCCAACGCTTGTGACTTGATGGCGGTGCGAGGCTGGTAGTAGATGGTGTAGGGGGCCAAATCGATGGCCCATTTGGCCACTTGGCCTGAAGCATCCCAGCTTCCAATGATCTCGGCCAATGGAGCTGTGCAGGCCACAGTGATTGGGTGCTCTTGAAAATACGACTTCAATTTCTTGGCGGCAAAGTGCACGTCGTAGCACATCTTCTGGTAGTGGGGGTAGTTTTTCTTGGAAGCTGACAACACTTCACTCAGGTAATACACTGGTCTCTGGATTGGTAGTGCCTTGCCTTCCTCCTTGCGCTCTACCACTATGACTGTGATGACCACTCGGCTGGTGGCGGCGATGTAGAGGAGCATGGGCTCCTTAGGAGTCGGAGCCGCTAGGACAGGTGGAGTAGTCAACATCTTTTTGAGCTGGAGAAAAGCTTCATCCGCCTTGTCGTTCCACTCGAAAAAAGTGGTCTTGTTCATGAGCTGGTACAGGGGAAGAGCCTTCTCTCCCAGTCGACTGATGAAACGCCTGATGGACGCCAAACAGCCGGTGAACTTCTGCACATCCAGTAGTCGGGTGGGCACTTCCATCCTCTCGATGGCCTTGATCTTCACAGGGTTGCACTCTATGCCGCGCTCTGAGACCAGGAATCCAAGAAGCTGGCCGGCTGGTACTCCGAAGACACATTTCTCCGGGTTGAGCTTGATTTGAAATCGGGGCAAGTTCTCAAAGGTCTCTGTCGGTGTCAAAACTGGCGGATCTCAGGTAGGGGGTCCCGAACTATGCGTCTAGGCGGATGGTAACAGGAGACAAGGGACACGATGTTTTTACCCAGGTTCGGGCCCTCTCGATGGAGGTAAAACCCTACTCCTGCTTGATTAATATTGATGATATGGGTAGTACAAGAGTTGATCTACCACGAGATCAGAGAGGCTAAACCCTAGAAGCTAGCCTATGGTATGATTGTTGTTGTCCTACGGACTAAACCCTCCGGTTTATATAGACACCGGAGGGGGCTAGGGTTACTCAGAGTCGGTTACAAGGAAGGAGATCTACATATCCGTATTGCTAAGCTTGCCTTCCATGCCAAGGAGAGTCCCATCCGGACACGGGACGAAGTCTTCAATCTTGCATCTTCATAGTCCAACAGTCCGGCCAAGGGTTATAGTCCAGCTGTCCAGATACCCCCTAATCTTGGACTCCCTCAGTAGCCCCTGAACCAGGCTTCAATGACAATGAGTCCGGCGCGCAGATTGTCTTCGCCATTGCAAGGCGGGTTCCTCCTCCGAATACTTCATAGAAGATTTTGAACACGAGGATCGTGTCCGGCTCTACAAAACAAGTTCCACATACCACCGTGGAGAGAATTATATTTCCACAAATCTAATCTGCTGACGTATTCCATAGCGTGACATCACACCACAACCAAGCCTTTATTCGAATCGTTTCTTACCCCCCACCCCAGTGCGTTTCGTGAGGCGGTTTCCTTAGCATGTCTTGTCAAAGCAGAGATCGTTTCCCCTTTATTTATGGGATTCTCATCAACACGGACGTGGGTAACCCAATCGTGCCCGTTGGTATGTCCACTCGATCGAAGGTAAGTCCCAAACGGTCACAAGGAGGGCTCTCGGTATTCAACCTCTTTATAAAGAGACCAAGGCCTTACTCTTTTCTTTCGATCTCAATCGAATCCGCCTCTCGCCTCGAGTTCCAGCACCCGAAGCTTTAGATTCAGGCGCTTCGGACCTTTGATTATGTCCGGATCCAACCTCAAAGGCTAATGGATGCCTTCCTCCGTCATGGAGGAAGACGTAATAAAGCTAAGGGAGGCCAGGTACTTGACCGGCAAAATCCCGCATAGACTGCCTGCTCAAGGGCAGGTTATTCCCTCTCCTAAGCCCGATGAGAGCGCCGTGTTCGTATCTCACTTCCTCCGAGGGCTAGGCTTCGCGCCGGATCCCTTCATGAGGGGGCTCATGTTCTATTATGGGCTGGACTTCCACGACTTAGCTCCGGAGTCTATCCTCCACATCTCATCCTTCATCATCGTGTGCGAAGCTTTCCTCCGTATTACCCCTCACTTCAGACTGTGGCTCAAGACCTTCAAAGTGGAGCCGAAGATGGTCGAGGGACAGCACGCAGAATGCGGAGGCACTGCAATAAGCAAAAATGCTAATGCCCCATGGCCCGAGGGCTCTTTCCAAAAGGAGTCCAGCTTATGGCAACAAGAGTGGTTTTATATCACAGCTCCCAGGGGTACCAAGTGGGTGGCTCCGCCTGTTTTTCGCTCGGGTCCCCCGCCACGACTAATGTCATGGGTCAACAAGGGGCTAGACTGGGGGCCAGTAAAGGATGTGCCCATATTGCAGAGCCGCATCCGAGATCTCCTGAAGAGAGATGTCAGTCTGGTCATGGTGACGCGGGTCATGTTAATTCGTCGAGTCCTGCCCTGCAAACGTCGTCCCCTCCGCCTGTGGGAGTTCAATCTCGAGGGACCGCAAGCTCTTCAACATTTCCTTGGCATGACGCCCGCGGAGATGTACAAATTGTTCTTCAGACCACAAATGATGTGTCCGAACCCTACTGAGGACGCATGTCTGAGCTGCAATCGTCCGAATACCCAAGTAAGTAGCCCTGTGTCCGAACACACCATCCGTTTATTTATCGCAACATCACCCTTCAAAAAGAGCTGTTCTTGAACCAGGAGTGGATAGCGAAGGCAAATTTGATTAGGTGTCCGGCCCCCCTTCCTGAGACCTTGCCAGATCCTGTGTTAACCTGGATGCTGGAGATCGCGCCTTTGGAAGAAGATGAAGGGGGGAACAAGGAAGCTACTTCCTCCGCGGAGGAGGTTGTCCGGAAGGGAGGAATAGAAAATTCCTTTCCTCAGGGGAAGAAGAGGTCCGCCTCTGAAGACCTGTAACTGTCGGTTTATTAACCCATTGTATGACACAGTGACACGCATTGGTCACTTGGGATCAGACGTGCGGAAGAAACAGAAAGCCGCTTATACATTGATAGAGCAATTGTATACTGGTGCGCAGCAGATCATCTCTACTGCTTCTCACAACAACCCGGCGCCCGCCTTGATCCAAGACACCCTTAAAAGGTTGTCTATGCTTCCTGCCCGGGTTGAAGAGCTGAAGAAATCTGCTGCTCGAACCGGTGCTATAAACGCCTTGATCCGGGCAAAAGCGTGGGTGCCGGATTTCAATCCTGTTGAAGCGGCTCAGGGCTATCCCAGCTTGAAGGAAGACGGGTCACAGTTCAGTGAAGAGGATCTGCGGGCGATAAACCGGGAGGTGCGCCCTCTAGCTTGTCAATTGGTTGAAGAGGCAGATTTGTCTCACTATCAAGCCCAATATGATGACCAAAACAAACGAGTGGCCGCACCAATTCCTAAAGCAGAGAACCTTATCCCTCCAATCCGTAAGCATACTTACGCTTCTGACATTGAACCATCGTTGCTGATCAATGATGAAGCTGTCTTTCAAGCATTAACTAGAATCGACTGGACAACTGTTGATTTCCAGCCGCTGGGTAGAGAAGCAGAAGTTGAAGCGGCGCGGGATGACCCGCAACCTTCAGGCCAAGTGGGTGACCAAGCATGAACCGGATACCGGTTTAAATTACTGCTCCTTTGCGTGACGCAGAAACAATGATCGTATCTAGGCACCGTGTTGCCTTGTAATAGGCTAGCCGATACACTTAATTTTGATATGCCTTCGTGCATAGTTATTGCAACTTGTGCTTCCTTTGGATGATCAATCTCCAAACTATTTTCTGCAGCCAAAAAATCTTAAAGTGCCGCCGCGGTTGTACCTCCAGGCGGATTATGATATCTATATATATGAAATCGAATATTTTAGATTTAAGCATATGATCAAATATTGTGATACATAATACCTGCCATCGTTTGGCATGAAGTTGGCTTTGCCAATCTTGAAGCGGTATTTTATAAAGCCATATTGTTGGAATAGAAAAAACAGCTCCTGTGTATATAATGCCAGTTTACTAGGTACCGTTCCGGGTTATGATAAACACCGGTGTTACTCCATAATAGGATGTTAACAAAAAAATCACCCCAGGCAAATAGCCTCCGGATTAAGAATTGACCGTGTGTCGTCGATGGACAGTCAAACCGGTTTAAAAATTTTCGGTTTAAAAACACAGCAAAAAGAGATATTTATCAAAAGAGAAATAAAATTCAAGCAAAGGCAAATATAAAACTATTTGCAAAAGGAGGCTTGTTGAGCCGATCAAGTGGCATTACCATGGTCGGACACGACCAAGCTCCCAATAGGCGTAGCTATAGTCCAAGTCAGCCAGGTCCCCAAATGATGCATTGGCATTACACCGATCAAGAGGTGTACCGATGGTTCGAGTTCGACCAAAGCCCCCAAGTGATTCTGTGGCCTTAGGCCGATCAAGAGGCGTGACTGGTCCAGACGTGACCAAGTCCCCAAATGATTCTGTGGCTTTCGCCTATCAAAAGGTGTTGCATTGGTTTGGATGCGACCAAGCCCCCAAGTGACATGATTGAAGGCTTTTAAAAAAAAAGCTAACTCAAGGGGTAAACCGGAGGCCGCTTTAAGACAAAAACTCCGTGTAACCACACATGATGTAAAAGTAACAGATACCCAGCTTTAGCTGAGGCTCCGGTTTATTGCATTGATCATATTATATACATTGTCATAATATGTACATAAGTAGAGCCAACGACTCAGGTATAGTAAGGCCGAAGATGAGCTATGTTCCACGGCCTATTGGTCTCCTCCTCTGATGTACCTGAGTCTTTATGCTCTCGAATATCTATTAGGTAGTAAGACCCGTTGTGCAGATTCTTGCTGACCACAAAAGGTCCCTCCCAAGGTGGGGATAACTTGTGCATATCAGTCTGGTCTTGGATGAGCCGGAGTACCAAATCTCCCTCTTGAAAGGTTCTGGTTCTAACTCGGCGACTGTGATAGCGACGGAGATCTTGCTGGTAAATCGCCGAACGGGCGGCCGCTATGTCTCGCTCCTCATCCAACAAGTCCAAAGCATCTTTCCGTGCTACCTCGTTGTCCGCTTCAACATAAGCCGCTACACGAGGTGAGTCATGACGGATGTCACTGGGGAGAACCGCCTCCGCTCCGTAGACCATAAAGAACGGCATGTATCCTGTCGATCTGTTGGGTGTGGTGTTGATGCTCCATAATACAGATGGTAACTCTTCAACCCAACAACCCGGTGTCCGTTGCAAAGGAACCATAAGCCGGGGCTTGATGCCACGCAAGATCTCTTGATTAGCCCTCTCTGCTTGACCATTGGACTGCGGGTGAGCCACTGATGAAACGTCAAGCCGGATGTGCTCACGTTGACAGAACTCCTTCATAGCACCTTTGGACAAATTGGTACCATTATCAGTGATGATGCTGTGTGGAAAGCCAAACCGGAAGATCACCTTTTTGATGAATTGAACCGCCATAGCTGCATCACACTTGCTTACTGGCTCTGCTTCCACCCACTTTGTAAACTTGTCAACCGCCACCAAAAGGTGGGTCTTCTTGTCCTTGGACCTTTTGAAAGGCCCAACCATATCCAGCCCCCAAGTTGCGAACGGCCAAGTAATTGGAATCACCCTCAATTCTTGAGCCGGCACATGAGCACGTCTTGAGAACTTTTGATAACCATCACATCGTCTGACAGGTCTTCCGCATCAGCATGAGCAGTCAACCAATAGAAGCCGTGGCGAAATGCCTTAGCCACCAAAGACTTTGAACCAGCGTGGTGACCACAATCTCCTTCGTGGATTTCACGCAAGATTTCACAGCTTCCCTCAGGAGACACACAGCGTTGAAACGCCCCTGACACGCTGCAATGATGCAGCTCACCATTGATAATAGTCATGGACTTGGACCGCCGGATTATCTGCCGGGCCAGAATCTCATCTTCTGGTAACTCGCCCCGGTTCATATATGCAAGATAGGGAATCATCTAATCTGGGATGACATGGAGAGCCGCCACCAATTGAGCCTCCGGATCAGGCATAGCCAAATCCTCTTCACCAGGGAGCTTGACAGACGGATTGTGCAGAATATCCAAGAAGACATTAGGCGGGACCGGTTTACGTTGAGAACCCAACTGGCTTAAAGTGTCCGCCGCTTCATTCTTCCGTCGGTCCACATGATCTACCTGATAACCTTTGAAGTGACCTGCAACAATATCCACCTCACGACAATATGCTGCCATGAGTGGGTCCTTAGAATCCCAAGTGCCAGACACCTATTGAGCCACCAGGTCCGAGTCACTGAAGCACTTAACTCGGCTTAGATTCATCTCCTTAGCTATCCGGAGACCATGGAGTAAGGCTTCATACTCAGCTGCATTGTTAGCACAAGGGAACATTAAGCGGAGAACGTAACAGAACCTATCACCTCGTGGGGAAGTTAACACGACTCCAGCCCCCGAGCCCTCCAATTGACTAGACCCATCAAAATGAATAGTCCAATAAGTGTGATCCGGCTTCTCTTCAGGTGCTTGCAGTTCTGTCCAATCATTGATGAAATCCACAAGTGCTTGAGACTTGACCGCCATTCGAGGTACATATTTCAACCCATGAGGTCCAAGTTCTATAGCCCACTTAGCAATCCGGCCAGTTGCTTCTCTATTCTGGATTATATCTCCCAAGGGAGCAGAGCTGACCACTGTGATGGGATGACCTTGGAAGTATTGCTTAAGTTTCCGGCTTGCCATGAAAACTCCATATACCAGCTTCTGCCAGTGCGGGTACCTTTGCTTGGACTCAATAAGCACCTCGCTGATATAGTAAACCGGACGCTGAACTGGATACTCCTTGCCCGCCTCCTTGCGCTCCAGCACAATAGCTACGCTGACTACACGAGCATTAGCTGCGACATATAGTAGCAACGGTTCCTTGTCAATTGGAGCAGCAAGAACAGGCGGATTGGCTAGCTGCCGCTTTAAATCCTCAAATGCTTTATCCGCAGCAGAACTCCAGACGAATTGATCCATCTTCTTCAGCATCTGATACAAAGGGATCACCTTCTCACCAAGGCGGCTGATAAACCGGCTCAACGCAGCAATCCGGCCTGCCAGGCGTTGAACGTCATTGATACACTTCGGTTTAGCCAGGGAGGTGATAGCGGTGATCTTCTCCGGATTAGCCTTAATTCCCCTGTTGGACACCAGAAAACCCAATAATTTGCCTGCCGGTACATCAAAGACACACTTGGCCGGGTTGAGCATCATCTTGTATGTCCTTAGGTTATCAAAGGTTTCCTTCAGATCGTCAACCAGAGTCTCCTTCTCCCTTGACTTAACCACAATATCATCCACATAGGCATGTACATTACGACCAATCTGTTTATGAAGGTAATTATGTACGCACCGTTGATAAGTTGCCTGAGCACTCTTGAGCCCAAAGGGCATAGATACATAGCAGAAGGCTCCAAAGGGAGTTATGAACGCCGTCTTCTCCTGGTCCTTAACTGCCATCTTGATCTGATGATAACCAGAATATGCATCCAGGAAACTCAAATGCTCACAACCCGCCGTAGCATCAATAATTTGATCAATACGGGGGAGGGCAAAAGGGTCTGCTGGACAAGCCTTGTTAAGATCTATGTAATCCACACACATGCGCCAGGTGCCGTTTTTCTTAAGGACCAGCACCGGATTGGCCAACCATTCAGGATGGAAAACTTCAACGATAAAGCCAGACGCCAAGAGCCTGGCTACCTCTTCTCCAATAGCTTTGCATCTTACTTCATTAAACCGGCGGAGAAACTGTTTCACCGGTTTGTACTTGGGATCAGCATTAAGAGTGTGCTCAGCGAGTTGCCTCGGTACACCTGGCATGTCAGAAGGCTTCCACGCAAAAATGTTCCGATTCTCACGGATGAACTCGATGAGCGCGCTTTCCTATTTTGGATCCAAATTGGCACTAATACTTAACTGCTTGGACGAATCGCCAGGTACGAAGTCAACAAGCTTAGTCTCAGCTGCCGATTTGAACTTCAGGGCCGGATCATGCTCTATAGTTGGCTTCTTCAACGGAGTCATGTCTGCCGGATCAACATAGTCCTTATAGTATTTCAGCTCCTCGGTGGCGCAAACCGACTCTGCATAAGCCGCATCACCTTCTTCACACTCTAAAGCGATCTTGCAGCTGCCATGAACAGTTATTGTTCCCTTGTGACCCGGCATCTTGAGCTGTAAATAAACATAACAGGGCCGTGCCATAAATTTGGCATAAGCCGGCCGCCCAAACATGGCGTGATATGGGCTCTGGATCTTCACCACCTCAAAAGTCAACGTCTGTGACCTGGAATCACGATCATCTCCAAAGGCCACTTCCAGAGCTATCTTGCCAACAGGATACGCCGACTTACCAGGTACCACACCATGGAATACCGTATTGGACGGTTTAAGATTCTTATCTGTTAGTCCCATACGGCTGAAGGTTTCATGGTATAGGATGTTAATGTTGCTCCCTCCGTCCATGAGCACCTTTGTGAATTTATAACCTCCCACCTGAGGTGCCACCACCAACGCTAGTTGACCCGGATTGTCAACCCGGGGAGGGTGATCCTCTCTGCTCCATACAATTGGCTGCTCAGACCAGCGTAAATAACGGGGCACGCCCGGTTCAACAGAGTGTACCGCCCGCTTATGAAGCTTCCGGTCCCGCTTGTCCAAGCTGGTGGTGAAGACATGATATTGCCCACTATTCAACTGCTTCGGGTGACTCTGATAACCCGACTGCTACTGTTGATTGTAGCCGCCTTGATTACCTTGGTTGTGCTGTCCGCCCTGATTGCCATTAAAGCCTGAACCGGAGTTTCCTCCGCCGTGACCCGGCCCATGAGATCCTGATGCTGAACTGCCACCTGACCCATGATCATACCGGAAAGTGTTAGAATTCTTGAATTATTGCATGATGTAACAATCTTTCCAAAGGTGGTTGGCCGGCATCTCCTTCATCCCATGCTTTGGACAAGGCTGGTTTAACAGGCAATTCAAGCGGTCCGGGTTGGGACTAGGCGCACCGCTGCGATTCGGCGGTTTACCCTTTCGTCGCTGGCCCTTGTCCTGTGCCTTGGTGTTAGCCACAAAGTCCATGCTGCTATCCGCTTTACGCTTGCCTCCGTTTCCATGACCCGCCGAGTTGTGCGGCTGTCCCTTGGAGTTGCTGCTCTTTCCCTTCCCTGCCTTATCATCGTTAGACTCGGGATCCTTGGTACTATCGGAGTCAGCATACTTCACTAGTGCAGCCATGAGGGTTCCCATATCATTGCAATGGCGCTTCAACCGCCCCAACTTCAGCTTCAGAGGCTCAAACCGACAGTTGCCTTCCAAAGTTATCACCGCTGTATCGGCATTGATGCGGTATGATGAATGCAAGATTTTTGAGACCCGGCGCACCCATCGGGTTGTTGATTCTCCTTCCTCGTGGACACAGGCCGCTAAGTCTACTATTAACATAGGCTGTTTACATGTATCCTTGAAATTCTGGATAGACCTGGCTCGCAATTGGGCCCATGAACTGATAAAGTTGGCCGGCAAACATTTTAACCAAGTGCGGGCCGTCCCTTCAAGCATCATGGTGATGTACTTTGCACATGCCGCCTCATCCACATCAAGCATCTCCATGGCCATCTCATAACTCTCTACCCATGTTTCTGGAGACAAGTCGACAGTGTAATTTGGCACTTTGCGCGGGCCCTTGAAATCCTTGGGCAGGCGCACATTACGTAAAGCGGGGACAAGGCACGGCACCCCCAAAGGGCTAGAAGTAACTCCTGGCTCGACCGATGTGGTCGGACGAACCGGCGTGAGATGACGAGCCTCATACTGCGCCGCTAACTCGGCCTCCCTGCGCGCTCGGGCCCGGTCCACCACTTCCTGGGCATCACCAATACCACCTGCCGGACCGTTGCCACGGGGCGCTTCACGGTTTCGTGCATTGCTTGACACGGCCTGTTCATCCATACGCCTGCTGTAACTCCGGCTTAGGCGAGGGGTAGAGTGAATCTGGTCGCAGCTGTATGAATATCTTCCTGTTGAATCAAAGTTGTTCGAAGGAGCTCCTTAACCCGACGCGTCTCCACCGCCTGCGGAATCACCTTCGATCGGGATGGCCTCCAGTCGTGAAGGCAACCACGAGGTTGTCCATTGGATTGGAATAATGACCCGGAGGCGTCGGGACAGGCCGCGGTATAATGTTATTCTGACGAGGCGGGTCCATCAAGCATGGCTGAATCGGCGCATCAGCTCCGGGAGCTTTTGCCCGGTTTAATACCGGCGGGTTACTGGACCCCGCTCCTGGAGTGTTGAAGAGGCACCTCGCGTCGTAAACCAGAGGCAGGCGAGACCGGTGCTTCCTTTTCAAGACTTCATGCGATGCGTTTTGATCCAGCATAAGCCGGTAAGCCTGCGCATCCAAAGCGGCCCGCTCTGCCGTCATCCTGGCATTCTCAGCTGCTAGGTCGGCATTGGATTGAGTGATCTGATCCCTCACCTTCGCAATTTCCGCATCATGGGCATTCTGATCCGCCGGATTAGCTTCTGACATGAGTGTAGCCAATATATCAAACAGATCAGATAAAACTTGAGCCGACGGGTGCACAGGGCCTCCTGCCCCGGCTGCCGTCGCCGTCCCTGACCCGGAGATCATTGCTGCTGCAGTCGAAGAGTGGATTGCTGCTTGTGTATCGGCCATGAATATTCCAACCCGGTTGGGCAGATCGGAGGGGTCCAGAATACTGTCGCCATCGGAACAGCCCCCGATCCGGCCATCTTGTAGTTGATACAACGATTCGGTTTCTCCGGTTGATGACTCGTCGCCGGAATAAACGACGATCTCGCCACCAGATTCCGATCCATCCTCATAGTCTCCTCCGTGGATGACCCCCACGAAGGCACGCTTCACGGCCAGTTTAACCTGGGCAGATCGTGCACGCTGAGCCATTTCGACGAGGTCGGTGCAGATGTCCGGCTGAGGGCCCAGTTCACCGATCTTGCCAATGAAGACGTGTATGCCACCAAAGGGGACCCGGTACCCGTACTCAATTGAGCCGGCCTCAGGGCCCCATCCTGCATCGTCGATGTAGAGCTTGTCGCGACGACTCTTGGTCATCCGGCCCACGGCGTAACCCTTGAGTCCTTCGAAGTTGCCCTCCAAGAACCTGAAACCATCGTGCGATAGCCCCACGGTGGGCACCAACTGTCGTGGTTTTGTCACGGCAGATGTCCTCATGAAAGGACTTAGTCATGGAGCCATCGCTATAGGTTATCTTGAAGGGGTTAAAGCGGACACAGGGACGCAAGGGAGTTTTATACTAGTTCGGCCCCTTCGATGAAGGTAAAAGCCTACGTCTAGTTGTGATGGAATTGATGGGGTTTCAATGACTAGGGAGCAAACAAGCTTCGCCTAGGTCTCGAGTTGTTATCTGTTGTCCTTGAACCGCCACCGGGTCGTCCCCTTATATACACGGGTGACGCCCGTCGGTTTACAGAGTCCCAACACCGGCTCATATACGTGTCCGGTTTGGTCTCTACTTATTCCTAACTTAAAATACAAGTTTACATACCAACGCCGGTTTACAGCTACAGGCCTTAAACCGATCGTGGGCTTTAAGCCCTCATCTACCTTCATGGGTTTTAGCATACTTAGCTACTGATGAAGTTAACCCGGCCCAGACAGGCCGGTTTACGCCCAGTAGTAATATCCCCAACAAACCTTATTGAGCACCAATAGACTATAACCTCAGTCATTGAAGCAATTGCAATTTATCATAACATCAGAAAGAGTCTATGTCAGAGCTAAAAAGCAAGTCCACATACTCAACTATCATTTAGTCCTTCATAATTGCTAACACTCACGCAATACTTGTGGTTACAGAGTTTTAATCGGACACAGAGAAAGATAGGGGCTTATAGTTTTGCCCCACAACCTTTTACCTCAAGGGTAATGTCAACAATAATAATTCATGCTCCCCTACATCCAATTATATATATATATATATATATATATATATATATATATATATATATATATATATATATATCATGTTCTTTCCAACATGCTGGGCTTGCCAAAGGATAAAATGAAAAAGGAAAGGTGAAGATCACCGTGACTCTTGCATAAGGTAGAGGATAATAGTAAAAGATAGGACCTTCGCAGAGGGAAGCAGAGGTTGCCATGCGCTTTTATGGTGGGATGCACAAAATCTCAATGCGAAAGAACATCACTTTATATTGCCCCTTGTGATATGAACCTTTATTATGCGGTCCGTCGCTTTTATTACTTTCACATCACAAGACCGTATAAAGCTTATTTCTCCCACACCAATCAATCATATATATTTAGAGCAATTTTTATTGCTTTGCACCGATGACAACTTACTTGAAGGATCTTACTCAATCCATAGGTAGATATGGTGGACTCTCATGACAAAACTGGTTTAAGGGTATTTGGAAGCACAAGTAGTATCTCTACTTGGTGCTGAGAATTTGGCTAGCATGAGGGGGAAAGGCAAGCTCAACATGTTAGAGGATCCATGACAACATACTTTATCTCAGATATAACAAAACATAACTCGTTACGTTGTCTTCCTTGTCCAACATCAACTCTTTAGCATGTCATATTTTAATGAGTGCTCCCAATCATAAAAGATGTCAATGATAATATGTCTATATGTGAAACCTCTATTTCCTTATTACTTCCTATTAATTGCAACGATGACCGAAGCTATGTCTGCCAACTCCCAACAACTTTTAATCATCATACTCTTTCTATGTGAAGTCATTACTCTCAATAAGATCAATATGAACTCTTTGTTTCTTTTTATTCTTTTTATTCTTTTCTTTTATTCACTCAAGATCATAGCAAGAAAATCAAGCCATTGACTCAACACTAATCTTTATTATATATAGCTCACGGACTCGATTACATAGAGAGATCATAAAGCAAAACTCAAAACTAGATCATACCATAAACTTTATTCTACTAGATCAAGATACTACTAACATGATCAAACTAAGAAAAACGGTAAAGATAGGAGTTTTGATGGTGATACGATACCGGGGCACCTCCCCCAAGCTTGGCAGTTGCCAAGGGGAGTGCCCATACCCATGTGATTATGTCTCCCTCTTTGTTGTTGGTGTAATATTCTTGGCGATGATTCCCCTTAGGATGCGGTTCTCCTCCTCGAGCTTATTGACTTGCTGCTTGAGGTCCATTATTTCCTTATGAAGCTTTCCTGTGACGGCTAAAGCTCCTTGCACCCAAGGGTGTTGCATAGCTACGGGGGAAAAAGTGACACTCCTCTTCATATTTTCATAAGAAAGAAATCTAACATTGGAAGGGATAACCGATTTTGGAATAGCTGAGCTTTGTATTTCCCCCATCATGAATCCAGCTCGGAAGCGAGAGGTGACTTATTGATCCTCCATGGCATCTACCCTCATCAAGTCAGCCTCCATCTCTTCCTCCGTTGCTAGCCCAAAGTGGTCAGCGTCGCTGTTTGCCCTTGGTTCCGGTGCCGGATTAGATACCCGGCTCTCCCTGACTGACTCTTGAGAAGACATCTTGCTCTAATCTGCAGCAGCAACAGCTCCAAACGAAAATAGAGGATAACTGCGTGATACGGGAGTCAAAACCTTCGGGAGAATATATAGTGAAATTTTACCGACCAAAATACGTATCATGCAAGAAAACGGAGTCCGGAAGGCACACGAGGTGCTCACGAGGTAGGGGGCGCGCCTAGAGGGGTAGGGCGCGCCCACCACCCTCGTGGGGCCCTCGTGTCCTTTCCGGACTGGTAATTATTTTTCTAAATATTCCAAAACAGATAAATATTTCCTTAAAAATTGTTTTGGAGTCGGTTTACTTACCGTACCACATACCTATTCCTTTTGGGAGTCTGAAACGGTCTGGAAAGTGTCTCTTATGTATTCCTCCGGGGTTACGGTTTCAATAATATTGGTTTCAACATTTATGGGATTACCTGAGATATAATGTTTGATTCTTTGACCATTTACCACCTTCGGATTTGTGCCTTCGAAGTTGTTGATTTTTATGGCACCAGAACGATAGACCTCCTCGATAACGTAGGGGCCTTCCCATTTAGAGAGAAGTTTTCCTGCAAAAAATCTTAAACGAGAGTTGTATAGCAATACATAATCACCTACATTAAGCTCACGCTTTTGTATCCTTTTGTCATGCCATCTTTTAACTTTTTCTTTAAACAACTTGGCATTTTCATATGCTTGGGTTCTCCATTCATCAAGTGAGCTAATATCAAATAACCTCTTCTCACCGGCAAGTTTGAAATCATAGTTGAGCTCTTTAATAGCCCAATATGCCTTATGTTCTAGTTCGAGAGGTAAGTGACATGCTTTTCCATAAACCATTTTATACGGAGACATACCCATAGGATTTTTATATGCAGTTCTATAAGCCCATAATGCATCATCAAGTTTCTTGGACCAATTCTTTCTAGACCTATTAACAGTCTTTTGCAAAATTAATTTGAGCTCTCTGTTGCTCAATTCTACTTCACCATTAGACTGTGGGTGATAAGGAGATGCAATTCTATGATTAACGTCATACTTAGCAAGCATTTTACGGAAAGCACCATGAATAAAGTGTGAACCACAATCAGTCATTAAATATCTAGGGACTCCAAACCTCGGAAAAATAACTTCTTTAAGCATTTTAATAGAAGAGTTATGATCAGCACTACTAGTTGGAATAGCTTCTACCCACTTAGTAACGTAGTCAACAACAACTAATATATGCGTATATCCATTAGAGGCAGGAAAAGGTCCCATATAATCAAAGCCCCAAACATCAAATGGTTCAATAACAAGTGAATAATTCATAGGCATTTCTTGACGTCTACTAATATTACCAATTCTTTGACATTCATCACAAGACAAAACAAACTTACAGGCATCTTTGAAGAGAGTAGGCCAATAAAAACCGGATTGCAATACCTTATGTGTAGTTCTGTCTCCAGCGTGGTGTCCTCCATAAGCTTCGGAGTGGCACTTGCGTAGGATTTGTTCCTGTTCATGCTCAGGTACCCGCAGTCCAACGACCAGGTCGAGTGGGCCAATGGCCTCATCCTATCCGGCATCAAGCCGCGCCTCGTCGAGCTGGTCATCCGTTCGCCCGACAGTTGGCTCGACGAGCTGCCGACCGTCCTTTGGAGTCTCCGAACAACGCCAAACCGGTCAACCGGGTTCACCCCGTTCTTCCTCGTCTATGGAGCAGAAGCCGTCATCTCAACCGAGATCGAGTTCGACTCGCCGCGCGTCACGATGTACACCGAAGCCGAAGCCAAGGAAGCCCGCGAAGATGGAGTCAACCTACTCGAAGAAGCACGTCTCCTAGCGCTCAGTCGCTCGGCCATCTACCAGCAAGTCCCGAGGAACTACCATAGCAAGAAGATCAAGCCCCTCGCCTTTTGGGAGGGAGACCTCGTCCTCCGACTCGTCCAAGAGCAGACTTGCCAGCACAAGCTGTCCTCCCCATGGGAGGGCCCCTTCATCGTCAGCAAGGCCCTGTGCGATCGCAATGCCTACTACCTCATCGACGCCCGCAAGTCAAACAAGCGCAACAGAGACACCGCCAGCGAAGAAACAACCCGGCCGTGGAACGCAGAACTCCTCCGCCCGTTTTACAGTTAGCCGTGTGCACGTATGTATCGCTGCCTTTTGTATTCATTCGAAAACTATGGAGTCCCCGAACGACGCTCGGGGGCTGCCCTTCCCGACCAAGCTATTGTGTCTCCTGCATTTGTGCACTGTTTGCCTCTTTGTCAAACCCGACCACCGATCCGACTCGATCGACCCGGGTGCTCGGGGGCTGGCCGGCTTGGTCACCATCTGCCGCCTTTCCTTAGCAGTTCCTGACGCACTGGGATCACCGCGGCTTTCCACTCTGCCCTAAGCCACAGAACCGGCTTCGGCTATCAGCTGGCAAGTGCACAAGGCGAGAGCACCAGCCCGCCACAAACACTAAGCCAAGGGCCTCCGGGTTACCCAACCCAGCCTCGCCACTATAAGTTGCCGCATGACCGGCTGCTCGCTAACCGGCTTCGCCGGATTGCCGCCAGCCGACCCAGTTGGTGTTTCGCTCACGCTCAACGTTCCGACAGCTTAAGTACGACGCGCTCCTCTCAAAGGCCGAACTCCTTGTCACGGACCGGAGCCTCGGCCGTCAGACTCGCGGGGGAAGCCCGAGAAGGAAAAACCGCAAGAAAACGACTCAAAGGACGAAAAAGCAAGAGTGCAAACATTCACGAAATTTATACATCACATGTTCAAATTCAAACAGGACCAAGGCCAGAATTTATTACACCCGGAAACCCCCAGTGGGTGGGTGGACCTGCTACCTAACAGAAATTTTCAGTAAGTTGAAAACATGCAGCCTTACGCATCTCCCTCGGTGGCCTCCGGGCCTGCCGAGGTGCTGGTCTCCCCCTCCTCGGCGTCCGTGTGGCGGTAGATGCCCGTCTCCTCAGAGCTGCCCTCTGGGTCATCCAGAAGAAGGCCGTAGCCGTCAGCAGGCACGACTTTGCCATCTTCCCCCGCTCCGGCCGGAACTCATTGTGGAAGGCAAACCCGGCGATGTAGCTGGCCCGAGCAGCGATCCGCCCGGCCTCCGCCTGCAGCTGGCTCTCCGAGCCGGCTCGCTGGCCCATCAATGCGTCCAGTGACAGGTCCGGATGCCAAGATATCGCGAACCTGAGCGCCATCTCGGAGCCAACATGAGTGGCGGAAACACGCCAGTCATGGAGCCGATCCGGCCCCGCTTCCAACCACCGCGCCAGTCGCGTGAAACTGTTTGGCGTGACGGAACCCGGCCAGAGGGCCGCCGTCATCGTCGCGCCGGCCTCAGAGAGCCGGCCCATCTGCTCGCTCAAAACTCGCAGATGGGCCTCGGCAGCGGTCATGATCTCCGGGAAGGTCCAGGCCACCCGCGGGTCATTCCCGGAGCCGACGATCCCCTGCGGGTCATGTTGAAAGCAGACTGGCTCCTCCGCCAGCTGGCGTGTCTCCGGGAAGGCCCCTGTCAAGAAGAAAAGCAAGTCAGAAGAAAGTCACCAAGGACAAGAAGCCGGAGTCCCAACTCAGCAAAAAACCCAAGGAAAGCACTTACTGGAGAAGGACTCTTCCAGGTGTTGCGCTTCGAGCAACGTACCGCGCCGCTCCCGGGCGATGGTGTGGTCACGCTCCTGGAGCGTCTTCTCCAGATCGGCGACCTTGGCAAGGGATGCCTTCAGCTCGGCGTCCTTGTCCTCGGCCGCCTTCGCGGCCTCCTTGCAGCGCCGGGTTTCCCCTTGGCGGGTCTCCTCCGCCGCGACCACCAGCGCCTTCAGACGCTCCACCTTGGCCTGGAGCTGATCCTTGTCGCCGACCAGCTTGCCGCGTTGCTGGTCCGCCTCGGCAAGGGCCTGCTGCAATTCCACAACCTTTGCGGCTTCCGCCTTGAGGTGCTCCACCTCGGCCTCAAGACGGACCTTATCGCCCGCCATCTGCTCCCGCAGCCGCCTGGCTTCATCGAGCGCCTGCCGGGCTCCCGTCGCCTCCGCCCTCGCCCTCGCCACATTGGCCCCAAGGCGGCCGACGTCGGCGATGAGCCGGTTGTAGTGGAAGCCGGCCTGAATCAGCTGGGTCCTCCAGGACAACACCTCGGTTGAAGAAGAAAGATTTAGAAATGAAGTACTATTTTAAGATTCGACCCAACTATACGCAGTTGGCCCGAATATCGGGGACTACACCCAATGGGTGCGCTAGCGCGCCCCCTCTAAAAAGAGCACATAAAGGAAATACCTGCCGTGGCGCAAAGCTCCTCCTCCTTGGCGGCGAGCTGCTCCTTGAGCCGCCGGTGCGTCTCCAGGAGCCGGTTGAAGACGCTGACCCGATAGGAGTCCAGTTGCTGCAGAAGGCAACAATCAACACAAGACAGTGATTTAAGATTCGACCCAACTGCTACGCAGTTGGCCCGAATCTCGGGGGCTACACCCAGTGGGTGCGCTGGCGCACCCCACAAAGAAGAAAGCAAGGAAAACTTACGAGCACGGCGCACTCCAGCTCCTGCGTGTGCTCCACCTTGGCCTGGGCGAAGGCCTGGATCCGGTCCGTCCGCCCTCGCAGGTGTCAGGCCACGGCGGCCATCGCCGCCTCCTCCTGGGTCAGAGGCCCGAAGAAGACCTCGCTGGTTCTGCTCCGTGTTGGCTGCGAACCGACGACCCCCCGACCTAAACACCAGGGCATGCTCCCCGCTGGCCGCGCCTCCTGCGGCCGGCGCCCTCTCCGACACCATCGCCGGTTCGGTGGACGGAGCGGCCTACGGCTCCACCAGCAACGGCGCCTCGCTCGTCGGCGCCTTGGGCGTTCCCTCCGGCGCCACCCGCGACGCCTCCTCCAAGACGGCGTCGCCGCCGCCTTTGTCGGTCCTCGTCCGCTCGACCATGTTGGCCCGTGGCGGGGTGTCGTCCCCGACGACCACGACCTCCCGGTCGAGGTCCATCACGTCCGCACGGCCGCCTTGGCCGCGCCTCCCCTCCAGCAACGACACGAAGACCGTCGCCGCCGCCACCATCCCTGTCAGCATCTTTGGCCACGCCGGCTCCTCGCCTGCCCGCGCCCACGTTGCCGCAGCGTCAACCCAGGCCTGGGTCGACGCCGCCTCCAACTGAGCCTCGGCCCGGTTCCGGTCTCGCCAGGACAGACCTTCAGTGTCGGTCGGGTCCAGACCAAGGTCCGGGTCCACCCGCTCCTCCTCCTCCTTGTCCCGGTCGACAGTGTCGAACCGGCTCCTCTGGAACGTGGCACCCTTGTTGGATGCCGCGTCTGCCGCCGCCAGTGCCACCGAGATCGGCGACCTGAAACCCAAGACAAGATAAATACGAGCCAAGCGGAGCCGATCGGCCACTTGGTTCAAGCGAAAATGAAACTCACCCCGGCACCACCGGAACGACGGGCCTCGCCACCCTCAACTGCGGAGCGCCCCACCTCCTCTTGGCGGGCGGCTTCGTGCCCCCAGCTAGGTTTGCCGCACGCTTCACGACCGGGGCCCACGGCGCGACGTTGTCCTTCCAATGTGGCCGGCTCGCCGTCGGCGCCCCCGGGATGACCCGACTCCGGCCGCGCCGCTACCTCCCCCACCTGGCACCGCTGCGATATCAACTCGCGTCCGCCTCCCGAGACCGTCCCGCGACTGGTGACCCAAGAAGTGAAGACAAGACCTACCCGCTTGGTGCCCTGTGCCCGTATCGGCGGTCGCTGCTACCTCTTGAGCATGCGTTGGTTTTCCCTTGGAAAGGGTGATGCAGCAAAGTAGCGTAAGTATTTCCCTCAGTTTTTGAGAACCAAGGTATCAATCCAGTAGGAGACTACACGCAAGTCCCTCGTGCCTGCACAAACAAATAAGAACCTTGCAACCAACGCGATAAAGGGGTTGTCAATCCCTTCACGACCACTTGCAAAAGTGAGATCTGATAGAGATAATAAGATAAATATGTTTGGTATTTTTATGGTATAGATTGGAAAGTAAAGATTGCAAAAATAAATGGTGACAGAAATAGCTAGTTGACGGGAGATTAATATGATGAAAAATAGACCCGGGGGCCATAGGTTTCACTAGTGGCTTCTCTCAAGATAGCAAAATGTACGGTGGGTGAACAAATTACTCTCGAGCAATTGATAGAAAAGTGCATAGTTATGAGAATATCTAGGCATGATCATGTATATAGGCATCACATCCGCGACAAGTAGACCGAAACGATTCTGCATCTACTACTATTACTCCACACATCGACCGCTATCCAGCATGCATCTAGAGTATTAAGTTCATAAGAACAGAGTAACACATTAGGCAAGATGACATGATGTAGAGGGATAAACTCAAGCAATATGATATAAACCCCATCTTTTTATCCTCGATGGCAATAATACAATACGTGCCTTGCTGCCCCTGCTGTCACTGGGAAAGGACACTGCAAGATTGAACCCAAAGCTAAGCACTTCTCCCATTGCAAGAAAGATCAATCTAGTAGGCCAAACCAAACTAATATTTCGAAGAGACTTGCAAAGATATCAAATCATACATATAAGAATTCAGAGAAGAATCAAATATTGTTCATAGATAAACTTGATCATAAACCCACAATTCATCGGATCTCGACAAACACACCGCAAAAAGTATTACATCGAATAGATCTCCAAGAGAATCAAGGAGAACTTTGTATTGAGATCCAAAGAGAGAGAAGAGCTATCTAGCTAATAACTATGGACTCGAAGGTCTGTGGTAAACTACTCACACATCATCGGGGAGGCTATGGTGTTGATGTAGAAGCCCTCCATGATCGATCCCCCCTCTGGTGGAGCGCCGGAAAAGGCCCCAAGATGGGATCTCACGGGTACAGAAGGTTGCGGCGGTGGAAATAGGGTTTCGTGCTGCTCCTGGATGTTTTCAGGGTATATGAGTATATATAGGCGAAAGAAGTAGGTCGGTGGAGCCACGAGGGGCCCATGAGTGTGGGGGGCATGCTTACCCCCTGGGCGCGCCTCCCTACCTCGTGGCCACCTCGTTGCTTCCTTGACGTCCACTCCAAGTCTCCTGGATTGCGTTTGTTCCAAAAATAACTCTCCCGAAGGTTTCATTCCGTTTGGATTCCGATATTCCTTTTCCGCGAAACACTGAAATAGGCAAAAAACAACAAATTGCACTTGGGCTTCAGTTAATAGGTTAGTCCCAAAAATAATATAAAAGTGCATAATAAAGTCCATTAAACATCCAAAACAGATAATATAATAGCATGGAACAATCAAAAATTATAGATACGTTGGAGACGTATCAGTCGCCTCCTCCCCTCCGCTGTGGGCCTCAGGCTCCTTCGAGGCAGCGCACACCACCTGCGCCCGTGCCCGGTTGTAAGGATGCCGGATGTCGTTCAGAAGCACCTCCCGCATCGCGTCAGGGCGAATAAGAAGATGAGCGGCAACAAAGTACGGAGACCAAGGACTCACCATCGGTGCTGGGTTCGCGCGGCTGTACGAGGGTTTCCTGAACTCCCATTGGTCCCGTAGGTTGGCCTTGGAGATTTCATTGACTCGGCGCGCAACCTGGTCCGCCCCTAGCCGCAAGTTCGCCATGCGGTTGGGGTCCTAAAGGCCGGCCATCTGACCGATGAGGTGGCTGTGCTGCTGCAGCGGCAAAACTCGGCGGACGATGAAGGCAGTGATGAGGTCGGTGCCGGTGAGCCCCTCCCGCTCCTTCATCACCGACACCCGCTTGCATAGGTTGAGCACCTCCTGCGACGGGTGCTTGGGGTAGTACCCCCAATTCTGCTTCTCCCTCGGTGGCGAGTTGACGAGGGGCGGTAAGTTGATACGGTCCACGCCGAGGTTGCGGACGTAGAAGAAAGAATTCTGCCACTTCTTGGTAGAATCCTCCAGCGGCATCTTCGGGCAGTCAGCACCCGACCGCTTGGAGATGATAGTGGCCCCACACTCGGACATCTCCCCGGCCCTCGGCCCCTGCTGCTTCAAGGAGAAGAAGCGCACCGAGAGGTCGATCGAAGGCTCGAGCCCAGGTACCCCTCGCAGAGGGTGACGAAGCTCGACAGCTGCATCATGGCACCGGCGCCAAGATGATGGGGCTGGAGCCCGAAGAACTCCAGGAAGTCGCGGAAGAAGCCGCTCGCGGGAAGCCTGAACCCGTGCATGAAGTGAGGGAAGAAGACCACGCGCTTCGTGCCCTCGGGCCGCAGCTCCTGCAATCCCCGCGGCAGGCGCGCAGCGACCTCCATCTCCCCTGGCAGGTGTCTGGTGGTGCGAAGATAGGCGATGTTGTTGAGGGTGACGGTCGAACCCATCCACGAGCCTGACGACAGCGCCATCGACGAAGATACGAGAGAATAAAGAAGAAGATGGCTACAAAGCTCTGCTCAAAGCAACGGGCGTCGCAGCGCGCGGCGGTCGCAATGAGCAGAGGAAGGAAGAAAAAGGCAGGGGGCATGAGCGAGAAATATTTCCGTCGCCCCCTCCTCGCCCCAATTTATAAGCTGCGGTTTGAAATGTGTGGGAGTGGGATCATTTGCACCCGCCTCTCCCACTTCCCCACAATAACTGCGCACGTACGTATGCAATAACTGCCTCAAGAATGGCAACCGACTTGAGGACGCCGCAATAAATCCGCACACGTGATCCAAGGGCGCGCGGCCGCGGACCCAGCGCGTCACCTTGTCCCATCGTGCGCGTGGCCTGTCAGGCCTCTCCGGCTTCTGGGCGCCATGTGGCGCCCGCGCGAAGTCCAAAACATTACCCCAAGATTCCACGGACTCCTTGGTTTCCCGCTTCTGACAGGGTGCCACGATCCGGCTTCCGGAAGCCGGCACACAGTGGGTGTTGCCGAACTCGGCGGCCATAAAATTTGCCTCCTTAGGGAAAGGAAACCGCGAACGCCCTCCCATCCGAAGACGGCGGACCTTCACAACTTCGAGGACTACTGTCGGGGGGATGAACCCCAGGCAGGCAACGGAACCCGGATCCTTTTCAAAAACAACGGGGCCATCAACGCCCCTCAAGCCGGCACACGTTTGGTCGGGTCGCTCGACCCGGCCAAGCCCCTCGACCCGGTCGGACTCCTCAACTCGGCCCCAACAACCAGCTCAAGACAACCGAGCCCGACGTGACAAGACTTCCCCAACAAGCCACCTCCACCCTTGGCGTGTTCTCCAACCCAGCCACGGGTCAGCTCTCGTCCCATCCTAGCCGTACGATGGGACGAGTCTCCACCTACCGATGACCGAGGCCACAGTGATCCGCCCATGCCTCTGGTCAGCCGGGGCGTGGCAACAGTGCCCCACCTACTCGCTGACCAGGGCCGGCGTGGCAACAGTGCCACCGTCGTCACCGATGACACCAGCAAGCCGTGACCTGACGGAGCGCCACTGTAGCCGACTCAACCCGGCCACTCCATGGCGATTGACAAGATGACCAACAGTGCCCCCGTACCCAGCAGGCCCAGCGCCCGGAGAACCCGACGAGCCCTCACCCGCGGCGGGTCCCAGCACCGGCTTCCTGGACCATGACAACCCGACTCTGCGGCCTTGTAACATTACCCTTGTACCCCTGGGGGGTTGACCTAGAAACCCCCCAGGAGCCGTCATGCATACGGGGCGGACGCCATCGATCACTCACTCACTTACTCACACACACCTAGCAAGCAACACCTGAGGAGAGGGAGCAGCCTAAGCCTTGGCCATCCTTCCTTGTTCGTCCATACAGCTCCAGGAGCAACTCTGTACTGTTACATATAAGCTACATGTGGCACCCCGGCTGAGAGCGACCGGTTTACCATGCATTGCTAGCCTAGAGACCATGTCTTCTGGCAACACGCAACATCTTGGTACAGAATGCAACCGCTTTATTGATGCTAGCGGATCAGAGTTTATATTACAACAGATGTCGAGGCCAAGCAACACGCCTGGTGCAGCTGAACAATATGCACATTATTTAGTGAACATAAAGGGGCCTCGATCATAACAACTACGCGGTAGCGGAACAACGTCGTAGCCGAAGCTTCATATCACAGGGACACCAATGTGGACACGATCTAGACTCGAGCAGCACTCCTTTCCAACGAGACTTTCCTGAAATCTGGCATGACACGCCAGGTCAGTACACTGAATGTACTTGCAAGCTCACAACAGGCATAATCATAATGGCAAACAATATCATGCTAATTAACCAATTAATAATAATGCAACACTATATGTCCAACATGCTGTGATCATGCTCGAACGTCCCCCAGGACGGGCTTACCAACCGTGATCATTCTCGGATTACAAACAAACTACCATCGTGGTCTTGACAGGAGTAACTCGTGATCCTTACGGCGATCACAACCACGACCAATGTTTGGTCCTGAACATCCCGATGGCCTTTCAATCATCAACGACAGTGCAAAGTTCATAACTTAGTGTGCAAGTTTTATTAAACGTTGACTCATGGTGGGACCTACTACGAGGTGTCCGTGACCGTGGACTCGGCTATCGATAGATTATACACTCTGTAGAGGTAGCACACTGTACCCACACCAAGGAACCCATGGCCTCGCACTCCCATTTGGGTGGACCAACGGCATTCCAACGAAACCCTTCCATTGCCATGACGCTCTCCCGGCCACTCTGACCCAATCCCTAACTGGCTAGTTCTGGGTGGCCCCGTGTCTACCAAAGACACAACGACCACTGTCGTGGCCAAAACGATCCCACTCGGGACCCGGTACCATAATCTCAACAACGGGCACACAAGGTTATGCCTGCTTACCGGGCCAGGGTAAGCATGCCATAACCTTACCTAGTTGGAGGCACCGACCAGAGGCAATGTCAATGGACCGAATCAAGGCCTTCCCACAAAGGTAAATGTGGTTGTACTGGGAAAAACTCGATTCAGCGGCACCATGACCCAATCAACGATATATTCAAGTTGAGTTATATTTAGGTTCAACTTAAAACGAAAATGACCGGTGTCATAGCATGCCATGAAATGCAAAACTACACGTGCATCACATATTAACGAAAATGACTGATGTCAACCATATTCACACTAAGCATAAACATCAACAACTTATATTACTTTCCTGGTCAGGGTAGCTCACACTTTAACCAAAATATTTTGCAGCAAGTTTTATTATATTCTCATGCAAGAAAATATCTTCGATTAATTTCTCACATGCATAGCAAAGATGATGCCACAAACAAATCCTAATTTCTTTACCAACCAAGTTAGGTTCAAACATTCTGTAAGTCAAGTAAAATGACTAAACAAGTACTTAACAGTATATTTTCTAGCAAATTTTACTATTTTATTTATGCAAGAAAATAACTTTAGGTAATTACTAACATGCATAACAAAATTATTTTTATCATCACCACAAATAGATCTTAGCTTTGCTTTACCAACTAAGCTAGTTTCAACATTCTGTAAATCAAGCATAATAACCAACAAACACTTAACAGAATATAAATAACATAGTAGTTATTTAAATGCATGGATTAATCATTTCATTCAAGTAAGAAAATCATAAATATTGAAATGACACCATGAAAATGTTGCTCTGGCTTGCCTTAGTGAAGATGAGGTTCACAAGCCTTCTGGTGATCCTCAAGACAAGCCTCACCCTATGAAAATAATTTTAAGCACAAAAAGAAAATATCAGGAACACTTCTGAAAATCACCAGAAATTCTAAACAGCTCAGAAAAATCTCATCTTTGGTGAGCTGCTAGATTTCTTTTCAAAGAACAAAATGCAAAAAGAATCAATTCATTTGGACTTATGGTTGAAGAGTTATGGCTGTTTGAAGTGTTCTGTGAATTCAAATGAATTTGAATAAAAATAAACAAACTGAGGGGGGGTGACGTCGAAGGCGTAAAGCCCAGGGGCGCCACCACTCGTACCGCTTCGCGCGCGTACAGAGTGGATGACTAGCGGGCCCCGCTAGTCAAGTGAGGAGGAGGGGAGAAGGAAACAGAGGGAGTCGCGGCTTCGCCGGAGCTCTCGCCGGCGACGAGGGCTCCTTGGCCAAAACGAGAGGGAGGGATGGCGAGAGGGGACGGAGGCGCACCTGCCCGTACCCGTAGCGTGGCTAGGGGTGGTCGGACGACGTTGAAATCAACCTCGCAAGCGGAGGCAGAATGCGGTGGTCGCCGGAGATGAGGAAGACGACGAGCAGAGGCAACTCCAGGGGCTCCAGGGGGACGGGATGGCTTCACCGGAGAGAGGCGGAGGCCCTGGAAGGGTTGCCCTGGCCTGGGAGGGGCTGGAGCTACCGCGGCGACTAGAGGAGATCGCCGACGAGCTTGAGCTCGAGGACAGCGGCCCGCGGCCCGCCTGGCCGGGCTACGGTTTCCTACGCGCTTGTGGGTTGTGTGGGAGTGGTGGATGGTGCTCGAGGAGGCTGGGGGCGGCTCCATTTATAGGCGAGCGGAGAGGAGGGTTCGGGCTCCGCTGGTGGAAAACTGTCCACAGCGCCCGGTGACGAGCGGCGTCAGTTAGAGGGGGATAAGGCGACGCATCTCACGCAGCAACTGTTGGCGAACGGGGACGAGCACAGGAACGAGGAGAAGGCGACGAGCACAGTGCGCACCGCACTGTTGGGTTGCTCGGACCGTGCCCGTGCTCGCTGTGGCGAGCTTTGGCGTCGGCGAGCGCTAGAGGGAAGTTAATGGCGTTGAGACGAGGATGGTGGCAAAGTTTGGCACGCTCGGGCAGGCGGGGGAAGCAAGCACGCACGAACAGAGCGCTCGGCGGCACTCAGAGCGCGTCGACACGCAGACATGACATGGTGGACACGCATGGTCACCGCGCGAACTCTTCCCTTAGGCCAGCCTACGTCCAAAAGTCATGTCTGGCATGTTGTTCGTGGTGGTTTTGAAGTTTACCATGATTTGGTTTGGATCCAGGTGCAGTAGAGGAGTTTTTACATGCCAAGTAAGTTTCTGGTCAGTAACTTTGAGAGGTTACTAAGGTCAAATGGCTGGGAGTTGGGGGCTGTGCTTTGGAGGTTAGCCATGATCTACTAAGGTGAAAATGCACAAGAAAACCCAGGCACAATGGAGCAAGTAAAATGGTAGTTGATGTAGAAACCACCATTTCTGTCCAGAACAGAAAATATTTTCTGTAGCCAAAATATTCCAAAAAGTGATGAAATAGTTTTGCTTAGGAAGGTGCCCTAGGTTTCAAAGAATATTTGTGAATTGTCTCATTTTTCCTGGGCCATAAAAATTGGGGTTGCTTTGGAGCATATTGATCTAGCTATGGTTTTTGAGAGAAAAATGAATATTTTTCAGTTAAGAAAATATTCCAAAAGATTATTTTGGGGTGGATCAGAAGGGGAATGACGATTAGGGAGGGAAATGAAGCACTTGGGTGAAAGCCAAGGGTACCCAAGTGTTTAAGTCCATACAAAAAGATTCAAAAACTCCAAATTTCAAATGACTCCAAATGAAAATCAAGCAAATGAGAGAGGGCAAAAACTAGGCTGTCACAAACCTCCCCCACTTAGAATGAATCTCGTCCTCGAGATTCAGTTGCTTGGGAAAACCACTCTAGATAATGTGACTGTAGAAATTCTTCCCGCTCCCAAGTTGCTTCTGACTCTGTGTGATGCTCCCACTAAACTTCGTAAAATTTCCTTACTTTACTGCGAGTGACCCTTTCCATCTGATCCAAAATTCTAAATGGTCTCTCTTCATAAGTTAAATCATTTGCCAACTCTACCTCAGCCATAGCAGTCCTTTTCTCAGGCAGGGATATGCATCGTCTCAATTGTGAAACACGTTGTGCACGTCTGCCAATTCAGCGGGTAGTTCCAATTGATATGCAACAGTACCCACTCAAGACATAACCGGGAATGGACCAATAAATCTGGGTGCCAACTTTCCACGAGTCTGAAATCTCTTGACTCATTTCATAGGAGTGATTCGGAGGTATACGTGTTCTCTGGGTTCAAAATTCATATGTTGGTGCTTTGCATCATAATAACTTTTCTGTCGAGATTTGGCCAATTGCAATCGGTCTCTGATTTCCTTAACTTGTTTCTCAGCTTCCATCATGAGATCTGTTCTGAAGATACGACTATCTCCAATTTGAGACCAATTTAAAGGAGTGCGGCACTTACGGCCATACAGAGCTTCATACAGTGACATTTTTAGATTGGTCTGGAAGCTGTTGTTATAGGAAAACTCGGCATATAGCAAGCAGTCTTTCCATTTAGCTCCTTGGGCTAAAGCACAGGCTCGCAACATATCTTCGAGTATTTGATTTACCCGTTTTGTCTGTCCATCCGTCTGAGGATGATAAGTAGTACTATATTTTAGTGCTGTCCCCAAGGCTTGATGGAGGCGTGACCAAAAAGCGGAGGTAAACAGGGAACCTCAGTCGGAAGTGATAGTTCAGGGTACTCCATGCAGACTGACTATCCTGGATACATACAGCTGTGCAAGTTGATCTGCTCTGTATCTGGTGCTGATCGGAATGAAGTGAGCAACCTTGGTTAGGGTGTCCACTATGACCCAGATTGCATCATTGCCTCGCTGAGTCTTAGGCAATCCCGTAATGAAATCCATACAAACGTCATCCCATTTCCATTGTGAAACCGGCAGCGATTGGGGGAGTCCGGCTGGCTTCTGATGTTCTGCCTTCAACTTGTTACATATGTCGCAACAGGCCACAAAATAGGCAATGTCTTTCTTCATTCCATCCCACCAGAATATTTGTCTAAGGTCCTCATACATTTTTGTACCTTCCGGGTGAATGGAATATGAGGATTCGTGTGCTTCTGACAGGATTTTCTTCTTTAAGTCCGGTTGATTGGGTACACAAATCCGTCCACAGAATCGGAGGGTACCAAATTTATCCTTGGAGAAATCTGGGGTCTGCTCTGCCATCTGGCCCTTGGCACATCTTTGCAGCTCGGTGTCAGCTGGCTGGGCCTTGCGGATCTCTACCTCAAGTGTGGAGGTAACTTCCAAAATATTAGCGAGGCCAGCATCCAGTATGACCAGGTTGAGCTAAGCAATCTCCTCTTGGAGTTCGGGAGGCAAGGATTTCAATATGACATTTAGGCTGACGGGTTTTCGACTGAGTGCATCGGCAACCACGTTGGCCTTACCCGGGTGGTAATTTATTCCAAGATCATAATCCTTCACCACCTCTAGCCATCTTTGTTGACGGAGGTTTAAATCTGGCTGAGTAAAGATGTATTTGAGACTTTTGTGGTCGGTAAAAATTTGGCACCTTTTTCCAATGAGGTAGTGTCTCCAAATTTTTAGCGCATGAACCACCGCAGCCAATTCCAAATCACGAGTAGGATAATTTCCCTCGTGGGGTCGTAGCTATCGCGATGCATATGCTACTACCTTGCTGTCTTGCATAAGTATGCAACCAATGCCTTGCCTGGAGGCGTCACAATACACATCAAAACTGCGATAAATGTCTGGAAGAGTCAATACAGGTGCGGTTGTCAGATGTATTTTAGCTCATTAAAACTTTTCTCACAGTCCTCCGTCCATTCAAACTTCTTATCCTTTTTGAGCAGCTCCGTCATGGGTTTAGCAATCTTGGAAAATCCTTCAATGAAACGACGGTAATATCCATCTAATCCGAGAAAACTCCGGATCCGCGTCATGGTCGTGGGCGGCACCCAATAGAGCACATCCTTTACTTTGCTCGGGTCCACGGCTATACCTTCGGCGGATAGTACATGTCCGAGAAACCCAACTTGCTTGAGCCAAAATTCGCATTTACTGAATTTGGCGTATAGATGATGGTCGCAGAGTCGTTGTAGCACTGCTCGGAGGTGATCCTTGTGCTCTTCTTCACCCTTGGAATAAATGATGATGTCATCGATGAAGACTACCACGAATTTTTCGAGGAAGTCCATGAATACTTTGTTCATCATATGCATGAAGAATGTAGGGGCATTGGTGAGACCAAAGGACATCACAGTATATTCATAAAGATCGTACCGAGTAGTGAATGCGGTCTTAGGAATATCCTCCTTTTTAATCTTGAGCTGATGATACCCGGTCCGTAAATCAATCTTAGAGAATACTTCAGCCCCACTGAGCTGATCAAACAGATCATCAATCCTTGGCAGCGGATATTTACTTTTGATGGTGACCTCATTCACCTGGCGGTAATCTACGCACATGCGGAGACTACCATCCTTTTTGTCCACGAAAATAGCAGGTGATCCCCATGGTGAAGAGCTGGGACGAATATATCCTTTCTGGAGAAGTTCATCGAGCTGTTTCTTTAGATCCACTAATTCTGATGAGGGCATCCGGTAGTACTTCTTGTATAACGGTGCAGTTCCGGGCACAAGATCTATTGCAAATTCCAGCTCCCGATCTGGTGGCATGCCTGGCAGTTCTTCTGGAAATACATCAGGGTACTTGCTGACCATAGGAATTAATTCCAACTCAGCCACAGCGGTGAAAACCAATTCTTGCTTGGGTATATTCTTATGAGCATAGAATTTGGTAGCCAGCCCATTCAGACTGTTCAAAGTGACTTCTCGTGTTGCACAGTTTATGCAAACTTGATATTGGGTCAACCAATTCATACCCAATATAATATCCAACTTTTCAGACTCAATGATTATCAGAGAGGTTGGAAAGTAGACTCCGTTGATATTGATTTCCAGATCACGGCAGACCAGATTGCTCTTGATTAAAGATCCCAGGGTTTGTACCAGCATATTTTTGCCCAAAAGCGTACAAGGAAATTTGTTTTGGGCAGCAAAACTCCGAGAAATAAAAGAATGGGAAGCCCCAGAGTCAAATAAAATTATGACAGGTATGTCATTAACAGAAAACATACCAATGACGACTTCTGGGTTCTGCTGGGCTTCATCGGCTGAGATGTGATGCACGTGCCCAGTGAAGTTTTGCTGGGTCGGGCATGACTCCATAAATTTGACTTGTGGCCTGATTAGGGCATTCGCTTTGTTGTTCTTGGGGCACTGTCTGGCATAATGTCCGTTCTGCCCACAACTGAAGCAAGAATTATTGCGCTGTCGCTCCTCATGCATTGGGTTGGTCACGACATTCTTGACTTGAGTGGTGGTCTTGTTAACATTCTGTTGCCAATTTGGCTTGTATTCCACCCGAGTCTGCTGCCAGGTACGAGCCTTTTGCACTGGTTGCCCATCCTTCTTTGGCTCGAACTTACTCTTGTTGTCGTTGTTAACAGGCCTATTATCTGATATAAGCTTGTGCTCCCGTTCAGCAATGAAAGCCTTGTTCACCAGAGTTTGGAAATCCGGGAAATCAAGCATACTAAGAGTACACCGGAGTTGCGGATTTAAGCCGCCAAGAAATCTGTCAATCTTCCTTTCTTCGGTGGCCACGTCATAAAGAGAGTAACGGGCCAGATGATTGAATTTTTGCAAATATTCACCCATAGACTGATTTCCTTGGACGAGTGCGAGAAATTCACGCTGCTTAGTCTTCATAACTCCAGTAGGGATATGATATTTCCGGAACTGATCCTTAAACTTTTCCCAGGTGATTTCTTCATCAACAAGCCACATGGCTTTTGCATTTTCCCACCATATGGCAGCTGCACCTTCAAGGTAATGAGTTGCAAATGGAACTTTATCATTTTCTTCAGTACGAGCAATCTCAAGCTTTTTCTCAATGATACACAACCAATCGTCTACATCCAATGGGTCAACAATCTGACTGAAATTGGGTGGCTTGGTCCTTTGAAAATCTGACAGCTTTGAGTGATGACCGTTTTGATTTCCATTCTGTCCAACCATAGCTTGCACACTTCTTGATATTTCGATCAGATCATTGTTCCTTCTTTCCTCAAACATACGCAGAATTTGCTCGGTGGAGGGAGGAATTGGCGGTGGAGGCGGTGGCAGAACGTAAGGATCGGGAGAATGTCCTGCCTTTCGTGCGGAACGACGAACAGGAGTTCCCTCACGAACGTTGCTACTGCTGCCTCCCGGTGTCATCCTATTGTGGAATTTTCCCAAGACAACGCAATCGAGATGAGAAATGTCCAAGAAATAAATTTGGGGAAAAGCCAGCAACAAATCCTGGAAGAAAACAAAAGAGCGAAGAAAATACGGCGAATAAAGTCCCAACATAATTATACATAGACTCATACATGAAAGATAAACAACACGCCAGGTTCAACTACTCTCATACGTGCAACGAAACATCATGACTCGTACGACTACATCCGTACATCATTCGGACGACTGCGAATACTCAAAGATACTACTGCTCTGCTGGTGCTGCGGTGTCCTCCCCTGAAGCGGTCTCGGATCCTGAACTGACAAGGTTAATGGAAACCTCCGGGTTAAAGGTAACACGACGACGCTGCCTCGAGGGCTCTCCCTCAAGGACAGGGGTAGAGTGAATCATCGGAGCTACAGGAGTAGCGAGAAGTGAAACCCACTCGGCAGGAGTACTGAGAGGATTCACGGCCGAGACGCCCGTGCTACTCGGAGGAGTTACCGATGAAATAGGGGAACTAGAACTGGCTGGAATATACGGAGTAAATCCCAGAGAAGATGGAGTAGTGGCAGATCTAGTAGTTACTAAAGCAGCGGCTAAAGCAGTACGGGCATGAGTCAGCTCTCGAGCCAGCTCGTGGATCATAAGATAGCTAGCAGTGACATAACGAGCAAGGTGGCTAGCAACACTATCAGACTCCGGATCAATGATAGGGAAACGGACATGACCATTGTCGTGCAGAGAAGGGTAGTAATAGAAACCTGGGTGGTTCTGCATTCGGACCTCGTTGTAGAGAAGTTCGACAAGGACCTCGAATGCAGCAAACTGGACAACCTGAGAAGCAGTGGAGGCGTAACTGCTCCGAGAAGTACGAGTGTAAGAGCCGGAATCGGAACTAGTGTGCAGAGTGACCACTGCGTGATACTCATACACTGAATCAGCTAGACGCTCCCGGTACACACGATAGATTGGGTCGTCTTCGAGAGGGTACAACCGACGCCACATGTTGCGAAGGAGGTGCGATGACGTGTACGACATCAGCTGCAACTGGCACAGATACGGCACCGGAGCCATCTACACTCACAACCATTAGCAGGTTAGCATAAAAATATAAACCAAATGCATGCAATGCAATAACCAACTACAATTGCTACCGGCACTCAACTTAAACTCGTATCTAATGTCCAGTTAACACGTCGTAGTCTAGCGTGGCCTACAGTCAGCGCGGCTCTGATACCAAGCGTTGTGGCACCCCGGCTCAGAGCGACCGGTTTACCATGCATTGCCAGCCCAGAGACCATGTCTTCTGGCAACACACAACATCTTGGTACAGAATGCAACCACTTTATTGATGCTAGCGAATCAGAGTTTATATTACAACATATGTCGAGGCCAAGCAGCACGCCCGGTGCAGCTGAACAATATGTACATTATTTAGTGAACATAAAGGGGCCTCGATCATAACAACTACGCGACAGCGGAACAACGTCGTAGCGGAAGCTCCATATCACAGGGACACCGATGTGGACACGATCTATACTCGAGCAGCACTCCTTTCCAATGAGACTTTCCTGAAATCTGGCATGACACGCCAGGTCAGTACGTTGAATGTACTTGCAAGCTCACAACAGGCATAATCATAATGGCAAACAATATCATGATAATTAACCAATTAATAATAATGCAACACTATATGTCCAACATGCTGTGATCATTGTCGGGGGTTGGGTGCGACATATGCCAATGGATGGATTATCATGGTGGGAGCGAGTAGAACCTCGCCGGTGCCTGGAAGCGGGATAAGGCGTAGACACAAACGCTGACACACTTTACCCAGGTTCGGGGCTCTCCTAGGAGATAACACCCCTAGTCCTGCTCTGCGGGGTCTCCGCATGATCACTAAGGCACAAGTGAATACAATGGTGCTCCTCGAGCTATATGCTAGAGGTAGGAGAAGGCAAGGCTAGCTCTCTCCTTTCTCTATGGGTTGGTCTAGTTCTCACAGGTTGGGAACCCATTGCATGGGTGCCCTGGGGGGTTTATATAGGCCTACCCCCAGGGGTACATTAGTAATCTGGCTGGGTGTAGGACCCGACTGTCAGTCTCTCTGATCACCGGCTTCTCCGCCGACTGCTGGGGCCCGCCGCCTGGTGGGCCCCGCCGACTGGTCCGGTACGGGGCCGACAGGCCGTCTCCGCCGCTCTCGGGTCTTGTTGGCTGCTACCACTGTTGCCGTGATGGTGATGACGCAGGCACGGTCAGGGGAGCGTGGCTACAGCTCCGCCGCCTGGCGGGCGATTGCTGTAGCCACTCCGCGTCTCGTCTGGTTAATGGCGCGTGGGGCCCGAGGAAGGGGCGGGCCGACTGCTGGAGGCCGACCTCCCTCGGGTCTGGCTGGTGGGGCTCTAGCCGTCTTTTGGGCTCTCGCTGATTGGTATGGCCCATCATCCTTGGGCCGTATCGACAGGCCGTCGTGGGAGCAGGGCTCCACCTGCTTGTGATGATGTCAGGGGTGGTGTGGCAACAGTGTCGGGCGGAGATCTCCGCCGGTACGGTGCACTGTGGCCACGCCCGTCCCTGGATCAGGGGGGGATGGGCTATACTGTAGCCACTCCCTGTCTTGTCTTTCTTGATGAGGGTGCGGGCTTCGTTGGCGCCACGGGCCGACTGCTAGGGGCCGGCTTCTCTAGAAGCCACCAACTAGGAGTCGGCTTGCCTTGAAGTCGGTCTCTGAGACTCGACCGTCTACGGGCAGCCGGCTAGTCCTCCAGCCGGCCACCAGAAGGCGGCACTTCATCTTGGTGCCTTGAGGGGCGTAGCCAACCCCGATGTCTTGAAAGGTTCTGGGTCTCGGGTTAGCCTACCCGTGGCCCATTACTCCGACAGTAGTCCCAGAAGCTGGTCAGGTGCCGCGGCTGAGCAGCCGAGGAGCCTCAGCAGTTTCTTTCTCCGAGTGCTTGAGGTGGAGCTTCGTCCGGCTTCTCCGGGCCGACTGGTGGGAGTCGGACTCGCCCAATCTGACTTATCCAAACTTCGAATGCGTCGGAGGGAACCAAGTGGCGTGCTAGCTAAGCTTCTAGGCCGCCGCCTGTTGTGGGCATGTCACGTGGCATCGAGCGGCCGGGCCAGTCTGCCAACCCACGCCGCGATGGGACGCGCCTGTGGGTGGGGCCCGCCACTACCATGCCTCGGCACGCGAGTGGATCCACTGCGGCGGAGGTGGGCGGTTGAGGTTCCCCCGGAGTTACTGCGTGCAGTAACTCGCGTAATAAACGTTGGGGCGTGGGCACAGTAAATCCCACGATCGCCCCCTCGGCTTCGCAACCCATTGGCCTATAACTAGGGGGAGGAGGGGGAGCGGCGGAGCGCGCGCATCCCTCCTTCCCATTCTTTCCTCCTCCTTCCTCCTCTTGCCGTAGCGCTCCCAAGACAACTGTCGTGGAATTGTCACGGCAGATGTCCTTAGTGTCAGGACTTAGTCGCGAGGCCAACGCATGTATGCGGTAGCTTGAAGGGGTTGGTCGGAATCGAGAGACGCAAGGCGGATCATCACACAAGATGAGGATTTAGATAGCTTCGGGCCCCGGGAAACATCATCCGGAATAGCCCTACATGCTGTTTGTGGCTAGGTCTCATTATGCTCATGAGGGAGTCGCCGCATAAGCCGTATCCTCCTTTGTGTCTAGCCCTAGATATTGTTTCTTGTTGGTTGTCTTCTCCATCTTCGGGGAGCCCTGCCCCTCCTTATATAAGTTAGAGGGGCGGGTTACACGTGGAGTCCAAATAGGATTAGGACTAGCCTATCTTCTACTACAAGCCGGATACAAGTCCGGTTCTTGATTCCTTGTAAGGGAGATATTCCTCACGCCTTTCCTCTTAAGCCGGCCTACCACAACGTAAGCCGGCCTTCTGGGCCTTGAGCCTCCTAGGCCCTCGGGTCTTGTCGCTCCTCTGATCCGCTTGCCAGGTCACCCATAAGTCGCCAGAATCGGGCGGGTCACTTAGTGTGTCGTCCAGTCAGGGCGGGTCATTAGTGAGTCGCCAAGTCCGACCGTGCTACACTTCCGACCGGGTTACACCGCGGGGTATATCCCCGACATTAGCCCCCAAGTTTAATTTGGATTTATCCATGTTAAACTGATCTGCAACATAAACACAAGAACAAATTGACAGGTTGTACTCCGGGTTAAATATTCTTGTAATCCGGCACTTGATCATCCTTAATTCCTTGTCATCTCCTCCTCTGGAAAGTCCGGGTCAATAGGCCAGCTTCATATTCAATTTGCTGACGTTGGTTTCTCACAGAGAAATATTGTGAAGAATAATCCACTTGAGTCGGCCTCCAAAGCTCCGGCTTTAAAAAATATTGGTCTTGAAATACTTATCTGACTTTTAGCCGGCTTGAATATGTATATCTTGCCAATTTATCATTACCAAAATCACCGGGTTATAAATAGATGATGCTGAGTCATAATTGATACCGACGCCGGGTCATAATTGTTGCAGATACCGTGTCAATCTGGTTTGCTCAAAACTGAGAATTTAAAGATTTTTTCTCCCTTATATCCATATTACCTGTAGCCCCCAAGTGCCGGGTTGTCATGCTTGCAGCAACCTGGGACTTGTAATTGCTTGATGCCCATAAAAACTTCAACCAGTATAGCCCCCACGGGCCGGGTCATTTAAGCAATAATGAGCAGGGACTTTGTAAATATGATCATGCAGACTTTGAGCAGCGATGTATAGCCCCCAAGGGCCGGCTCAGTAAGATAATACCGAGTTGGGACTTTGTATATAATTCATTGATAATAACATCATATGATGTAATCTCCACCATGGGGCTTGAACCCACGTCCATAAGGTTAAGATCTTTATACTCTACCAACTGAGTAGTGGATCTTTCAATATAATGGACTCAGGCTTGTGTACCTTGAATTTTTGACAGGAGCAATTGGTAGCCCCCAAGGGCCAACTCATTTAGAATGTGATGAGTCGGGTCTTCAATAAGTTGAGCAAAAAATGACTTTGCATTAGCCCCCAAGTGCCATGGTGCATGCTGGCAGTGACATGGGACTTGCATATTTGATATAATCCCAATCTGAATAATGTAGCCCCCAAGTGTCGGGTCGTAAGCCTGCAGCGACTCGGGACTATTTCCTCCATTGTAAAATAAATCATGCCCATTGATAAAGATAATAGCTGTTGCGCTAAAGCGACTTTGAAAACCTCAATCATAATACTGGTTATTGATAATCATAATAGAAATCCAGCCATGTTGGCTATTCAAGATTGATAATATAATCCGGTATGAAAACCTCAATCATTCAATATCATCATGAAAATCCAGCTATGTTGGCTATAAAGATTTGAATAACCCGGTTTGAAAACCTCAATCATTCAATATCATAACGAAAATCCAGCCAAGTTTGGCTATTTAAAGATTTCAAATACCTTATCTGTTGACAAGTAAATCCGGTGTTTAAATACCCGGCGGCTCTTGGCCGATGGCGATTCAATACGCCTTCATTGTAAACCAGAATTTTCATGACCCGGCGGCTTATAGCCTTTTGAGAAAAATCCAGAACGGATAATCATTTTGAAGCATCAACTTTGGTAATGAGCTTGAACTTAATCATTTATATGTCATATTTCTGCAAATCCTGCAGAGAGTTTAAACAACATATGCCCTGGCGACTTAGCGTCAAAACCAGGGCGGGTCATAATATCTCACATATAACTACTGTGATATTGAATTGGTACTGCCGGCTTACATAACCTGTGCAGTAAGGGTGATAACCCAATCCTTAGAAGCCAATGCTTCTACATAGACAATGATTGTCATAAACTGGCGACTTATAGTCAAAAGTCAAGCCGGGTTAAGCATAAAACACTTATATATATTTGAGATATAATCCCAAAAAGGTCTCAAGTTAAGTAATTGTGGCTGCAATAAACTTTACCAGAGACAAAATAAAACTTTTTGAGGCTTCTGATTCAGATACGATCAGTAAACTGTTCCAAAGGGGTTAAGCTAAGATTCGAATACGATCATATAGCCCCCAGTGGCTTTGGCGATGCCAATCAAGAGGGTATCGACAACTATGTTCTCTTTGGTTCGAATACGACCTATGTTTGAACAGGAAGCCCCCAAATGACCTTGAGAGTTGTTTAACGACGCTGATTCGAATACGATCCACGTCGGACCCAAAGGGGTTGAGCTATGATTCAGATACAATCAAGAAGCCCCATAGTGGGTTTGGCAGTATGCCAATCAAAAGGGTTTCGACAGCTATGTTCTCTTTGGTTCGAATACGACCTATGTTTGAACAGGAAGCCCCCAAGTGACCATATAAATTTTGGCATTGCACCGATCAAGAGGGTACTGATAGCTATGCTCGATGAGCAGGAAGCCCCCAAGTGATCATAATAAGATAAGCCGTAAGGCAGGATATCCAAGTTTGAACCGCGCATCATGGCAGCAAGTTCTTTTGGCAACCTTTAATTTTTCTGAGAACTCGACCTTGCGAGAGATTAAATCTTTTTGAACCGGAACTTTAAACCGGATTTAAAAGCTTCAAAACTTTGTGAGAGACAAATTTACATTGAGCTGGATTAAGAACCTGATTTGATAGCTTCAAAGCTTTGTGGGAGAGAGATGTCTCTTGAGCTATATTTTAAACTGGAATCTTCATTTTGAGCCGGAAATTTTTTTGACGGCCTTTAAATATTCGCCAATAAAGAGTAGCCTCCGGGGCCGGGTAATCTTCCCTTCAATGACCCGGAGTTCCTGAATTCATTGAAACCGGCTAATTTTACCGAGCCATACCATTGTAGCCCCCGAGTCTCAAGATGACTCGAAGAGTTGGCTTGAGATTCTCCATATTTGACCATAGCAGAAGGTGTATATCATTGGCGTTGATAACGCGATGTGAATCCACAAAAGGTTGAGGTGACTACGGCGGGTTATAAATGATCCCGTATGAGCCGTGTCAGCAACTCGGCCAATGGTTCCTTCCAACTAGCTGTTTGAAGTTAACCGAACTGTAGTGGCAGCGACTTGTGCGCCTGCCCATTGAACCATCCAGTGCAGACGGCGGTTGATAATATATGATAATTTGCCTCCAATTTGTTGGAAGAGAAACTGGGCTTCCCAAGTAGTGACTTGCTCATACTCAATGAACAGCTCACGCAGACAGACGCGGCCCAGTGTGTTGATGTAGACCAGGCCGCGAGAAACGGACGGTAAAGACGACCGCAACATCTGAAGCGGCATAGACAGATGAACCGGCCGTGGCGTTGTAAGCCGGTGCGGACGTGCAAGTTGTCCTCCTTGTTGTAAGCCAGCGTGGTCGCGAGAGACGGCCACGGCGTTGTAAGCCGGCGCGGTCGCGAGAGATGGCCACGACGTTGTAAGCCAGCGCGGTCGCGAGAGACGGCCACGGCGTTGTAAGCCGGCGCGGCCGCGAGAGACGGCCACAGTGTTGTAAGCCGGTGCGGGAGTTCGTTGAATAACGACGACCACCAGTGCCAAAAGATGTTGGCGTGCCTCCATCTCTGCGGTATAATATCCCTTTTTGTCATAAAGAATTTCCCTGCATAAACAATATTGCATACGAAGGCAAAGATAAACTTGTTCTTTGATAAAAACAATAAGTGTTAATAAGATAAATTTAGATGGATATCACCTGATTTGTTCGGACGACGGATGATTCGTTCATCACGACAGAGCCGGCTCAGGCAGACCAGCGACTCAATATAGTTCCGGTGGTTCAGGCAGATGGAACAAGTCCGGGGCGGCTCATAGCGGCAAGGTGAGACCGCAGTTACGCCGGGTCAAGTGACATGAAGCGGCCGAAACGTCTTATCACGACCGGCGAGGGCGGTCAGCAAAGACGGCCACAACATTAGATGCAACACATATAGCTGAGTCGGCCATGGCATTGTAAGCCGGTGCGGACGGGCGAGTCGATCGCAGGCGCGGTAAGCCGCGCGGACGGGTGAGTCAACCACGTCGTGTTGATGTAGTAAACAATTGTCCAGCCTCAAAAGCATCACAAGCCGGAGTAATTGTTGCTTGACAAAAACAATACGTGCTAATAGAATAGTCCTTAGATGGATATCACCTGATGTATTCTGCGGATGAAGAGGCCTGCGGCGATCCGAAGCCTGCTCCTGCGGCTCGGAGACAGTGTGAGTCTGTGCCCCATAACCAACTCTCCCTCCGGGCCGTGGCTGGTTCGACCATCTTTTTTAAACGCGCTAGCAATCCGGCTTAAATCGGTGTACTCTGCTGGGTAGCAACTTTTTGCAACTAGTGACATGCCTCGGCGGCCGTGACATCTTGTTTTTGGTCTTCCTGAGAGGAGTCAATGATCGGTCAAATCTGGAGTTGTTTGTTTGGCCTCCTGAGTTGATGCCTCCGTACGTTGTTGTTTTGCCGCAGCATGACAAGGCCGTAGCAGCCACAAGAACGGCCCGGCCAAAGGCAGCAGGTGAAGCAGTGCGAGGTGGCGGCTCGGTCGAGGCCAGCGGAGATGACGCGGGCTCAGGCTGCATTGGCGAGAGCGACGAAGCCAAAACAAAAAACTTGCGAGATCTCTCCGTTTCCTACCATGACACACCAAAAAGATCGATCCGACTTCCCATTGATGATCGTCCGGCTGTCTGAATCGTAATAACTTGTTGATTTGCTCAACATAGTAAGCTGAGAAAAGTCCAATCCGTATCGTACTAGTAGCTTCATATGGTAGATTCACTGTATTCCCTTGTGGTTGGCTGCCATCGATCCCACAGTTCTGTACATGGACAGATCCCATTGACTTTGTTTTGACTATTCTTTATGTCACGTCTATCTTTCATTGATACGATGATCAGGCCTGGATCCAACCCTCGGTTTTGCTGCAAATCAGATTGAACCGATGACTTGTATTTTCCTTCAGCAGATACGCATCTGGTCTCGCTTTGACTGATCGTTGATGATGTTATCTTCTGCGCTGGCTCTTTTTCATCCGGCTTATCGCGAGCTTCTCGATCCCATGAAGAAATCCCTCCAAGAACTCAACACCACCGTGCGCAGGCCCCACGATGGGCGCCAACTGTCGTGGAATTGTCACGGCAGATGTCCTTAGTGTCAGGACTTAGTCGTGAGGCCAACGCATCTATGTGGTAGCTTGAAGGGGTTGGTCGGAATCGAGAGATGCACGGCGGATCATCACACTAGACGAGGATTTAGATAGCTTCGGGCCCCGGGAAACATCATCCGGAATAGCCCTACATGCTGTTTGTGGCTAGGTCTCATTATGCTCATGAGGGAGTGGCCGCATAAGCCGGCTCCTCCTTTGTGTCTAGCCCTAGATATTGTTTCTTGTTGCTTGTCTTCTCCCTCTTTGGGGAGCCCTGCCCCTCCTTATATAAGTTAGAGGGGCGGGTTACATGTGGAGTCCAAATAGGATTAGGACTAGCCTATCTTCTACTACAAGCCGGATACAAGTCCGGTTCTTGATTCCTTGTAAGGGAGATATTCCTCACGCCTTTCCTCTTAAGCCGGCCTACCATAACGTAAGCCGACCTTCTGGGCCTTGAGCCTCCTGGGCCCCCGAGTCTTGTCGCTCCTCTGATCTACTTGCCAGGTCACCCATAAGTTGCCAGAATCGGGCGGGTCACTTAGTGTGTCGTCCAGTCAGGGCGGGTCATTAGTGAGTCGCCAAGTTCGACCGGGCTACACTTCCGGCCGGGTTACACCGCGGGGTATATCCCCGACACACGCTGAGCGCTGCGATGGTCGTCTCCGATGAGCTCATCCTCCAATCCCACGCCCCCCATGGCGCGTTACAGAGCATGGGACGGCTCCGAAGTTCACGACGACCACATCGATTTCCTCCGCCAGACGCGGCGGTTTCCCGGCAAAGATTACGTGAAGGTCCGCCTCGCGCCGAAAAGGGAGATCTCGCCGGCGCCGGAGGAGGGCGAGCGGGTCGTCTTCCGCTCGCACTGCCTGCGCGGCCTCGGCCTACCGGCGAGCAGCTTCTTCAAGTCCTTCCTCGAGTTCTACGGTCTCCAGCCGCACCACCTCACTCCGAACATGGTGGTGCTGCTATCCGCCTTCGTCACCTTGTGCGAAGGCTTCCTCGGCGTCCTCCCCACCATCGAGCTCTGGGGGAGTTCTTCTACATCAAGCTCGGCACCCTCGTCACGGGCGTGCCGGCTCAATGCGGCGCGTTCATCGCGGTGCGGAGGCCGGCGGCCGAAAATCCGTTCCCCCATCTCGCTGATTAAGTCGGTGAAGATGTAGCAGCGGTCGTACTTCTACATGAAGAGCGTCTTCGCGGAGGGCGACTAGGTCAACTTGCGGGCTTACGAAGCTGGCCCGCCTGCTGGGAGGCGGCCCAACTGGTCGTTCCGGGCCAGGACGCTGTCGCCCTCTGGAGCCGCCGCCATCTCGCGGCTCCGAGTGCTGACACAGTCGGTGGGCCTGACCGGGCCCGACTTGCTATCCGCCTTCGTGGGGCGCCGGGTGCTCCCGCTCCAGAGCCGCCCTCACATGATCTGCCAGATGAGCGGGCATCGGGACCCAAGCCGGCTATGCACCAAGGATCTGCCTCACGCCGAGGTAGCTCTCATGGTGAACTATCTTGTGAACTGCGAGCTCACGGAGGAGTGGCGGTTTGGCAAGGAGCCGTATTCACGCGCCAACCCCCCACCTATGGTAAGTCATCTGTCTTTTTTCTCTGTCTCTTTGTTGCCGAGTTCGTCCTGTCCAGCCTGACCAATCGGCTTTTGAACAGAGCCCCTTCCTCCAGCCAGCAGCCTACGCCGCGGGGCCGAAGCGCCAATTCCTCCCCGACCGAGCGAAGAGCGACGTCGACGACCCCGACTTGGGGGCGGCGGCCTAGGAGGACGACGCCGAGGGAGGAGGCGGCAAAATAGGCGGCTCGAGGCTCGGAGCCAGCCTCGAGGATTGGCCTGACGACGACGCGGGGGAAGTCGCCCCGCGCCACGAGCCAGGAGTCGGCCAGCCGGGCACGAGCTCATCTGCCGCGCCGGACGCCCAAGGAGGCGCGAAGAAACGCAGGGCCGCGCCGAGCCTGTTCGGCAGCAGGCCGAAGAAGCCCAAGGGCTCAGCCACGGCGACCAAGCGGGACGAAGTGGCCGCAAAGGCTGTCCGCTTCTGCAAGGAGGTGAAGAAGCCGCAGCTGGTTTCCGCGTAAGTACCGCTTTTATCTTGTACCTTCATTTTCCCTTGTTGATTTTGTCTGAGCTTCTTCACTTTGTTTCCCTTGATCTAGGGCTCCACTCTCTCTCTCTCTCGAAATCGGCCGCCGCCTCCATCGTGGGGTCAGCGGAGACTTCCGCCACCACACGGCGGATCGATCCGGCCGCCGACCTCCAGGAGGCGAGGGAGCGGAACGCACGAGAAGTGCGCGAAGAGCAGGAAGCCGCCCGCCTAGAGAAGGCGGAGGCAGAGAAGGCGGAGGCCGCCGCCCTGAAGAAACTGGCGGAGTCCGAGGCCGCCGACACGGCGAAGAAGCAGGATGAAGAAGCAGCGCACCGCCAGTCGGTGATTTTCATCACTCCCCTGAACTCCGCGCCGCCACCTTCGGAGTTCGTGGCGCAGACTGGGGAGGCTGGCGATGAACACCCAGTCATGGAGAGGGATGGCAGCGACGTCGCCATGCCGGACGTGATTGTGCCTCCTCCCTTGCCGTCCGGGAGCGCACAAGGCGAGCAGCCGGTGGACCCGCTGGTGCCGCCGATTGAAAACAAGGTGGCGACGGGCCTGACTCTTGAGGTCGGCACACCGACGCGCCGCCGACTTGCAAAGGCGGCCTCTGTGCCACGCCCACTGGAGACTGGTGCCGCGAGCTCCTCGATCCCGGACACCGAGGCGACCAGCGCAGCGCCCACTTGGTGGGTGCGGGTTGGCGGGACGGGCCCTCTGAACTAGGCGATGCTGGATATTCAAACCAAACTCCGCGCCGAAGCCGACGCCGTCAAGAACTGCAACAAGGCGTATCTGGCGTCGCGAGAGGCCATCCGGGTATGCTTCTTGCTTCTTCGTTTTTAACACTTGTATTGCTTCGTGGGGGCACGTCAGCGCACCCACTGGGTGTAGTCCCCGAGTTCCGGGCCGGCTGCTGAGTAGGCGGCGTGGAACTTTAACTAGCAGGCTCTGAGAGCTG